>CM076578.1:622074477-622201728 GCA_034641835.2 Pinus albicaulis | reverse complement strand
TGGTGTTTAAACAGGTTACAGGTGTCATCTGAGGGAAATACATATATGGTTAGACTCCAAAACTCTCCTGCATCATTCCTTGTCATCCACGAAGGATGAGTAAAAAACTGGAAGTGATTATACACGTGGTCAAAGCTAAAATCCCAGAAGCAGATTTCTATAAGGATAAGGACTCTTGATTTGCCTTCAGCAAATCACGAGTCCTCAACAGGAGTTTTAGTTTGATTTTTACTATAGAAGACACCTATGCCTATTTTTATTCAATATCAGTTATGTAATTGCCTATAAAAATAGCTCGGTGAGCCCGAGAAAGACAATTGATATTTTTAGTTTTCAAATACTATGACACTCTGTTTTTGAGCATTTTTAATTAAAGGAGCATAACTTTGATGTTGTTCTGAAGATGACTTTAAGGAGTTAAATATTCTTATGCCAATCTGATAGTAGAGGGCCCCTGCTATCTGAAGAGGCTTTTACATACTTTCTAGATAAGTAACCTTTAATTCTGTTTTGTTATATTCTTTACTTAGGCAGTTTTCTGAGTTCATATTTTTGCATTATGTTTTATGACGTTTAATTATGTCGAAGATCCTCATGATATTACAGTCAATATTATTCTTATAAGTTGTTCCAATATATCTCTATTACATTAATGAGATCTAGTTGTAGTACTTTGAGTTAATTGCATTTCAGTTCTGTTAGTTAGATTTAGAAGATCCTCATTATTTTATATAGCTATTCTTGTTCTCAATATTTTCCAATATATCATTATTATATGAATGAGAATTAGTTATATTATTTTGAGTTATTGGCATTTTCTGTTCTGCAATAAGATAAGAGCTCCTCATGTTATTACAAACAGTCTTTTTCTCAAGTTGTTCCAAGAAATCTCTAATTCCTGAATGAGACTTAATAGTAATATTGTGAGTTGCAGATTATTTGTTTATAGGAGATCCTTGTTACATTAGGCTTCATCTCTTTCACAAAATGTTCCAAAAAATCTCTAATTCATGAATGAGATCTAGTTCTAGTGTCATAATTTATTTCAGCATAGGGATCCTTATTATGTTACAGATGATCTTTTTCTCAAATTGTTCCAAAAAATATCTAACAATGAATAAGATTTCTCTGTAATGTTTTATGTTATTGTTTTCTAGGAGATCCTCATCACATCAGAACTAATCTTTTTCTTAGTTTGTTCCAATATATCTCTAATGAAACGAATTGGACTAAGTTTAATGTTGTGAGTTACTTTCTTAGCAACTTTACAATCCATGGATTATCATTCTCTGTTTTTTTATCATTCCTAGTTTAGAATAGATCTTGCAATTAAATTTTGTTTTAGTGCATTCAGTAACATTTCCTTTTCTTCCTCTTTGATATTGATTTAGTTTTTCCTTCTTATCATAAATTAACATTAGACATAAAACCAAAACATTAGAAAAACACTAAACACAACGAAGTAGGAAGAGGATACTTAGGCACATATGGTGCACTTCATTTCAATAGTTTACTAGCCCTGGTCGATAATTTATGCTATCAATTTAGGACACTAAATTGACTAAACATTTTGGCGCTGTTGTCAGGGAAGTGTAACTAGGTAGCCTTATTTCCTACCTCCCAAAAACAATGATATGCATAGAGAAAGAGTCTCAAAGGGTAGATTTATAAGAGGCAAAAGCTTGATTCCCACAACACCACTCGCTCCACCAAGACCAAGAAGTAGCACACCTCCAACTCAAACCCACATTCCATACTATACTAGTCATAGACTTCTAGAAGTCCTAAGATCAGATATTCCATCAGAGAGATTTCCCACTTCATCTACTAAAGCTGTCATAGAAGAAGATCCAAGGACCCCTACTGGAAACATAACCTTTTTCACCTCCATAGGAGAATACATCCCAGCTGAAGAATTAGAGATTCCTAGTGAGGAAGAAGAAGAAAACTATTTCTACAATATACCTTTGGTAGAAGAACCAGCAGAAAAACTAGCTCTTCAAACTAATCCTTATATCAGTTCAGAAGAGTCTACCATGGCAGAAGAAGGGGGAGGAGAAGTATTTAATGGAGAACATACACTATTTGGAGGAGGTAGAGGTAGAGGTAGAGGTAGAGGAGAAAGAGGTAGAGGTGCAGAAAGAGAAAGAGGTAGAGGTAGAGGTGAAGAAGGAGGTAGAGGAAGAGGTAGAAGGGAAATTGGAAGCTCTTTTGGGTTCCCTATAATAGATGAAGAAACCAATGCAACTATGAAAAATATTTCACCCTCTGTCCTTCCAAAATTTTATGGACTCAAAAGTGAAGATCCTGAAACCTTCCTATTTTAATTTGAAGTCCTATGTAGAACCTATGATTACTTACAAGATGCCCAAAAACTTAAACTATTCCCTTCAACATTGAAGGGGGCGGCATTAAAATGGTTTATGAGTTTAATCACTAGTTCTATTAGGACATGGGAAGATATGAGACAAGCATTTCTAGAGAGGTATTTGGATTACTGTATACCAATCAATCATAAGGAGGAAGTGTTCAAAATGGTACAAAAAGAGGATGAAAATCTGGAAGATTTGTTGGAAAGATTTAACTATAACATCAAGAGAGCAAAAATGGAAAACTTATACCAAGATACTTTGAAAGCTCTCTTGTTGAAGACAATTAGGGATGAATGGCTAGATATCCTTAATATGATGGGAAAAGGGGATATATCTCAGCTCACATTACCTGAAATAGCTGAATTATGTATCAACCTTTCAAGAGGGAAATCTAAAACTATAAAAGGACCAAGAGACCCTGCTCTTGCAAGGGCAAGTAAGTCTGCTTCTGGGACAGTAAGTAGGGCAGAAATAGGGCATATGCTTGATGAATTCAAATCTGAAATTTTAGGGAGTCTTAGTGAACAAATAGACACCCTTAAGTTACAAAACAAGAAAAAAGTTGAATCTGATGCCTTAGCAATCTTTTGTCCCAAATGTAGAAAGAAGCATGCCTTGAGAGAGTGCCCTTTGGATGCAAAAGTAGTAGAGACTTGTGTAATTTGTTCAAAAAAACATGAGACCAAGAGTTGTCCTTCACTTCCTGGTCTTAAAGTTGTCTTTCCAGAAGAAACCCCTACAAATTCCACAAAATCTCCCAATTTTGTCTCTAGAAGGCCTTGGCAAGGACCCCAAACACAAGGATTCCATGATCAGTTGTATAATCAACCCCCACCAAATTGAAATTCTTGGAAGAAAACTTAGCCCCAATTCCAAAATCAATCTTAAACTTGGGCACAAGGAGCACAAAATCCCTATGGAAGATACTCTCAGTACTATCAATATCCACCATCCTATCCACCATATCCAAATTTCCCTCCTCAACAAAATCTTCAACAAAATCCTCAAAATCCACAACATCAAAATCCACCACTTCCATTACCATTTCCTCAGAAAAAAAATCAGTTACCTGCCCAACCCATACCAAACCCCAACAATAAAAATTCTCAGAACACATACATTATAGAAGGCCAACAGTTTCCAACCTATTTGATTACTCCTTTAGACCTTAATGATGTTCAACTTAGGTCTGGAAGAATACTTGAAAAGAAGAAACCTTCTGTAATCATACAAGAGAAAAACAACTCTAAGGAAGATTCTCTACTGGTGAATAAAAGTCTTGAAGAGAACACACCTTTCCAAGACCCAAACATTGAAAAATCAAAACAAAAAGAACCAATAATTTCAACTCCTATATTAGAGCAGCCATCAACATCCACCTCTACACTTCCCTTTCCAGAAAGATTACAAATTGATAGGGGTGTAGAAAAACAAATTATGGTGCCTAATTATGATTTCCTAGATGAGCTGAGAAATGTTTGTATTAAGATCCCATTATTGCAAGCCATCAAGGAAATCCCAATCTTAGCAAAGACAATAAAGGAGTTGAGCATGAAGAAAACAGGAAAAATAATAAGAGAGATAAAGAAAATTCAACTGGCAGGAAAAATAGCAGATATCATGATGGGTAAGATTGCTATTCCAAAGTATCTAGACCCAAGAAATCCAGTTGTTAAAATACACATCAATGGAATTGAGATCCAAAACACACTTATTGATTTAGGAGCAGCAATCAATATCATGAGTAGACAAATCATGGATAAACTAAAACTTCCTAATCTTATTTTTACACCCACATTATTACAATTAGCAGATAGATCTGTGATTAAACCTGATGGGGTAATAAAAGACATTCCAGTGTCCTTATATTCTTGGGAGTACCCTGTGGATTTTATGATCCTAACTCCTAAAAATAATCTAGGAGGACATCCTATTATATTAGGAAGACCTTGGTTAGCTACAGCTGATGCTTTCATTAGCTGTAGATCCAGTGATATGTACATCTCTGATGGTAGCTCAACCAAAAAATTTACCTTGTATCCTCCAGAAAGAACAATTATGGAGTTATATGATACTCAATGGATTGAGGATGAAGAAGACATACAACCTCTCTTCCCAATTTCAGAAATTAGTGAAGATAGCCAAATTCTAAATACCTTAGAAAATTTTGAATCCTCTTTGGAATAAAAACATGAAAAATTTCAAGAAGAATCTAACATTGAGTTTTTATCATCAAGACATATGTCTTTTTACTCCATGGATAAATTTGGTAGCTCTACAAATGAGATATTTCCAGGTAAAACTTTAAACATAAACAAGAACCTAGAGAAATTTCAACAAGAAAAGCTAGTCAAAATATTACAGAGACATTCTTCTGCATATGCATGGGAGTACACTGATATGAAAGGGATAAGCCCTAAGACTTGCACTCATCACATCTACATAGAGGAAAATTTTAAACCAATCAGACAACCTCAGAGAAGGATGAATCCAAACCTTAGGGAGATTGTTAAGGAAGAATTGCAGAAATTGTTAAATGTCAACTTTATTTATCCCATTTCAGATAGTCAGTGGGTTTCTCCTTTGGTAATTGTACCAAAGAAAAATGGTAAATGGAGGGTACGTATTGAATACCGGGAATTAAACAAATCCACTCTTAAAGATCATTTCCCCCTACCTTTCATAGATCAAGTGTTAGACACATTAGCTGACAAAAAGTAATTTTAATTTTTAGATGGGTTCAGTGGTTATAATCAAATTCAAGTAGCACTTGAAGATCAAGACAAAACCACATTTACCTGTCCTTGGGGTACCTATGCCTACAGAGTATTTCCATTTGGACTATGTAATGCACCTGCAACATTTCAAAGGGTAGTATTAGGAATCTTTTCAGATCTAATACATGATCGTGTAGAGGTATATATGGATGAATTCACAGTCTATGGAAACACATTTGAAGAAGCCTTAGCAAACTTGGAAAAAGTTTTAAAGAGATGTAAAGAAGCAAATCTTTCATTAAGTCATGAGAAGTGTTTCATGATGTTTACTGAAGGGATTGTTTTGGGGCATCACATTTCAGGAGATGGGATTAGAGTTGATGAATCAAAATTTGAATTCATCTCTAGCTTATCTATTCCAAGTTGTCAAAAAGATGTTAGGAGTTTTCTTGGATTTATAGGATATTATCGAAGGTTTATAGAAAACTTCACCAAGATAGCATCTCCACTTTTCAAACTACTTACCAAGGACTGTGAATTCAAGTGGAATCTTGATTGCCAGTTAGCCTTTGAGACCCTGAAAACAAAAAGCTCTGAAGCACCTATTTTAAGGGGACCTAACTGGAAACTACCTTTTCATATTTCAACAGATGCCTCGGATATAGCTTTAGGAGCAGTATTGAGACAAAAAGACCTGATTGCTTATGCCATCTACTATACAAGTAAAAATTTGACTCCTTCAGAGTTAAATTATACTGTAACTGAAAAGAGTTCTTAGTTGTTGTTCATGCCATAAATAAATTCAGACACTATATAACAGGCTATGAAACTTTTGTTCACACAGATCACTTTGCAATTAAATATCTAATGAACAAATCAATTACTAATGGCAGAGTCATAAGATGGTTATTGCTTTTACAGGAATTCAACATCACCATTCTAGATAGGCCTGGGAAACAAAATACAATAGCTGATTTCCTATCTAGACTCCAAAACATTAAAGACAATACTCCAGTTGAAGATCAATTCCCTGATGAATATCTTTTTGCAATTTCTACTCAAACTCCTTGGTTTTCTGACATTGCCAATTATCTAGTTTTAGGGAAATTTCCTTCAATTATGAATGCAAGAGATAAAAGAAAGATCATTTATGATAGTGCAATATATTCATGGGTTGCTAATGAGTTATACAAAACAGGTCCAGACTTTATTATTAGGAGATGTGTTCGAGAAGATGAGATGCCTGAGATCCTCAAGGCATGTCATGATGAACCTTGTGGTGGACACTTTGCTGATAAAAGGACAGCTTATAAGATCCTTCATTTAGGATATTATTGGCCATCCCTCTTTAAAGATGCTAAAGAGTATGTCAAAAGGTGTGACAGCTACCAAAGGGTAGGGAAACCTTCTCCTTCAGGTGAGATGCCATTGCAGCCTCAGGTACATATTGAACCTTTTGAGAAATGGGCTTTAGATTTTGTAGGACCTATTAGTCCTCCATCAAGACAAAAGAAATATATATTAGTTTGCACCGATTATGTTACCAAATGGGTAGAGGCCAAGCCATTACTTTCTGCTACTGAAGCATCTGTAGTTAATTTTCTTTTTGAGGATATTTTTACTCGTTTTGGTGTCCCAAGAGAAATTGTTACGGATCAAGGAGCTCAATTCACATCGAAGTTGGTGGAGTAAATGGTAGAGAATTACAAAATCAGACACAGAAAATCCACTCCCTACCATCCACAAGCATATGGTCAAGTGGAATCTACCAGTAAGGTCATTGAAGGGATCCTAACAAAGAATGTTCATTTACATAGAAGAGATTGGGAAGACAGGCTTCCTGAAGCCTTGTGGGCCTACAGAACTACATGGAGAAACACAATAGTTCATACCCCTTATGCACTTTTTTATGGAAAACAATTCTTGTTTCCCATAGAGTTTCAGATTCAAACTTTCAAAATGGCAGTCCAACTAGGACTTGATCTAACAAAGGCACAAAAGAATAGATTGGAGTGGATTAATGAATTGGATGAGATCAGACAAGATGCAATCCAGAGAACAAGCCTAGTCCAACAACAAAGGACTAGATGGAATGATAAGTACATTAAGGAAAAGAAATTTAAAGAAGGTGACTGGGCCCTCTTGTTTGATTCAAAGTTCAAAGTTCAAGGTAAATTCCAAACTCATTGGCTTGGGCCATATGAAATAGTGAAAATATTTGATAATGGAGCAATAAAAATCAGGACAATAGATGAAGGAAAGGTAGCTTTTCTTGTAAATGGACACAAACCGAAATTGTATCATAAGCCACTTTCAAGAGAAGAATTTTTCTAGAAATTCCAAGAAAACAGTGATGTGAAGTTAGTGAAGAAGAATCCTTCTTCTTCATTAACTTAATTGTATTTTATATATATATATATATATATATATATATATATATATATATAATGAAAGTATAAACATGAAAACCAATCATTGATTAGCATGTTTATACAGAAAGGATAAGGTGAAAATCAGAATTCTTCTGACACTTCAGACTTTCAAATTGTTTTTTTCTGCAATTAAGTATCATAAAATCATAAGTTGCAGACTCACTTTTCATACTTAATTCCACTCCACATTCATGATCCATCTCATTCCATCATATTTCACTTCATCCACATTTCATTCCACTCCATTCCATGATCCATCTCATTCCATTACATACTCCATTCCATCCATATTTCATTTCATTTCATTCCATGTCTCAAAGTTTTTATAGGTACATTCTGCAGCTACCTATTCAACAGCTACCTGTTCTGTAGCTAATTGATTCTACAAACCTACTTTAGCAAACAGAAGATGAGTCAAAAAGGATTATGGAGCCTAAAAAGATCAATATTTTTCAGATGAAAGACAAAGCACAACAAAGCAACAAAAATCAAAAAGGGCTAAGGTAAAACTGTGTGAAATTATTTTTGATAGCAAATTATGAAAGATATAATATGGTTAAGTCATATTTATATTTCATAAAGTTATTTTATTATTCAAATTGATCAAAGCCTATCATAAAAATACTTGACCAAATCCCTTCCATTCCGCTCCATATCAAATCATCATTAATTATAAATTAACGGTCAGAACCTAGAAGTGACCTATTAAGTCACGTCATCAGACCGAAATATTTATTGATGATTTTGAAAATCTTCATGAGATTTCTTCGCGGTCTTTTATTCCATGTCAAACTCTTAAACCCGATCATTATTATGATTTACCCTTACCTTATTCACTCATTCGTATCCACTCACTGCCATTATATCCCGTATCCAATTCCTGTCTGCAGAAACAGAGAAGCCATTTTTAGGGTGAGACAACCTTCTACAGCCACTCTTGCTTCAAGCAAGAGAGAAGAAACGTAGCAGTGAATTAAAGCTGAAGATAAGAAGCAATGGGGCTTATTGTAAGGTCAAAGCCAATTGGAACTAAATATTTAGAAGGATACCCTCAGATTAAAGAGTTTTTGCAGCAGGTTAGATGGCTAAAGTTTATGGAGAAGTTCAATGGATTTCACAAGGAAGTCACAAAGTCATTTGCCCGTTCATTTGATGGGTCAGAGGTCGAAATTGGTAATATCAAGTTCACCATCACAGAGTCATTCATAGCAGAAGAAACAGAGTTACCAAGGCAAGGGGAGTGTTGGTTTAAAAACAAAGAATTTCATAATGAAGCCTGGAGACAGATGCTAAAAAACCCAAATATGGACATTTCAGGGTTTAAGAAAGGTATTCCTAGTTCAGCTCTGAAAAATAAATGGAGGAATATGCTACTAATTCTACAAAATTTCATAACCTTTGAGGGTAGATTTGGCACTTTGTATGTCTATCATATTAGACTCATGATGAATTTTCTAGATGAAGAGATAAATTTACCCTTTTTCCAGCTCAATAGTTTAAAAAGGATGGCCTCTAATATCCAGAAAAGGCTTCAGTTCTTAGAAACTACCTTACATCATCATGGCTTAATTAAAATATTAATTGAGTTTCATTTGAAGAAGGTAGGAGATAATTGGGATGAATTCCTCCTAAGAAATCATTTTGAAGAACCAAAAGAAACACTGTCTAAAGAAAAACCTGTGAGGAGAATTAGGAGAGGAGAAGTTGCTAAATCTGTTGAAATCAAAACTGATATATCAACACAGGAAGACAGTGAGGAAATAATCTTTGAAAAATTTGCCAAAATCAAGAAACAACTCAGGAATAAAAGAAAGGAAAAAGTAACAAGTGAGGATGCTGAAGAGAAAAATGAGAGTCCATCTAAACTTAGAAGAAGTTCTAGGCTTAAAGGCATAATGAAGAATATAGGGGTCAAGAAAATAGGAGTCATAAACATTGAAGATGAAGAGACATCAATTGACAGATCTCCAGAATACTAGTATGAAGAAGACCCTGATAGAAGAACTCCAGATGTAGATCCAGCCTAGCAACAGATTTATGATTATGTTGAATCATTAGAAAGAAGAGCCTCAGAGAACAGAGAGAGAACTTCTAGACCACAAGAACCTCCAATTGAAATGATGAAAAGAGACAAATATGAATTGGAGATACTGAATAGGCATATAAAAAATGAAAATGAAATTTTAAGGGAACAAGTCAAATTGAAGAGTGACAGGAACACAACTCTATCTCTGCAAATGAAAACATTGTATAAGGCTAGCAGGAAGCTAAAGAAGAAAAACAAGAATTTGAACAGGGCACTTATAGATCTGAGGTTCAAATTATTTATGAGGAAGCCTAGAATGCCATTGAACACCAAGAAAAGAAGAAAAAGGAGGCTAGATGTCCTTGCAAAATTTTCAGAACACATGGACTGATTGCATGAGGACATGCAAAAGTTTTGCAGTGGGGGTATGTTGAGCCCTAAAAATGTATTTTATTTTTACCAAACTCCACTTCATTCCATCAATTATTTATCATTTTATAGACCTAAAGATCAATAATAATGATTAAAATCACTTTAAGAATACATGCAATGACTAACTTGTTGTACTTTTGTGATTTTGTTGTCTTAATTATTTCTGAGCAGTTTTAGCTACGGAATGTAGTCATTCTATAGCCAATCATATGTTCCATATCCATTTTGGTGTTTAAACAGGTTCCATGTGTCATCTGAGGGAAAGGCATATATGGTTAGACACCAAATCTCTCCTACATCATTCCTTGTCATCCACGAAGGCTGAGTCAAAAAGTTGAAGCGATTATGCACGTAGTCAAAGCTAAAATCCAAGAAGCAGATTTCTACAAGGATAAGGACTCCTGATTTGCTTTCAGCAAATCACGAGTCCTCGAAAGGAATTTTAGTTTGATTTTGACTATAAAATACACCTATGCCTACTTTTATTCAATATTAGTTATGTAATTGCCTATAAAACTAGCTCGGTGAGCCCGAGAAAGACAGTGGATACATAGTTTTACCAATATTGTGATACTTTGTTTTTGAGAATTTTTAATAATTAAAGGAGCATAAATTTGATGATGTTCTGAAGACAATTTTGAGGAGTTAAATATTCTTATACCAATTTGAGAGTAGAGGGCCCCTGCTATCCGAGGAGGCTTTTACATGCTTTCTAGATAAGTAGCTTTTAATTATGTTTTGTTATATTTCTTACTTAGACAATTTTCTGAGTTCATATCTTTTAGCATTATGTTTTATGTCATTTGCCTATGTAGAAGATCCTCATGATATTACAGTCAATCTTGTTCTTACAAGTTGTTCCAATATATTTCTATTACATGAATAAGATCTAACTGTAGTATTCTGAGTCACTTGTATTTCAGTTCTGTTAGTTAGATTTAAGAAGATCCTCATTATTTTACAAGTTATTCTTGTTCTCAAGCTTTTCCAATATATCACTATTATATGAATGAGAATTAGTTGTATTATTTTGAGTTATTAACAATTTTTGTTCTGAAAATAGATAAAAGATCATCATGTTATTACAAACAGTCTTTTTCTCAAGCTGTTCCAAGAAATCTCTAATTTTTTACTGAGACTTAATAGTAATATTGTGAGTTACTGATTATTTGTTTATAGGAGATCCTTGTTACATTAGGCTTCATCTCTTTCACAAGTTGTTCCAACAAATCTCTAACTCATAAATGAGAATCTAGTCCTAATGTCATAAGTTATTTCAGCATAGGGATCCTTATTATGTTACAGATGATCTTTTTCTCAAGTTGTTCCAATAAATCTCTAACAAATGAATAAGATTTCTCTGTAATGTTCTAAGTTATGTTTATTTCTAGGAGATCCTCATTACATCAAAACTAATATTTTTCTCAAGTTGTTCCAATACATCTCTAATGAAATGAATTAGATTAAGTTTTACTGTTATGAGTTACTTTCTTAGCAGCTTTACAATCCATGGATCAGCATTCTCTATTTTTATCATTTCTTAGTTTAGAATAGGTCTTGCAATTAAACTCTGTTTTAGTGCATTTAGTAACATTTCCTTTTCTTCCTCTTTGTTATTAATGTAGTCCTTCCTTCTTAGCATAAGGTAACATAATAGGAATCAAACATAAAACCAAAAACATCAGAAAAACACTAAAAGCAACGAAGTAGGAAAAATATACTTAGGCACATATGGTGCACTACACTTCGACAGTTTACTAGCCCTGATCGATAATTTATGCTATCAATTTAGGACACTAAATTGACTAAATAGCCATTACTATTTATAATGCTATTATTTCCTGAATTAGTGCCTAAATTTTTTGGCCGATGAAAGAAACACCAAAAATTGCACCATCCCAATAAATAACGTCGATTTTTTCAAAAAATGGAGAAAAATACACTAAAACAACCCTTGGAAGTAAAAAAGGGAGCTAATCACAAGGATTTGTTGTAGTGAAATCACTAGCACAAAATGGCTAATTAGTTACCAAAAAAACAACAAAAAATTGCATATAAACAACTATTTTTCGCTTGGTGACCAATAGTAGCTAATTTACAGTATCTTATAACGCGACTAAATTTTAGTCGTTTTTGGTTTAGTCATTAATTAGTTGTCTCAATTTTATTTTCTAGTAGTATATTTAGTCATAAATTTGGTCATTAACTTAGTCATTGATTTAGTCATTAATTGTCACAATTAATGACCAAAGAAATATGACTAAAATGTTGGTCGTGTTATAAGATACTATAAATTAGCTACTAATAGTCATATATATGAAAAATTTAGTCATCGTTTGAAACCAATTAATGACCAAAGAAATATTACAAAATTATGGTCGTGTTATAAAATACTATAAATTAGCTACTAATAGTCGTATAAATGCAAAATTTAGTCGTCATTTGTAATCACAAATCTACCATTTGTAGCAGTACTTTATTTTTTTTGGTAGTTTCATTTTCATTATATAAATGACTACTTTAGTAGTTTATATTCATTTCATTTCATTTTATTAACAATCATTATAAGAAATTAATTTAGTCGTATATTCATTTTACTTTTGTTCAACATTAATCAACATAAACTACTAATTTAGTAGTTTTCGATTGATTTGATGTGTTCATTATTAATCAACATAAATTAATTGGTATGAGTCTGTAACTAAATTAAAAAATAAGTGTCATACAATGTATATGTTCATCTAATATGAAAATGAAAAGTTACATATGTAAATTACAATAGTAAATAATATCAAGTGCAAATATAAATAATTTCAACCACATAAATTATATTATAGAAAATGTCAAGTATTACAATATGAGTTTCCAACTTAATATTGGTTGGAATACAATTTACACATGAAATATTGTTTCATCACTTCAAAACATTATTATTGTGTTGCCAAGGCATTGTAAGTGAATTCACCAACTCTGAAGACTTGACCATGAGTTTTTATGTGTGTGTCTTATGCAAGTACTGGTTCTACGAGTACCACTAGACTAGTTCTCTTCTCTCTCTATCTCTCTCTCTCTCTCTCATTTTCATTTAGTTGCTCCAGTGTTATTGTTCTCATATTTCTTTAATTCCTGCTTTTTACCATCAATATTGCGTTCATTTTCTGAAAAGAAAAGAAGATACAATGCAAAGTATAAGACATGAAATACGATGAACATTAGAAAATAAACTAAAGCAGACTATAAATAATTTATACGATATATACCTCAACATCAACAATATTGTCAATGCCATTTTTCCCCTTAAAATCAAGAAACTCGAACAAGTTTTCTTCAGTTAGGAAATAGTGGCCACTATGTGGCTAGATGACCTGTATAAACAAAACAAATAAAACGTCACCATAGAAAATAACACCTTAGTAAATTTAATAACCAACCTTCAAGGAAATAGTAAACACAATCATGCCAAGTTACATGCTAAAAAAGCTCAAGTTTTAGATTACTTATGCAATGTGGAAGTGCAAACAAAACTCGTAGAAAATGTCAAATCTAAGTCTAGAATAAAATGAGATGAAGTAAAAAGGATACAATAATAGGATAGCCTCGTTTACATGTATATAACCAGATAATGTAGAAAGCTAATTGAATAAGTCCATGGCTTGAGGTGGATGATGTCAAGAACTCCTAACTTTGATGAGAATTTCTTCAAATAAGAACTACTATTTGGGTCCATTGTGACATATGAAAAAGCCAACTAGTCTATGTCAAAATATTAATGTTTTTCTTATATTTATCAATCACTACAACATAAATGAATAAATTGCAAAGACAATTCCCTTCCCATTGTGTTCTTGACATGTGTTACAATATATTAGCTGTGATTTGGAACAAATTTCCAACATCGAAAATATGTAGCAATCACCACTAGTAATCCCTAAAATAGGATTATTTTGGAATGTAACTTTTAGATTCTAATTGCTATATGATTATTGAATGGAAAATCCACACTGAATTCCAACACCAAAATTCCAATTTTAGGGAACAGTTGTGGCCATCCTGAATTACTCAAACTCAAAACATCAGTGAAAATTATAATGAAAATATAAAATTATAGTAGTTTTGATCCGATTTACATATTTACATGGAAAACATCAATAGTTTTCCCATATATACCATACTTGTAATTTCCAAGACATAACACATCGATTGATCTTTTACAACAAATACTTGATTCAATATAAACAAGAATTTAGCATATTACAACAATACCACCAATGTTTGATCCTTAATTAGTTCAAACTAGTTAGCACAAAAAAATTAAGAAATGGCAACACGTAGAAATAAAAAATCCATCAATTAATAATCAATCAAAAAAGGATAAGTTTTTTGCTGAAGCTTGCTAAAAAAACTATAAATATTGACAATCCATTGAAACTAGTGGTCTTGTTCAAAGATCAATACTACTTAGAGAACTCATCCTCCAAATTATTTTCTCTATCCATGAAGCTTTCTGCTATCCTCAAAACAAAATTTTCATTCAATCTTTTAGGTTTTTGATGCTGCTCAAATGCCTTGCCAAATGAAGAAGTGAATTTCAATGATTTTCATAAAATGCTATCGGTGCTGTAAAAATATAGTTTGTCCATGTGATAGAAAATTCAAGAAAGTACGTAAAAAAATGTTTACAATATTTCTTAGAAGACTTCTTGTTAAAAGGAAAACTTGCATATTTCAAATAGAAAAAGCAGCTTAATAGAGATGGTCAATATTATAAAACAATATACTGGATATAAAAATACAAGTAGAACTAACAAAATCCTAATTGTAATACAAATGATTGATTATTCTAAATGAAGCCAACTAGATACATGCAAGTTTTCATTTTCAAATTTCTTTCCCATATCTTTATTAGAGGTGGAAGCTAACTTGCATGCATCTTGTAAGGTTGTTTTATCAAGAGTATATGTTGCATTCTCATATTCCACACTTGATTTTCCAGGACAAATCACAAAAGGTATTGGTGGAATTAGTTGCTACATTAGTTGAGTTATCAACTTTGACTTTGTCTTTATCCAAGGTATTAATCCTTCCCCTTCTTCTTGATAATCAATCTCGTCTTTCTCCTATAGCCAAAATAGGAATAATTTTGGAGGAATAAAGATCTTCATATGATGTCTTCAAATTTGAAAGGATGCATTTGTATTATTTAACTACTAGTAAAAAAGTGACACGAAGACCTTAAATATAACCAGACATTTTCCATGAAGTGGTTTGTTTCATATGCCCATGCTAGCACAACATCATTGAAAATAAATGGTAAACGATAATTAAAATTTTTTCCCCTAGCATGAACATTGGCTTAGTCTTCATAAATAAACATAAACTATTTCAAACTACAGGGAATAAACAAAAATAACACCATTAAAATAAATTCACAAAACACTGACAACCAAAAAAGAAGTCAATTTTCTAGGTAGTAAGTAGCTCAAAACCTTGTAGTGGGAATATGCCCTCAAGCTTGAGTAATATCTACATGTCAGGGAATGAGTTGTGACACGTGTTTCTCTTACGTTTACTAGGAATAATTGCAACTAGAGCTCAAATGTTTACTTTAGATAAATAATATTGGTGTTGATATGAAATGTGGCACTCCATCATTATAAATGACACAACTATTGGGGTTCGCACAATTACTACAAATTCAACGTCTTTCATGTTTGACTTACTAGTGTGGCGAATAATTATTGGTGCTAAACATGAGTTGGGGAACAAATGCTCAATATTTCTCCTCAAAGGAATATGTTGAGAGTTTAAAGTTCCAAACCTTCTAGATTCACCCAAACTCTTATACATGGTAGCAACTTGCAAGGCTAAGAGTCTCTCACTAGTATGAGGCCAAAACTACATTAATATGGAATTCAAGATTTTTTGATTGAAATTGTTTCTATCACCCACTCATAAATACAACTAAATAATTTGATAATTGATTCAACTAAAAGGTAAATTTGAGCGAGTGAGAGAACTCTGCATCTTATTTTCCCTTTCTATATCAGAATTTAAGGAATAATTTATAGACGGTGTCGTTGAATGGTAACTTAGTATTATTTTCCCTACAAAAACTACATCCTGTGAGCCTTGAAGTTAATGAGTGGTGAACATGTTACCCTACCTTTTTTATTGTCTTTGGGTGACTACACGTGGAACTGTTGATTGAGGGATTCCATAACCACACCTCTAACTCATGCAAATTGCTCTTTGATCTACAAAGAAACAAAGACCTTTTGGTTTTGCTCCTTAAACTTTATTTCGAGTTTTCTATTGATATCATGTAGCACAAAATCCATATTGGGTAAATATCATGCATCCCTCATCTAGTTAGACAACCTATACAACATTTTATAGTCTTCTATCTAGGGATGTGAACTATTATCTCAAATGAATTCATACACAATGTCATTTGACTTATTTAAATCAATCTAGTTTTTCCCAAGCTCCTTTTTCAAGTCCTGGTCTTTCATCATTTTTTTACCCTTGCTACATATTCCCACATGTTAGATACCACATAGGTGTTTGAAAGTGGTACATGTGCAACAAGGTCATGGGGTTCCAACTCAACAAAACATTCTACTACATATTTATCTAACTCTATATTCCCACGTATTCTATAGGCCCTAAAAAACTATGCTACACTGAATCACTCCGCTCAAATAGCATTTTTTGAATGACGTCTATTCCCTTGGTCAAGTGTCCTCCATGTTTTAGAAATCAAGACTTGTATGATCTCATAGAGTTTGAGTGAAACTTCTCCCTTAATTCTGCAAGAAAAATTTGTACCAAAAGGAACATAAGAAGGAAAATAAGGAACCTTGTGCTACCGTGTGGATTCTCCAGTATTTGTTTCTCTACTTGAGTCCTTTGAATGTTCCTCATTGACCTTTGTTGATATTTTATCTACATTAGAAGCATCCATAAGGAATAGTCCATCTGCACTCTCTTGAATTTCAAGGGATTTTGTTGATATTTCTCTTGTATCCATTGTTGAGGTCATAATAAAATTTCCCTCTATTACGTATGTACCAATTTTTTTCCCTTCCTCTAAACAAGCTGAAGTGCTTAGTGATATCTATCATGTGAAGAGACTTTTGAACATGACCTAGCCCTAATACCATGTGTTCCTCTTCATTAGGCTTTGGATTTATCTTCTCTAGCACCTCACCGTTAAATCCATTACCAGCATGCACTGAAGAACATTTGTATAAATATACATCAGAATAACCTTTTGATTATTGTTCATGATAACGTTGAAAACAATTTGGCGATAAATTGTGTGGAACCAAATCTTCTAGTATGCAATACTTCCTGAAATGATGTTACCATTGTTTCTTATGAACATAATATCTAACAACAACATTCCAACTGGAGGTTGCGAAGAGGTAATACATTTGACCTAAAAACTTGCCCCCATATTTTGATGATAAATATGATACAAGGAACCTAAAAATTATAAGAGTTTCCAACATTGCAATTGCACCATCTAATGGATATCCTCTCTTTTGTGCAAGTTTGTATAACTCTAGTGCAAGAATACCCTTAGAACAAGTTAAGAACCCATGTGTGTAGCAAGTTTGGTTCCACCTTTCTGTACTTTTTCTTTTACTAAGTGCATCCTATTATGTTTGGATCCTCCTTGATTACAATTGTGTACCACACTCCCATCATTACAAGTGGTATAATTGGTGCCATCATGAAATACAGTTCCACGTGAGGCACATGCTCTAATGAAGGATGAATATGTTCCAAAGATATGACTGGTCCTCTGCACTTTATAGAAGATATTTTAGTCACCCTAAATTTCCATTTGTGAAATCAAACTGTAAAAGTTTCCATTGACAGACCTTGCAAGCCCAATTTAACACCATCATAG
Source organism: Pinus albicaulis (assembly GCA_034641835.2). NCBI lineage: Eukaryota > Viridiplantae > Streptophyta > Pinopsida > Pinales > Pinaceae > Pinus > Pinus albicaulis. The sequence goes on along the minus strand of CM076578.1, from coordinate 622,183,831 downwards.
AAATTCCTTGAAAATATTTCAAGGTTGTCCTAGTTAGCTTAGAAATGGAAAGAATTCATTAAACGTAGAAAATTTTAATTTTCTTATTCTTTACTGGTGCATTGATCATGCCATGGGTAATTCCTTTGATAGGACAACCTACAGGAAAGGAATTTAAGTGATTATGAATAGATTTATTTTATGGGTCCACAAGGAAGTTTACTAGCATGAACTCCTTAAGGCAATAGTGCAATTAGCTACAAAAATAAGGTAAATGACCAGAAATCATAAATCAAATCCCTGATGCATCCCTTATTCTATATTGTAGCCACTTTGAGTTGACAATTCTCCATGATATATATTTGGTGGATTACTTGTAAGAATTTTGAGCCATCTCTTGCCAAATCTGGCAGTAGAACTAACAGAAAAAAAAACTTTGATGGATCATTGTAGGTTACTGAAGATAGCCTTCCCACTTAGAACTCACTTCATTACAACAATTATACCTATAAGGAAGAATTCATAAATGAGGATGGTCTTTCTTTCTCACACTATTACCACCACTACCTCTTATTTCATTCACCGAAAATATGTGAGCTCAAGATATCTTCACATCATGATCTCAAAATGGTATCCTTATATATGCAACTTATAAACTTCATGTAAAAGAAATCAATCCCAACGACATAACAACGATGTGAATTTTAGTCCAAATTTGTGCCCAGTTTTTTTTAGTAGCTTTGAAACATTTCTTAATGATCATTTGGAAGAACACTCTTCATGTGTTTTATGTTGAAAGCTATTTCACCATCAATTGTCACCACCTCAAGTAAACTAGCCACTGCTCATCAAGTGCCACATTTATCTCCTCAGCTCAATGAATCCCCTCGACATACAATGACAAAATTTTTCCAAGGAAACACCCTTTCTCAAATATGAGATTGAAGTAAAAAAGGGAGGGCTATGTCTGAAGGATAGAAGGCATTAGTGCAACATAAGTATGAAATTTCTTAGGTTGATGACTCGCCTGAGATGTGGAATTCGATGCTCCCACTTGTTCATGTACACCCTACAATGTTTGAGTAAGCCACCTTAACTTCCTGGCTACACTAGTAATTAATGAGGTATATGTTCCTTGACTAGAATCTTATTGATCTGACTTTGATTTCTTTTTCATTTTTAGAATAGAATATGGAACAATATTTTCGCATTCATTAATCACTATAGGATTTTTCTATGATTATGAGGACCATTCATCCTCATCAAAATTCATATCCTTGCTCACCAATGTCTTAAGTTGCACTTTAATTTAGATCATGTAGATCTTGGATGTCTTACTCTATCCAACAAATATCACTTGTCTGTTCAAGGGTTCAAGATTAGTCATTTTCTCATCATGAATATGAATATAAATTGGACAAAAAACAGAAAAAAAATGTAATACTTGTGGCTTCTTACCAAACAAAGATTTCTTTGGTGTTTTGTCCTTCAAGATCCTGTGAGGATATTGGTTCAAGATATAGAAAATTGTGTTGCAAGTTATGGCTTAAAAACACATGCGTAAATCCATGTCCTGGATCATGATTTTAGCTATCTCAATGATGGATTTGTTACTCTAGAACCTTGTTCTGTTAATCCTTGTTTCCCTGCAAAATGTATCAAAGTCCTTGGACAAGATTATAGTCCACTAGCTCTGTCTCTCCTAACTTCCAAGGTTGAATCTAGGAAACTCAAAACAAAGTAGCAACAATATCGCCATGTCAAGAAATTTAGATTAGGAAAATACTTGCAGATATGCAAGTTCACCAGGATAAGAATAATAATTTTTGTGATTATGAGGGAGTTATCAAGCTATAAAAAAGACATGCGTTCGATATTAATCAATTGCATTTAGGTACACATATTACAACACTCTAGGTTGTTTTTTTTTTGCTCAAAAGTAGGGGAAACACTTCCCCACTATAACATGGGGAGGAGAACTGCCAAAAACAGTGGACCATTGGCCAAGCTGCTACATCTGAGGGGTTTTTATGCCCATATAAAATCCATTTTCACTTGAATTTTTTATTGTCCTCTTGGCCTCATCATGGGCCCATAGTAACACAATGGAGTGTGCTTATCAAGGTTTGAACCCAAGTCGTCATATGCACTCACTCTTATTGGTAGACCATTTTTTCTTGTAGCTCATGTTGATGGACAAAAGCCCTCGTAAGGGTGCCACTAACGTTGCGAGCTGTGATGAATGGTCTATTCAGCTTCTATGTCTATAGGGAATAGAAACACTTAATGGGGATAAACCTGGACACTTTTGTGCCAAATAGTAATAAAAAATTCGTCCCTAGCATGGTGTATGTTCTTAGATTGCACTAGAACAAGCCTAATCGACTCATTTTTTATTAGTAGGAATGATAGAGATGTCATTTTTAAGGAGAGTGTCGCTTTAATCTCTTGAATAATGTTCTTGTTGATTTCCCTCTATGTGTGATATTTTCTAAACTTGCTCCTTAAATTATGATGACTAGAAACACTAAAGGATATATGTAATGCCTAGGAATCTTGTTAAAACTTTAAGTGAGAATGTTAGTAGGCAGCTATAATTTCTTGTTTTGTATCAATAGTGAATTGAAAAAATTTGGATGTTAGGAAATTGAGGCTTCACCTATTGATTTTGGAAATGCACCACTCAGGTACACAAGATGTTATGGGTTCTGTAAATTTTTTGTAAACTACCAAAGTAAGAAGTTGGACTAAGCTAAGCAAGAATCAAGATGATAAGCGGAAGTAAAATTCAATTGGGTTCTAGCACATGTAGAAATGGAGAAATCTTGTCTGGAATATGAGCAGTGTATCATTTTATAGTTGTCAGAAGAAGGAAAATTCAACTAGGTTTTGGCACATGTAGAAATGGAGAAATATTGTCTGGAATATGAGAAGTGTATCATGTCTTGTTTTTATGATTAACCTCCATATTATCATCTAGAGGATCAATGGAAGAAGGAAGATGCAAGGTATCAAAGTTGCTTTTGATATTTGTGTAATAAATAAGGGAAAAAGGGAACCTAAAAAGCAACCTTATGTTCTCAAGGAAATGAGCTGGTAAGTGCAGATAAACAATCCAAGTTGGAAAGAGCAAATAAACAATAAGGACACAATTAAATATTTTCTCTGTCAATCATACTGCAATAGCTAAAAGACTAAGGAAGAAGGAGGAACTATGTATTTTGGATGGTTGGACAAATTCTCATTGTAGCATCTGCTTGGCATTGAGAAGCAAGAACTGTAAGAAAGATATTGTACAATAAATTCTTACAATTTGTGAAAACCATTGCCGAAATTGCATCTGACTTTCATGTGTGTCAAGGAAGAGTTCAGAAATTTGCTTCCTTATGAAGTTAGAGAGGAAAATTCTAAGGCTTGCTAAAAACATCGATATGCCCATTGCACAATGAGAAACTAGATAGAGACACTTACTATTTAACTTTCAAGAACTTATGCTTGACTAGCTGAAAAGTATTGGATTTTTTTTTGCATCACCTTGAGTACAAAGTCTCAATCAATTGGATGAAAAATCAAGTCTATCTTTCAAATGTTTGAACTAGGAATACATCACTGATATTACAACAATAAAATAAATAATTCTATAAAAATGTAGCAAGTAACAACATACTTGAATATGTGAGGTGCTTCAAACAATCTAGTCATGAAGATAGGATTCCAGGTTGTTTGCAGTTTTTAATGGGCAAAGTTGGCTCTAATTTTGGAAATTTGTTGGCTTTGCTGCAGGTATCATTTTGCACCAATTCCTCGCCAGGACTTTTTCATAGACTCGCTAAAAGATTCTAGTTTTCTACATCCTTATATGAGTAAACCTTCCATCCAGCACTGGTTTGCCATACAAACTTTCAAAAGAGAAAGTGGCAGTTCAAAGCAGGTTACAAGGCCTCCTATAAAAAACAGAGACAGAGGTGACCCCAAAATGTGGCAAAAGTTCTCGACTTCAGAAGGCGGTAAAGAAAATAAAGAGCTTCTGTTTGAAACCTCTAACGACGTGGTTGGACAGCCTATTCTGGCTAAAACTGCGAAAATGTACCATGTGTATTCCTGTATATTATTATGATGTTAAGGATATTATTTCCTTACATTACTGACCGTTCACGAAACTGAAACCATGGGAACCCTCATGAGTCGAATCCATTTTGAAATTTAGATCTTTTGACAGAAAGAATGTCTCCTAGTGTAGTTTAGTAATATTTTTAATATTTTATATGTAACCATATAAGAATAGAGAGATATTTATGACAGAGAAATGAGTTTGAAGATGCATTAATGATTTTTCCACGAACGTATATGAAATATGTACCATCTAAGACGTGATTGGACAACCTATTCAAGCAACCTAAAAATGTACTCATGAGTTTTTCCTCAGACATTATTATGATGTTAAGGATATTATTTCCTTACATTACTGACCGTTCACGAAACTGAAACCATGGGAACCCTCATGAGTCGAATCCATTTTGAAATTTAGATCTTTTGACAGAAAGAATGTCTCCTAGTGTAGTTTAGTAATATTTTTAATATTTTATATGTAACCATATAAGAATAGAGAGATATTTATGACAGAGAAATGAGTTTGAAGATGCATTAATGATTTTTCCACGAACGTATATGAAATATGTACCATCTAATACATTGTTTATGTTTCAAAATTCCATATAAATATATATAATTTTTCTGGTATATTTATATTTCCATATGCAAACTAAATGTTTATCATAATTTGAACTGTGTTTGATCGCCTCTCGATAATCGTTCACAAATGTAAATCTGCGTTTAAATTGAAATGACTACGAACAAAGATTGACATCAAATCAACAATTGAGATTACAATCTTTTATGGTTGAAATTCACAAATTCTCCTCAAAGAAAAGTTTATTATATGTAACTCTCATTTTCAATATGTTCACAATCTTCTGCTTTCATATGCAAACTTAAGGTTTTGGTTCTTGTCACTGATGTTGTTGGTCCTCCTCGCTGCTCTGACACTTCAGGGTTTGAGGATTTTTCTACATGGAAAAACCTGCAACGTCCATATTGCCACAATTTATAACTTTGTGTTGCAGTGCTTAACAACAGGGTTCTAACCTGTGAGCTACGGTGCCGAGCATGCCACCAATGGTGAGACCCAACTAAAAAGGAGAATGAGGAAATGCAAGCCCCACTTTGGCAGCATCTTCGATGAGTTCCTTTACAGGAAAACCGCTCTCCACCTGCATCGTCATGCTTGATTCATTCACCAAATCACGCGGTTTAGATACCGAGTGCTGATTATGAGACCCTAATCCCCGCCTGGGCACACCAGTTTGGGAACACCATGAGAGTATCTAGTGACGACTCTCATCTTTTGATTTTTTCTGGTGACATTTCCCACCAAAGCGACAAGATCCACTTTGATGGAAGGAAAAACAACCTCTGCAGCCCGGCAGATTCTTCGATTCAGAAACACCCCATATGCGTTATATATTATGTAGTTGGTGGATCCGTTGCCACAGATTACCACAGGACCCGGAGGACTGCAACTGACACAAATTTTGATTTCCTTAATGCAGCATAGAAGAAGAAAAATATAATAAAAAAATCCATGCTGCCTCACTAGAGAATCCATAAATCAGAGGTAAGAAAACAAATTATGTTCTGTTGGTTGGTTAGATGAGTTGAGGTCTAACACTAAATTAGCTCTATATATTAAGTCTATGATGTGAAGAGAAATGGAGAGTGCAATGCCTTTTTAGCATATTTGGGGCCACCATCGTTCTGGGTTTTCAATCAGTGAGGCTTCTTTAATACGAAAATTCCACTCACATTACTAACCACCGCCAAAAGTGGGCACTTTCCTCCAAGTCCAACAAGGATCCACCGGTGTCTACAAAGAATTCCACTCGTGGAATTATGAAAATGCAACTTGTAGTGGAGCTCATGGTCGATGGAAATGAAGAAGACAGAGAAAGGAGTGATTTTCAAGAAATCCCCAAGAAAAAGGGAAAGCCTGAACGACTAATCTCATACCAACCATGTACTCGTGCACTGTGCTGCCCTTCCCGAAAAGAGAACTATTGTGAGCTCTGGTGCCAAGGATGCCACCAATGGTGATACCCAACCAGTAGAGTGAATGAGGCAACACGAGCCCCACTTGGGCAGTGGTGTCGATGAGTTCCTTGACAGCCAAAGCATTGTCCACATGCAATCCTCATGCTCAATTCATTCACCCAAATCATGTGGTGCTAATTATGATACCCACATTCCCGCCTGGGCACACCTGTTTGGGAATACTGTGAGACTATTTGGTGACTACTCTCATCTTTTGATTTTTCACTATCTCAATGCAACATCAACCCCAAAAATGAAATGATTCAAATTTCATCCTAGAGCAGAGGAATGCATATATAAATAACCACTCTACATAAGACTAGAAATTGGCACCCATGTTTTTGTAATTTTTTCCATAGAAAAAACAGGGATTTCTATTCAAAGGTGTTTTCTTTGATGTGCGCTTCCAAGAATTGTGGGTTAAAAATATATATGCACCAAGAAATAAATTCGCCGGAATATTATATATCTCAAGACAATTTTGTGCAGAAATAAATTTAAGTACTTGTTAAATCGAATTTATTCTAAAATTTTAGACTGACTCCGAGCCTTATTGCCTGTTATATATATATATATAATTCGAACATACATAAAATTTCATTGAAAAAGGCACAAACATATAGATGTGACACATTAGATAAGTAAAAATGTGTTCTTACATGAGAATATTCAAAGGCTGATCCAATGACTTGAAGGAGGCTGAAAATCGTCACACAGAATTGAGTGAACTGAGGTCGAGCTTCATGACATTCACTTTGGCATTGGGATTGTCTTTGAGAATGAATTCTTTCACACTGTGGCCACTCTCCATGTTTCTGACGGGCATTATCACTGGTGCACTTCGCAGGGCCAGCACCCTCACAATATCTGTCCCTATTCCACTTGTCACTCCTAGAGTCTAATAAAATTGAATGTATATGTCATGTACTATTTTTCTGCAGCCCATAAAGTGAATGCATGAATGCATTGGAAACAAAATAAAAAGTTTATAGTTTGGGAAAATGTATCCTTTAAAAGGACATGAGAAGAAGAAAAACCTGTAATAATGCTCGTGAGGCCATTCGCATCATTTCCTTGAGTGACATCCTCGGCAGTAGATGAAGAAGTGAAACCAGAAGAACTTGGCTTTCTCAACTAACCCCATACCCAAGGAATTGATTCCTTATTTGGTTAATTAGTTAACAACAATTGATATTGAGAGGAAGATAAAATTATAATAAATTTTCAGCCCACCAAAGAGACAAGCTCCTCTTCGGTGGAAGGAAAAACAACTTCTGCAGCCCGGTAGATGCTTTGATCCGGAAATACCCCAGATGGAATGGATCACGAGTTTTTAGCAGATATCATAACACTATTCCAGGATGGTTAATAGCATTTCTAATGGTCTTTAGGGCCACCTTGCTTGGTCGATTCGTTACTGGCCCTAACCAACGTCCTGTGATCTAAATTCCAATACCCTGACCATCTGTCTGCCCAAAAGAAGTGGCATGTCTCAGATAAGGCAAGTTACGGCATGAGAATGAATTATCCTGTGGATCACACCCATCACAGGAATCAGAACTCATCACCACTAGCTCTGATCCAAACATGGGTGGGTGGGAATGAATACAGGCACGGAGCAAAGCATTGAAGGGTAAGGCCGAAAATAAAGAAGAAGACTAAGTCTAGAAAGAACCTCTTTCTACAGATTTAGTCTAGAAAGTCGAAATATGGCCAATTTTTCCAAACAAGAACTCAAAATAACTGCATGAGGACAAAGCGTATACGATTCATGTTGACTACAAGAAAAATAACGACAGTTTGCAATACCCTTTTGCAGAAAAATACCTTCTGTGAACTCATTTTTTCTGCGAAGAAACATAAATGAAGTTTTAGACAAAGAGATCTGTTAGCTCGAGGATCGATTCTAGGGCATCAGATGCGGGCTCGTGAGGTACCAAGGGGTTAAGAATCTAAAGGCTGGATAGGATTTTTAGAATGGCGACAAACTACCAAAAGGTTTCGAATCTAAAAGCGGGATAGAATGTTTACCGCCCGATTTGTATTTGATTCAAAAAGATTTTCAAAGGGATTTTCAAAGAATTTTGAATATTTTACATATTTTTATTATTTAACTTGATTAATATTTTTAGATGGAAAAATAAATAGGCATATAAAACAAAAGGCCAAAGAATTGAACCTCAATGTGCATGGGATAATAATGGTTTACCTCAATTCTCTCATTCACTTTAAATTGATATAAATTAATATCATACCTAAATCATTTATAAATTATATAATTATTTATTATTAAATTAAGATTTTATATTAATTAATTAATTAATTATTAATATTAATGTGAATTTATAATTTTTAATATATTTTTGTTAAAGCTAATTATTGATGTATCAATATTTTTGTTCTCTTTTTTTATCGTTATGTTTTAATATGCTTTAAACATGTAAAATATATGTTTTCACTTTTATGTGGAAGTTATCTACTTGCATATTCAAAGAGTTTTGATATAGATTTTGCTTTTAAAAATTGACTATTGTGATTGTGATGGTGAGAAGGTACTCTATTAATAGAGTTAAGGGTTATTTAGAATAAATAGGAGATTATTTCCTATTATCTAGGACTAATCTTTGAGACAATGGATATACATTCCCTAATTATCACACAAACAAGAGTTTAATTTTTCATTTATTGCTTTATCTCCATTTGCTAAACAAAGGGAATACCTTCTCCTACGTGACTTTGATTGGCTCTCACTCTTAAAGGATTGCCAAACATTAAGAATTGAATCTTCATTACTTTAAAGATGTAGTCTTATCGAATATACCAAAAACATAGTAGGATTATTTCATTGTGGACAAAATCAAGTACATGTCTGAGGGAAGGTGACATCCTCATTGCACCATTTGTGATGTTTATATCACAAATAATCCAATTTTATGGAGGAGTTGGTAGAGGTTTGATAAGTGGGCCAAGGCTTCAATGACACCAAGACGATGGAAAAAAAACCCAAGATTTGGAGTTTCCACTTTGGCACATTTGTTATGCACAAGGATGGCTTGGTGAATGGATGCCATGAAGGGTGCGACATGGGAAACCATCCCAACTTTCCCAATCGAGGAAGAACCAGGGTGGGTGAGAGCGCACATGAGCTTAGTGGCACGGGCATGACAAAGGTGTGGCATGACTAAGGAACACACCCCCAACAACGAGTCTGAAAAAGTTGACTGGAGTGCCAATGGATATAATGCAAGGTGAAGTAGGTGTGGTTAGACTGACAAGGGTGGAAGAACATGGAATGAGTTGAACATTGGATGTCCCCCCAAACCAAAGTAGTGTTGTGGAAGAGGCACTCATAGAGACAAGATGACCCAACTGAATGGAAGGTCACAAGGCATAAGCTAACTAAAAGGGGTGAAATCACATATATATAAAGGACACACACGATGGATGAGGAGAAGAACAAGACATAAAATATACAAGTCAAGGGACAATTGGGAAATTTGTAGGGCGAAGAGGAGCAACCAAGCATTAAAATCACAATTAAAAATTACTAACATAATTTACTAATTCATATACTTCTTGTACTTAATATTTGGTCATATTTTTGTTCTTGGACTATAGTAGTAATTTATGCTAATCATTATTAATTTTGTCACTTATTATCTAGTCATATATTTTAGTCATGGACTAAATTACTCATTTTATTTAGTCGTTTTTAGTTTGGTCACTTATTATCTAGTCATTTATTTTATTCCTAAACTAAATTGGTCGTTTAAGTTAGTCCATTTTAGTCCAGTCACTTAAAATTTCTCAAATTTAGTAGCAATTCATGAAATAATTGTGGTGACTGAATTTTTTAGTCACCTAGTCACTAATTTCATCATTTTCTACTAGTGAATGATGGAGCTTGTTTGGCTAATTTGGAATCTTGAAAAAAAGTTGTCTTGGATATATACCCTCGATGGGCATCTGTAGTACATACATGGGCCCTTTATGTGGGTTGGAAAATGTTTTTTAGTGAGGTGTCATGTAAAATTAAGCTTCTGACAAAACTTTTTGATATCTTGTATGAAATTGTTTATAGTGAGGTAATTAGATGACTGAATTACTAAACAATATTTTGAGTGGCCTTTGGTAAATATAGTTTCTTAGATGAGATCTTCGAAATATGTTTTCTATTTTGGAACATTATGACTAGTAAGCAAATTCCAGACACAAGGGTCAATGAATAATATTGCATTTCTTATTTTCATATCAATTGGATGTATTTCCTTAATAGAATTTTTCTTCTCCGCTATTTTAATTTTGAAGTTGATGGCTCGAATAGTTACCTATGACACAATATATATATATATATATATATATATATATATATATATATATATATATATATATATATATATATATATATATATATATATATATATATATATATATAGCTGTTAAACCCCTTTGGACCCAAGATATTTTGAAACTCCTCACAAGATATCATCAATACAACCAAAACGCCTTGAGATAGCTCAAATTATTACTTATAATGCAGTGTTTGTACTTTTTGGGTCCCATTAATTTGACCCTAGAGGTTCTGTAACTCTTCACAAGAGATCACCAAATACAACCACTAGACCTTTGGCTATGGAGCTATGGTTGCAGGTATCTATTTTTTTGAAAGTCACCCAAGACTTGCACATGGCCTCATATGCAAATAGAAGTGCATGATCTAAAGCTTTCTCAGGATGTGATTCTAAACTTAAGCATGAATTGGTTGAAGTTGTTAATACTTATGAAAAGATGTTTTATGAACCTAAAGGGTTACCTCCATAAAGTAGAATCCAACATGAGATACAATTGCAGTAGGATGCACCACTTCCAAATACTAGCATGTACATAATGTCAGTCTTGGAGAATATAGAGTTCAAGAGACAAATTCAAGATTTTCTTGACAAAGGGGTCATTATACCAAGTACATCTCTTTGCGGGTCTCCTATTGTTTTGGTTCCAAAGAAATATGGTACCTAGCACATGTGTGTGGATTTCCAAGCTTTGAAGAAGATTATGGTAAATAATCGTTACTCTCTTCCTCACATTCATGATTTTACAGATCAGTTAAAGTATGTTTTTTATTTCACTAAGTTAGACTTTAGAAATGGTTTTCATCGTATAAGAATTGCTAAAGGTGATATTTGAAATATTTCTTTCAAGTCAAAACAAGGTTTCCTTGAATGGTTAATAATGCCCTTTGGGATTTGAAACGCACTTGCTACATTCATGAGAGTTATGAATGATGTATTGCAACCATTCATTGATGATTTTGTCATAGTATAGTTAGAAGGTATTTTGATCTTTAGTAAGACTCATGAAGAGCATGTCAAGCATGTAAATCAAAATCTATATGTCTTGAAAAATGAAAAGTTTTATTTGAAGACATCTAAATGTGAATTTGGGAAAACCTGTTTGGTGTATTTAGGTCATAATGTAGGAGGTGGTGAATTGAGAATAGACCCCTCCAAAGTTGAAGTCATTGTGAATTGGCGTAAACCCAACAATGTAATAGAAGTTAGGATCTTTTTGGTAGCATCCCAATATTGGAAAAATTTTATTGTTAACTTCTCATCTATTGCAACACCATTACATGCTTTGACAAGTGTAAAGTAGGACCTTCAGTGGGGAGGCAAGAAGAAAAATGCCTTCGACACTTTGAAAGAGAAAATCAATACCACACCAGTTCTAGAACTTCCAGATCTCAAGAAACCATTTGAAATCCAAATCGATGCTATCGAATACGCTATCGGAGCCGTATTGATGCAACATGGTAAGCCGATATGTTATCACTCTGAGACATTTTCCAATGCAAAAATTAACTATCCAAATTATGATAAAGAGTTTTATGCTTGGTACAAAGTGTGAAGAAATGGAAGCATTACTTGATGGGTAAAGAAAGGATTATTCATACTGACCATCGACCTTGTCAAAATCTTCAATCACAAACCAAGCTACAACAAACTAGACATTTTAGATGGATGGGATTTTTGTGGTAATTTCATTTGGTCATTAGGTATAATTAAGGTGTTTACAACAAAGTTTAAAATATGTTGTCAAGGCTTATTATTAATTCATTTGTCATTCTTAAGCATAACTTAGTCATGCATGAAAGTTATATTGAAAGATATGATCAAGATGAATATTTTAAATATGTTTATGCAACTTTAAGTCAACAAATCATGTTGAAGAATTGGATTATCATGTTCATAACAATTTTTTGTATCATCCTAGAAAGTTGTGTATTCCACAGGGTGAAAGAGTTAATTTCATGAGGGAATCCCATACTTCTCTTATTTTTGGTCACTTTGGTGTAGGAAAAAAAATTGCTCAATTGTAGAGCTATTTTTATTACCCTGGTATGAATGAAACTGTATCATGATATGTAAGAGTATGTTCGATGTCATGTGCTACTAGTAAGCGAAGTAAAAGAAAATTGGGTTTGTACACTCCACTTACTATTACTTCTTGTCCTTGGGAAAGTGTTTCTGTTGACTTTGTAGGGGGCTACCTATCTCTAGAAAAGGTCATGATTATTTGTATGTTATAGTGGATTGTTTCAGCAAAATGTGTATTTTGATTCCTTGTAATAAATAGCTAACAACTGAACAAATTGTGCATATGTTCTTCTAAAATGTATATTTTCAATTTGGGTTACCCACTTCTATTTTTTTTTATCAATATTCTCGATTTATCGGGAATTTTTGGTTAATTTTATGGGAACTCATGGACACCAAGTTAACTAAGAGCATAAAATTTCATCCACAAACAGATGGTCAAACATAGGTAGTGAATACAAAAATAGTGCATCTCCTTCGAGGTTATTGTGGTAAGAATCCTAAGCCTTCAAATGAACATTTACATTATATTTAACTTTCCTACAATCGTTCTAAGCATTCATCTACACAAGTATCTCCTTTGAATCTTGTTTGGGTTATTTTCCAAGGCTCATTTGGATTTAATCTTTTATAAATACATTACAGTGGATGGAAATAATGATGTGGAAAAAGCCAAGCTTTTCATTGAACAAATCCAGTTAGTGCATCAAAGGGTACAAGAACAACTATAGAAAAGCCAAGCCAAGTACAAGGCAAGGTATGATAATCATTGGGTTGATCATGATTTCCAAGTGTGAGATCAAGTTTGTTTGTACATCAGCAAGGAAATATCGCAAGGTGAAGTTAAAAATCTCAAACCAATCATATATGGTCCTTTCAAAATTTTGGAAAAGAATGGTAATAATGATTTCCGATTATATTTTCCACCTTATATGAAAATTTAATTTGTTGTGAATGTGGAAAAGTTGAGATTATATGAGCCTCCTATAATCGTTAATCAAGAGGATAATGTTTAGATTCCATCTATATAATATTTTTCTCATGAATACTTGAATAAGTTGTAGGAAGACACTATTCTTGACAAAATAATAAGGACTTCACGTAGAGGCAATGTGGAGTATCTTCGTGTGGGGCTAAAAGGTACTAATCCAAGTAAATAAAGGTGGATAGAGATCAGGAAAGTGAGGGAGTTATACCCCCACTTACTTTCTAAGTAAAAAAAAAAATTGGTGGTCCAAAAGCTTCCAATGGGGAGGAGTGATCTAGGGGATCTGGAAAATGCTCAAAAATAAAAATTCTCAAAATATCTTGAAGACAAATCCAAGTTGTAGAGCTCATAATTCTTATTCCAACGATACTTGAATTTCATCAAACTGACAACATATGAAAAAGTAATGATGTTATGAAGTTTTGATTAAAAAAAAAAAAAAACTGAAGTCAACTTGCAGGGTTGACTATGTAGGGTATGACTACTGATGTGGTAGTACATACATTGACAAGGCATGGCTGACTGGGTTTATGAAAAATCATGTGGATGAATCATATGAGGGCACGTGGCAACTAACTTGGCACAATTGTTTAGGTGGACCTATCATAGGCCACCATGTGGGCCAATTGGAGGGCTCCATGTGGTCCTATGAGAGGCTGCCAAGTGGCCTTGCAATTGGCGCCAAATTTTGTATAAACTGATTAAATGAAACTCATTAGGAATCTAACATGCAACCTCTCAACTATTAAATCAATTCCCCATTAACATGCCACTAGTGTCGTTTGATAATCAAAAGACAACGACCTTATTTAAAGTTTCTAAGCCCAACGATTGGGGGTAATGGGTGGGCCAATGGACACACATGACTAGCCCTACCCCTGAATTTATTATTATGATCTGAAAAAAGATGAAGAATGTGGGAAATTGCATGACCCATAGCTCATGACCAAAGGCTATATGCGTCCATACGACCATTGTGGGAGAAAAAAATATTTAATATGTTAAAAAAATAATGCAACCACTGACGGAATATGTGAATCGAACCTGTAACTTACAATATGTAAACTAGCATGCCAAACCAATTGGACTACAACCATTTTTTTGAAACTTTTGCAAAACCATACAAGTTTCTAGACCATTTTGTAGACAGTTTGGTAAATGGGACATATTTTGCTCAATTTTGAACCTTTTTGAGTGAAAAAAAAAAGCCTAGATAGGGGTTTTTGAGCATTTTGGACAACATGGGAGTACTATTTTTACATTTTGAATATTTTATTTTGATGTATTGAGCTTTTTAGCATCATAATAAAATAGTCACCATTGGAATCTGGACTCGAAGACGTAGCCCAAGATTGGTGAACTCCGTTATCAATTTTCATTTATCTTATGCTGCACATTTTTCCTCTTTTTAGTTTAAAACTTCTGCAAATTAACACAGGTTTGTGTGTTTTCGCAATATTGGTCCGTTGCACAAAGATACATAAACTAACCTGCAAATTGATCATTAAAACCTTTACTTTTATTTCCAGATCATTGAAATAGTAGAAAAATTCCCAAAATAAAGAAAGTGGGCCTGAAACAAACACTAGAATTAATTAATTAACAATTTCATTGGCATGCAGGTAATTTCACCTTCTATGACTACCTCGGGAAATGACAAATAATGAACAAATGGTGTAATTTGCACATTCAAGAACTCAACGCCTCCACATCTTCAAGTCTCAATAATTTTCTTACCTTGTTAACAATCGTCTTTCCGTTATCATTGTTCTTAATGAGACTCTCATCGTGGGATTTCATGAGGTGGAGAAAAAAGTCCCCCATGTAAATGACCAAACACTCAAAGCTGCTAGGTCCAATCCCTTTAGTTGTTTAGTTTGTTACTAAGACTAATTTTTGGTGTTTGTAGGGAGTATTTGCGAATGGTCTATTAAAAAATCTAGCCCCTCGAAATTGACATCGCTTACAAAATCGATGCATTATCGTAGCCATTTCCATCGCTAGAGAAGGAAGGACATAATTGAAATGAGCTCGACCTATTTGAAATTGTATAATCATACCTTGATCCAGACATCGCACAGTTTTATAGACATTTAACTTCACATCACGACACAGAAGACTATGAAACATACAATCCATCAAAGGCACAACACATCAACTTTAAAAAAACCAAAAATGACTTGGAATTATATAATTATCCAACAACCCACAAATTCCATTTTCATGCTAATCATAGATTTGGAAATTGTAAATACTTTGAAAGTTTATTATTGAATTTATCTACTTGACACAACAATAAACTTGGATGGATTTCAAAAATTGAAATGAGAAATATTTGTTAGCCTATTTTCACATCACACTTTTCCTAGAATAAGAAAAAAATAATTATAATTATTCCACTTGATTGGAGCACAATGGTCGAAGAGATATAGTAAATAGAATACCATGTAATAAAAAAATCAAATACTCTAACTGACTGTGATTATGTTTTCATTTTTTCTAACAGAACGATGGTCATTTCACACAATTCAGACACATACAATGCCGCTAGTTATATCACTTTAAGTGATTGATATCATCCTTGCAACTTTCACTTCATAATTCAATTTCCTTGAAAAAGCTTGAATCTCTCTGCGACTTCACTTGCAATTTATTTGTTTCCCCATAGATCTTGATCTTCTCCAGATTCCAACTTTCTGCTTAACCTACAAGATTTTTAACTTTGGATTGAATTTGAGAAAGGAGCACCTAGGAAAGCCATAAAAACTAGTGGCATAAGCTATTTGACAGGGAAAATAAAACACTGCTCCGATACCACTATTGGAATCATTTACTGGGAAATGAATTATATTTATATTAAGAATAATACATATAAATACAATGTTGAAAAAATTGGATTCAGTTTTGAAGGCTTTTTGGACTTTAGTAATTGATTACATAATGAACCATCACCCTAACGAATTAGGTGTCCAACACTTCAACATTGTTTATTATTTGCAGGTGCAAGAAGAAGATCTAGGACAAAAGAATGAAGAAGATTAAAGATAGAGGTAAAAGTGTTAGGAAAAAATACTGAGAGGGGGTGGGGTGAATCAGTATTTAAAGGTTACTAATTATTTTAACTTTTTCTTTACTGAATTCCATACTAGACTTTAACGAACCCAACTCGTGTACGCATGTGTATATACCAATAGAAACTTGCATATACTGAGATAAATTTAAAGATAGATACAATTTTAGAAGAAAACTTTAACTTCATCTTATCAGTTTACGCATCAGTTAGTTAAGAAGTAAATATTTGCAGTAACAGTAGAATAAATCATCATATAAGAGAATCACACATGAACACCAAGATTTAAGGTGGAAACCCAATTTAGGAGAAAACCACCACTGCTATCATCTATGTCTTCAATATTTACTATATGGAAATTTGTTTACAATTTTGTACTGATGTAGACTCATATCAGTACATAGGCATCTACCTGCAGAAGGTTGCAACCTTCTCTCGTTTTCAACTACTACTGGAAGGGAGCTACAACCCCCTGCACTCGTTTACCAGCCACTACTGGAAGGGAGCTTCAACCCCCTGAACATAACACCAACTTCTACTGGCAGGAAGATTCTACTTCCACACTGAAGGCTTCAACCCTCAGAACCACTGCAAACCATGTTTCATCAATTTTCACACTGGATCACACAGCTTCAAGACAACTCTTCATAAAGAATAACAATAACAAAATTCACCCAATACTTCAATCAGAACAGTGATATCACTATAACCATAACACAGTAATAACCCAGATTTCAAAATCAGTATGCAGAAATAGATTCAACCTTGAACATTCATTATCTTAAAATTCATACGCTACTCTTCTTTACTAAACCCGTGTGTATACGTGCTTTCCTTCACACCAACCTACGTATATATCTATAAATAATGTTTTTACAAATTGTGATTAGTCTCAGATCCAGATCTGAGGTTTCCAGTCAGACATCTTTTCAGAATTGTAGAACCCTTAAACAATCAGTCATTTTTAACCATATTCAGTCACTCAGTGATCATATTTGTACACATTCAACTTAGCAACATATTCAGTATTCAAGCAACCCAGATCTACATGAAGACTTCATTGACAGACATTAGAAATACAACAAGAACAAACATATAACTTCTGCAATAAGCTTTAGAAAACTTTGACTTCCATATGCACCTTTTCTGAGACAAAGCCACGTATATACGCGCTTTTACCAAGACGAACTAGTGTATGGATCTGTAAATAATAATTTTGCAGAATGTTTCAGATCTATAGAACTTACCTATATTTCTTCACTCTTTTTCAGCAAAACATGCATCAGGTTATAGATCTAATCATCTATTCAATGGATCATACAAGAGCATAGTCAATTCAGATCTAGAGATCTTGAACCATCATTATATCCAATGGTGCATCATAGATTCAGATCTATGAATAAAACAGATTTCATTCCATCCAGATAAACTTCAAATAAAAGTATTTAGTAAAATCCCTTACACATGCACACTTTGCACTATGATCTTTTTCTCCTTATATAGATTTATCCATTACCAATACCATGAATCAAAACCACACCACTGTCGATGGTATTCTTGGACAGAATCAAAATAGACAACACAACGCTCTATACTATGAGCTAATACCATGGTAATGCCCCTTGGTATCATAATTTTAGAGCGCAAAATGCATACGTGACTTGGATCATACTTATCTGCGTGTATACATGACTTCTCTTCATAAAAACTGCGTATATAATAATTCTGGATGAATACACGGGTTGCCTTCATAAAATTAGCGTATACATTGCTTCCATACACGGGTTTCCTTCATCAAACCTGCGTATACATTGAGAAATATTTCCTTTTTAATTTCTCTGGCACTTACTGGAATTCCTTTCTCTGTCACATCTGAACTGACCTGTAGAACTATCATTTTTACATCTTTAACACATAGGTTGCTAATCAAAAGGCAACTCATCAAGTAGGTTTCATCAAGAAAAACTTCATCAAGTAGGTTGCCATCAAGGACAACATATTGCATCATATTTCCAACAATATCCTCCTTTTGGCTTGATGGCAACCATGATGGTGTTTTATCACCACAATAGATAAATATATTAATCATAACCATTATTCAAGCACCAAAACACCAAACTACTCTCCCCCTTTGACATCAAGGGAAAAGGGCAGATCATAAAGAAGAGATCTGCAGATTTGATGTGCACTGTATCGACTATGCTCCCCCTGAGTTCATGTTGAATCTTCAGACATGTTTTTCAATGAAGTAAATGACTCTATAACTCAAATGAGAATGACCTTTCCTATCACCAAGGACGCATACTTACATCAATGATCCAACCAAGTGGAATTACATATATGACTCAACTTCCCAACCAAGTGGGTTGACAAATATGACTCAAATTACAGATATGACTATTTATAACCAAAACCAAAGAATCTCAAACATGATATCATAACACATCAACTAATCAGAATGCCAAAAATGCATCCTTTTCCACAAGGCAGGTGCTCCCACCTAAGCTTGTTCATCTTGAACACCTTTAACAACCAATTCATCAAAGCATCTTCATCAACGAGATAAATATCAGAGAATGATACAAAAAGATGAATACTGGAACAACAACACCACAACTATTTTGAACGTTGACCCATAGAATTTCTGTCAGCAAAAACCCATACGCGGTTTTATGCACAAAAACTTGCATATATACACGATTCACCTTTATGAAACCATTGTATCAAATTTAAACTTCTGAAATTAAGCAGATTTCATCAGCGAGGCAGAGACAACTCCCAACTTCTGTTTGAGATATTCGAATGCTTCCCTGGGAAGAGGTTTGGTAAATATATCAGCAACTTGTTCTTTGGCGGGAACATACTCCAATTTAACCTTTTGTTCAAGAACTTGTTCACGTAGGAAGTGATACTTGATAGGAATGTGCTTGGTCTTCGAATGCATAAAAGGATTCTTTGAGATGCTAATGGCACTTGTATTATCACATAAAATGGATATAGGAGGTGAAAATTTGATTTGAATGTCTTGTAGAGTCTGCACCATCCAAAGGAGTTGTGTGCAACACGATGCAACAGCCACATATTCTGCTTTCGCTGTAGATAAGGCAATAGAACTTTATTTCTTGCTCAACCAGGATACTAATTGGGGCCCCATATAGAATGCACCACCACTAGTGCTTTTTTTATCATCAACATTTCCAGCCCAATCCGCATCTATGTAAGCAGGAAGAGTGAGATCAACATTCTTTGGATACCATAGACCAAATTATTGAGTCCGTTGTAGATATTTGAATATCCTTTTTACAGCCTGAAGGTGAGACTCTTTTGGATTAGCTTGGAATCGTCCAACAATCCCAATTGCATGCATAATGTCTGGTCTTGTCCCGGTTAGATAAAGTAGACTTCCAATCATGGATCTATATTCTGGTTGATTCACTGTGGGAGAATCATCATAAGAACTGAGGTTATATCCAGTTACCATTGGTGTACTCATAGGTTTGCAGTCTTCCATCCCATAATTTTTCAAAATTTTCTTAAGATATTTTGCTTGTGATAAAAATATGCCATTTGTTGCTTGTTGCACTTGTAAGCCAAGAATAAATGTTAGTTCCCCAAGTAAAGACATTTCAAATTCTTTTTGCATGGCAAAAGAAAATTTCTAACTCATGGACTCTTCATTACTCCCAAAAATGATGTCATCAACATATAAAACTACAATCTATAGTTTATCATTCTCAATTTTTTTGTATAAATTACTATCAGCAGATCCCTTTGAAAAACCTTGTTGATGAAGATATTTGTCAAGACGATAGTACCATGCCCCTGGAGCTTGTTTGAGACCATATAAATACTTTTTAAGTTTGTAAACAATTTTTTCATCATTTCCCAGAATGAATCCTTCTGGTTGTTCTATATAAACTTCTTCTTCTAGATCACCATTGAGGAAAGTAGATTTAACATCCATTTGATAAAATTTGAATTGTTGAAAGCTTTAAAAAGAAATAAACATTCTTATGGCTTCAAGTATAGCTACAGGAGAAAATGTTTCTTCAAAGTCTATACCTTCTTGTTGAGCATACCCTTTACAAACAAGTCTAGCTTTGTCTCTAATAACATCTCCATTTTCATTTAACTTATTTTTTAATATCCATTTTGTTCCAATAACATTTTTATCATGAGGTCTTGGAACCAATTCCCAAGTATTATTCTTTTCAATCTAATCAAGTTCTTCATTCATGGCTTGAATCCAACATTCATATTTACTAGCTTGATTTACATTATATGGTTCAATAGTAGATAAGAATGCCAGATAACTATGGGATCCTACAAGAGTTCTTCTTGTTTGGACACCTGATCCCTTTTCTCCCAATATTTGAGATTCTGGATGATTCTTTTGTACATACCTGGATGGAGCTTTTTCAGATAGATATTCTTCTGCTATTTCATTGGGTTCAGCTTCTATATTGTTGTTATTGATGAGGGAAAATATACATCATCATCATCTTCAGTTGTTGTTGTTATTTCCCTTTTAGGAGCTGAGAGAGACTCATAAATTACAACATCAATACATTCAACAATCTTCCGAAGTCTATTATTGTAACACTTATATGCTTTGCTTCTTGAAGAGTAGCCAATAAATATTCCTTCATCTGCTCTTGGTTTAAATTTACTAAGTTTTTCATCATTGTTCTTGATAAAACATTTTCTTCTAAAAACTCTAAAATGCTTCACAGTGGGAAGATTTCCATACCAGAGTTCATAAGGATTTTTATCACTATTTACTCAAACATGAGCCTTGCTTAGAAGGTTTGCTACAGTATACGTTTCTTCTCCCCAAAAGGTATCAGGAGTTCCAGATTCATCAAGCATAGCCTAAGCCATTTATTGAACTATTCTATTCATCCTTTCTACCACGCCATTTTGTTGTGGGGTTCCAACTACATAAAATTATATTTTATGCCATGATGTTCAGAAAAATCAAAGAATTCATCTGATATATATTCTCCTCCTCAGTCAGATCTATGACATTTTATTTTTAGATCTAATTGATTTTTAACCAAAGCTTTGAAGATCTTAAAATTTTCAAATGCTTCATCTTTATGTTTCAGTAACCCAATCCAACACATTCTAGAGAAGTCATCAATAAATAAAATATAGTATTGTTGTCCACATGGTGAATTTTTCCTTATAGGACCACATAGATCAGTATGTATAAGTTCAAGAGGCTTACTTGCTGATCCTTCTTTAGCATTGAATTTCACCCTGGTTTGATTACCAAATTGGCATGATTTTCATATGGTACTTTCAGGTAGAGTGATGCTGGGAATATCACAAACAACTTTGAGTCTACTAGATTTGCTTATTTGAGAGAAGCTAAAATGTCCCAACCTTCTATGCCATAACCAATTTTCTAAAGATTTACCCAATTAGCATTGTTATTGGCCACAGTTCAATACATACAGATTGTTTGGTGTTCTAGTTCCTTTTATCACTGGTTTTCCTGTGTAAAGTTCACGAACTATACATTCTTTTGAACTAAAGACAACTTCATTTCCTTGATCACACATTTGGCTCACACTCAACAAGGTATGTTTTAATCCATCCACATACATAACATTGTTAGCTTTCACCTTTTCTTTAAGAAAAATAAAACCTTTTCCTTTAATGACAACAGGAGAGTCATTTCCAAAGGTAACATTATTTTCTTTTTCTAGAGCATTGTATGAAAGGAGTTTATTTCTATCACCTGTCATGTGTTTTGAGCACCTGCTATCAATGTACCATTGATTTTATTCCCCTTCTGCAAATAAATCTATGCCACAACTTTCAACCTATAAGCCCTTCTTTCTCCATACCTTGGAATTTGAAGGTATATGCTCTTTTGGCTGAATTTTGCTCCTGCATTCAGATTCTTCATGAACAAAGTTATTACAATAAGAATATTCAATTTCATTTTTAAGAGGAGAAAATTTTTTATAAGTGTTCTTCTTTATTCTAGTCTCATTTCTTTGCTTTCTAGCTTCTCTGGTCATAATGGTTTTGTATGCAATACATTGAGCAATTTTATGGCCAAAATTATGACATGAGAAACATTGTCCATTAAAGAATAAATTTCTGTGATCATGAAAACTTCTTTTCATGTTTACCTATTGATTGCTATGTTTTTTATTGTTTTTCCTTGAATTGAAGTGATATTTCTTTTCCTGAGTGATCTCTTTGTTCTTTTGCTGAGTGACAAAATGGTGTTGGATGGCTTTAGCTGCATTTAGATAGCTTGGTGCTGAAGACTGAGAGGATTCTATGATAAATCCAAGACCTGTCTTTACAAGAGGAGAGCATTGAACATTGATAATTTCATCTAAGGTTTCAGATCCTTTAGCAAATATAAGATTTAAATTTTTCACTTTCTCAATTTCCTTTCTTAGACTTACTATTTCACATTCTAATTTCTCATTATGCTTCTCCTTTTCTATAAGTTGATTCTTTAGAGTATCTATGGAAATTTTTTTTTCTTCCAAACATATCTTGAGATGATTTATTTCTTCAAAAAAATCATTTTCTTCTAATGCATCCATAAAAGTACCTTTAGCCTCACTAGAGTCTTTTTCAAAAGCCATGAGTAGTCTAATATCTTCATCAGATTCTCCTTCTTCACTATTTGATAAACCATCACTATCTTCATGAGTATAATAGATTTTTCTATTGATAAACCGTTTCTTATTTCCTTTAGCCACTTCCTTTCCCTTTTAATGACTATCTTTATGACTAGCAGCATAATGACCAACTCTTCCACAAGAAAAACATTTAAAAGGAAGCCTACCTCTGAACCTTCCAATGCCAAGTTGTAGTTTCTTTACAAAATTTATCTCATCTTCTTCTGAAACATACCCTGATCCTTCTTGTCCTTCTACCTCCTTTCTCTTTTCAGCAGCTCTTAAGACAACTTCTTTGACTTCAGATGGACCTCCTTTTATCATTTCACAAGTAGTCAGAATCCCATGAAGTTGAACAATAGTAAGAGTTTGTATATCCTTATTCTCTTCAATAGCAGACACTTTTGACTCGAATTTTGGAGTTAGAGATCTTAACACTTTTTTTACCAGAGTAGTTTAAGTTATGGTTTCACCCAAGTTTCTCATATGATTTACAATATCATCTAGACATAAAAAGAAACTGGAAATGCTTTCCTCATTATGAATTCTAAGTTTTTCTTATTGAATTCTGAGATTTTTGAGTTTAGCACTTTTTACCTTGGCATCACCTTCATAGCTTAGAATGATTTTGTCCCATATATCCTTTGTTGTATTCAATTGCATGACTTTGAAAAATTCTGATTCAATCAAACTTCCCAATAATGCATTGACCACCTTTGCATTGGTTTCATAGTTCTTTCTTGCTGCTGCATCTGTTGGAACTGAAGCTGAATATTGATAACCTCCTTCAATTATAGCCCATACATCTACATCAAGAGACTGAAGATAGGATCTTGTCCTTGTCTTCCAGAATATTAATTTGTTTCCGTTGAAGAGAGGAGGCCTGATAGATGTTGTCCCATCTTGATTACTCATCTTAGCTGATCTTACTTCTAGTGATTAAGCTTCTTTAGAAGAACCTACTCTGATACCAATTGTTAGGAAAACATGCTGAAAGGGGGGGGGGGGGGAATCAGTATTTAAAGCTTACTGATTATTTTAAATTTTTCTTTACTGAATTACATACACGACTTTAACGAACCCAACTCATGTATGCAAGCGTATATACCAACAAAAACTTGTGTATACTGAGATAAATTTAAATATAGATAAACTTTCAGAAACAAACTTTAACTTCAACTTATCAATTTAGGCATCAATTAGTTAAGCAATAAATATGCGCAGTAACAGTAGAATAAATCATCACATAAGAGCATCACACATGAACACCAATATTTAAGGTGGAAACCCAATTCGAGAGAAAACCACTGTTGCTCTCGTCTTTGTCTTCAATATTTATTATATGGAAAATTGTTTACAATTTTGTACTGATGCATACTCATATCAATACACATTCATCTACCTGCAGAAGGCTACAACCTTCTCTCATTTTCAGCTGCTACTGGAAGGGAGCTACAACCCCCTGAACTCGTTTACTAGCCACTACTGGAAGGGAGCTTCAACCCCCTCAACAGAACACCAGCTTTTACTTACAGGAAGCTTCTACTTCCACACTGAAGGCTTCAACCCTCAGAACCACTGTAGACCACGTTTCATCAATTTTCACACTGGATCACACAGCTTCAACACAAATATTCATAAAGAATAACAACAACAACCTTCACCCAATACTTCAATCAGAATAGTGATATCACTGTAACCAGAACACAGTAATAACCCAGATTTCAGAATCAGTATGCAGAAATAGATTCAACCCTGAACATGCAAATTCATATGCTACTTTTCTTTACTAAACCCGCGTGTGTACATGCTTTCATTCACACCAACCTACATATAGATCTGTAAAAATTGTTTTTACAAATTGTGATTAGTCTTAGATCTAGATTTGAGGCTTCCGGTCAGACATGTTTTCAAAATTGTAGAACCCTTAAACAATCAGTCATTTTTAATCATATTCAGTCACTTAGTGATCGTGTGTACATGCTTTCATTCACACCAACCTACATATAGATCTGTAAAAATTGTTTTTACAAATTGTGATTAGTCTTATATCTAGATTTGAGGCTTCCGGTCAGACATGTTTTCAAAATTGTAGAACCCTTAAACAATCAGTCATTTTTAATCATATTCAGTCACTTAGTGATCAGATTTTTACACATTCAACTTAGCAGAATATTTAGTATTCAAACAACCCATATCTACATGAAGACTTCATTGAGAGACAACAAAAATACAACAGGAACAAACAGATAACCTCTGCAATAAGCTTCAGAAAACCATGACTTCCATACGCGCCTTTTCTGAGACAAATCTGTGTATATATGCACTTTTACCAAGATGAAATAGTGTATATATCTGTAAATAATAATTTTTCAGAATGTTTCAGATCTATAGAACTTACCCAGATTTCTTCACTTTTCTTCAACAAAACATGCACCAGGTTATAGATCTAATCATCTCTTCAATGGATCATACAAGAGGATAGTCAATTCAGATCTAGAGATCCTAAACCATCATTATATCCAAGGGTGCATCATAGATTTATATCTATCAATAAAATAGAGTTCATTCCATCCAGATAAACTTCAGATAAGTATTCAGTAACAACCCTTACACATTCACACTTTACACTATGATCTTCTTCTCCTTATATATATTTAGCCATTACCAATACCATGAGTCAAAACCATACCACTGTCGATGGTATTCTTGGAAGAAATCAAAATAGACGACACAACACTCAATATTTTGGGCTAATACCATGGTAACGCCCCTTGGTATCATAATTTTTTAGTGCAAAATGCATACGTGATTTGGATCATACTCATCTGCGTGTATACGCGACTTCTCTTCATAAAAACTATGTATATAATA
The DNA here is from genome assembly GCA_034641835.2 of Pinus albicaulis. Lineage (NCBI taxonomy): Eukaryota > Viridiplantae > Streptophyta > Pinopsida > Pinales > Pinaceae > Pinus > Pinus albicaulis. The sequence continues at coordinate 622,157,746 of CM076578.1, read as the reverse complement.
ATTATGGGTGTATACGTGGGTTGCCTTCATAAAATTAGTGTATACATTTCCTCCATATGTAGGTTGCCTTCATCAAACCCGCGTATACATTGAGAAATATTTCCTTTTTCATTTCTCTGTCTCTTACTGGAATTCCTTTCTCTGTCACATATGAACTGACCTGTAGAAACATCATTTTTTCCTCTTTAACACAAGTTTCTAATCAAAAGGAAACTCATCAAGTAGGTTTCCATCAAGGACAACTTCATCAAGTAGGTTTCCATCAAGGACAACATATTACATCATATTGCCAACAAAAAGCACAAACATGAAGATGGGGCCATGAATGATCAATTCCTATGTTTGTAATGATTGATAAATAAATAAATAGTTTGATGATGAGTAGACTAATTTTGTATGTCTATGAGATACGAGGAGGAATAAGTGAAAATAGGGAGGAAGATTTATTGAGAGATTCATAGAAGGATTTGAGGAGTAAATGGAGAGATCATAGGAGATAGTTATGGACATATTGAGGAGATTGTTATGGTAATCTATGGTTATATAAGATCCCATTTGTACAATAGTTGCAACACCCAAGGATTGATGAATTAATAAAATTTTAGCATGAAATATATTTGGTGTCCCTTGCTTTGCTTGAGTTTGTAATTTTTTATTTTTTTTCACTCTGATTATCATCATGTATCATCTCCCAAGAGTACTTTATAATTTTTATTATATATTCATAAAGCTATCTCTATTTCCATTCATTTGGTTGTTTTCGACATTATTCAAAATTCACAGCTCCATTAAAACCCTAATAGATTAATCTCAAACCAAAAATAAAGTGCCCACATCTCATGTTTCTCCAAAACAATTAGCTTGTAGCTCTCATTCTTTCCCACAACTATATTCATAATGGGAAAATATTTTACAATAAAAACATTTAGCTTAGGGTTTTCCATATTTTTTTACATCCATCATTACTCTCATTATATCACACCGTTTTATTTGTATAAAAACCTTCCATCCTCTATTTTATCCACCAGTTCACACCTCCATGAGTTCCCAAAATTTCTTTATAGAAGACATTTTTAGCTTCATGATTTTTATCTCTCTCGATATTGGCCTTTTCAAGTATTTTTCAAAAAATGTATTCATCCATTGCTCACAAGATTGAAGATATTCCATAGGCTCATAAACAAAAATTTCAACAATTTTTTGATTCGTTAAATTGTTTCCCTAAAATATAATTTGATTTACTATTTCCATAATTCTAGTGAAAAATACTTTATACATTATGAATTATGCATGTAAATAATCTCATGATCTCTTCTAAGATATTAAAATTTATTAACATTTTCCTTATTTATCCCTTAATATGTTTGTTGTCTCTAGAGGTGCTCTACAATCGAGTATGAGGGAGATGTTTTGTGTAAACATTTAAATGTTGAGAGAGAGATGTTGCAGTAGTTGTAAATGGGCGTAAGCATTTAAATGTAGACTTAATATGGGATAGATGTTGTAGTGTAATACAATGAAACATTAAATCAATAATAATAATAATAATAATAAAGCATAATGTTGAATCAATTAAAAATAATTTTGTAATTTTATTTTTATTAATAAATTTACAAGAAAAAATTGTCATGAAAAAAAAAAATATTCATATCACATTAACATAAATTGAAATAATAAAAAATATAAAAATAAATTTAATATATGGGGGAGAGAGATCCACTTGAGTTTATAAACTAAAATAATTATTCATATATAAAAATTAAAAATTTACAATAATTGTTTTCCCATATATATATATATATATACATATAGTCAATGCTATGCATATCACATTAAAAAATTAATTTTAAATCATTTTAAAGCATGCACCTATATGTATTATAATGGATTTAATAAAATAAAATAAAATAAAAAGAATATTTCTATATATATAAAGGTAGTGAAAGTTATATAAATATAAATATATTATTAATAATCCACATAGATATATCTTAAATCCATATCTATTGAGCATAAAAAGGGATCAAATCTCTCTAGGTCCAAATATTTCCTCAAGTTTTGCACTCAAAAGTGAGTTTTTCTCTTAAGAGATTTGATCCTTCTTTGTGGTTTGTAGATCCGAAGTTAAGATGGATCTATGTTGGTTGTAATGCTTTTCATGTCTCCTTCGATTTTGTTGCTACAATAAGTCTTAAAAAAATAAAGTCATGCGCTACTTTTAAATAAATAAATAATCTATCCTTTTTTTTTATTTTTCTTTGATTGATTTCCCAGGTCTAATTCGAAAAAACTTGAACATCAACAGGTTCTATATAATCATTTTCCAATAAATATCATAATTCCAACCAAAAACAACAAAATTTCATTTTGATGCTCCAAAAACCTAAAGTTTTTCTGAAATTTATATTTATATTCTTATGCTCCAAAAATCATAATTTTTACCTTTCAAATTGGTATTTGAGAATAAAAAATATTAAAATGACATTTCTATAAAAACTTTCCAAATCTATTATCATCTAGCATACCCCAAAGAGGGGGAAGGGAACATGGAAGAGAATACAAAGTTGATAGGTTATAAAAGAAAAGTAAATCGTTATTTTTTTACTATAATTTATTAAGGAATTTTCCCCTCAAAAAATCTTTGATAAATAGAATAGTCAAATAAAAAAAGGGAATTTATTTTATTGAGATAAATTACGTGTTATAGACACTAAAAATCCTAATATACATCACACAAATGACTTATTAATCCATTTATATTATAAAATTAACAAGGATTGCATGGTGGTGTATTCTATGTCACAAAAAATTGTAAAAATATATTACTTAAAGATTAGCCTAAACCAATTAATTACAAATAATTTAATTCAATTTATGTATGAATTTATATGAATTGAAACTTTATGACCTTATCTTAATGATTTTGTGTAGTTTATTTTAAAAAAACAAAATGAGCTTGAACCATGAGTGATATAATAATTGCTAATAAAATTATTATGATAGCCTAATGAAGCATGCAATCCAAATTTTTGCACCAAGATTCATAATGACAAGTATCATGCAAAAATGATTACTTTGTTATGGCATTCAAAGGTTTAGTTTTTGTATATTTGTTTCTTACATTTCACTTATATTTCTTGCAAATTAAAACCTAAAAAATCAATTATGTTTCTTATGAATTAAGAATTTTGGTATCAACTATGCTACTATGTTACGTATAATTCCATGATATGTAGTTTCTATTACATTCCATATAAAAAAATTTGACTTACTTCCGTGAAATGATAAAAAAGTTGTATTTTTTTTTTGTAGAATCTATATGCTATGTAAGAAATCAAAACTTCAAGAAACCCCTTAATTTTTCTCATAGAGTGGCACTCAATATATTTTAATAAAGCCTCTTAATTTTTCTGATACAAGAGCAGTCAATATATTTTATATTAAAAAAATAATAAAATACTTATTAACATTTTTATGTAATTTCGAAGATATAATTTTTTATTTTTATTTTTAAGAAACATCTATCTATAATTTTTCTTAGATTTTGATTTTTTGTTATTTAAAATGTGTTCTTCAATGAAAAATAGAATTAGTTCAATGAAAATCCCAGTAGCACATTTTTCTTAGATTTTGATTTTTTGTTATTTAAAATGTGTTCTTCAATGAAAAATAGAATTAGTTCAATGAAAATCCCAATAGCATTTTTTTTCTTAGATTTTTATTTTTTGTTATTTAAAATGTATTCTTCAATGAAAAATAAAATTAGTTCAATGAAAATCCCAATAGCACTAGGTTAGTAAATTTACATTGTAGAAACCTGCCATTCCAAAAAGTGGTTGCTAAGACAAGAAAGAGGAAAATATGTTTAAAAAAATAAATAAAATAAATGGTCAAAAGCTTTGAATAATTAAACTATGATAAAATAGTCTAACTATTTGAAATTTTATGTTATGATTTTAATTATATATATATATATATATATATATATATATATATATATATAATTTTGAATCAAAGAAGTTAAAGAAAATTAAAATTAAAATTATCAATATTTTAATTATTTAAAATGTACTTTAATTAAAAAAATAAAATATTAAAAAATAGAATTTTGAATCAAACAAGTTAAAGAAAATTAAAATTAAAATTATGAATATTAAAATATTATATAACTGAAACTTAAAATTTCAAAAACTATTTTAACAAATTTTACTTATTTAAAAAATATACCAAATGTTATCACCAAATTGATCTTGATTGGCTGTTCATCAATCAATTCAATGTAACTCTTTCAAACCACTTCTAACTGAAGAGGCTAATCTTCAGTTAGAAGTGGTTTGAAAGAGTTACATTGATTTGATTGATGAGTAGCCAATCAAGATCAATTTGACAATAACACCAAATATACAAAATAATAAAATAATAAAATAAAATAAAAGAGGTGAGAGAATAATCTTCAAATAGTTTAAACTTTGCTCAAAGGACCATTACTATACTAAAGTGATTTATCATGTAACAAAAAACTATGATTATGATAACTACCTATCACATAACAAATGCATGATGCTTGTACTTGTTCAAGAGGTGAACAAGAATTTATAAAGGAAACATTACTGATACTGTGAAAAGGAAAGCACATCTCTAGTTACCTCCATCTTGGAGTTATTAATCAATTTCTTCTATTTCCAATTCACATTGTGTACCAAATCACAATACTTTCTTCTATTTACAATTCACACTATGTACCAACTCCTTGAACTATAGCTTTTCAAGAAGAGAAAAAATAAATAAATTCCGAGTATACTATGTTAATTATCGCACAACCTACAACCTGAATTTTGTTGGTTTCTTCCCAGCATGTGTGCATGTAAAACACCAAATAAATGTTTACTCATAGTGTACCCAATGTCCAGAGATAATCTCTCAATTCAAGCGGTTATTGTCCATTTAAAATCATAATTATTTAATTTTTGTATAATTGTGTAGTTCTATTGAGAAGGAATATGCACAAATTGATGAAAGAAGTGAGAATCCATTAGGAGAATTTTGAGGTCTAAAATGGGCCTCCTAAGAAAAATGTACAACAAAAATAAACTTTATAAGAACCAATAGGATTCAAGATTATGATGTCAACCATGGGGGATGATTCACCATTTTTGGAGGAAAAAAGTAAAAATGTTATAAAATTATAAAATAATAAAACTACTTTTCAACTCATATTTTCAACTTATCTTTCAAATTTTTCACTCAAATTTCGAGCGAGAGTACTCGTTGGATCCAAAATTTAATTCTTCATCCAAGGAGTACCCATGTTGCATACTTTCAATGGACCCTGCTACACGAAAAATGAGAAATACATGAAAAAATGTGTTTACAATCACGTTTTTCATGTATTTCTCATTTTTCAAGTAATAGTGTCCATCGAAAGTATGCAACATGGGTACTCTTTTGATGGGAAATAAAATTATGCATCCAACAAGTGTTTCTGCTCGAAATTGGAGTAAGCCCATAAGGAGATAAGTTGAAAATACGAGTTGAAAAAATAGTTTTTCCTTTTTTCCGTCTAAACTTTGATGATGTAATGAAATCTTGTTTTATTATTTCCACTATTATTTTATAATTTCCTTAGGAGACCCATTTTAGACATCAAAATTCCCCTAATGAAGGACACACAAAATTTTCATACAAATGTCCCCGGAAAAACCAAATACGGGAAAACCGGTGCAACAACTCTTGAGGTTTTTATTATAAAGCATATTTCTGAATACAAACTAGGGTGCCAAAACCATCTCACCCAACAGAGAAAATACTCGACAGAAGTAAATATATCCAGAGATAGATGTTAGGGCAGATCCAATAACTGGATGAAGAAACTCCACAGGTGTATGTAGAGTACCCAAGTGTTGATGAGCGATGGCTACAACAAGCTGGACTGCGTCACATATTCTAGTGGTTGTGTCACCCTCTCCTTGAAAATTCTTGGACCAGAATTCAAAACGCTGGATCGTTGCCCGATTTGTCCCAATGAAACCCTAGCGCAACTCTCTGACTGACTGCGTCACCCTCTCTGGCTCTACATCCCTCTGCGTGAGCTCTGCTGGCTCTACGTCATCCTCTTTGGCCTGTGCAGTCTCTCTGCTATTGTATTATCGGCCTTGGATGAAAAATCCCGCTGTCGAACTGGCCCTCACTGCACCTAAACTCACTCTAAAATTCTCAGCAAACCGCGCCCCATAATTTTGACTTAGCTCAAGTTCCGCTACTCTGTGTGTGTTCTCCAACTGACCCCAAGCCTTCCTTTAATACTTTTCCTGTCGAACAATCAACATTAATTATCTAATGTATAATCGACGACTAAGATTTAATTAGATGTGATCCTTGTCACCTAGAAGATTCTCACCTACATGTTAAATTAATTCACTTTAATTATTTAAATTCCGTATGTTTTAACTTAGGCTCCATTTAAAATAATTATTTTTTTGGATAACTTAAGATTCAGATGGAATTTATCCAAACTATTTATGGGTCTTGGAGATCTCATGTGTTCTAGCCCCTCCACAAAATTTCAGAGCTAGGGCACATCTGATGTTACCCCAAAAATCAACATTCCCTCTTAGCGAGGAATGTTCTCTAACAATACTTCAACCCAGAAGCATCACCCTGATCCACAACATTGGTCCCTTGCACTGCTGATGCTCGGCTACTACCCCACATCAACTGCATTTTTGCCTTATGTATTTATTCCCATGACTCTACCATAGCCATTGCCTCATCTTTAATGCATCTCCCTCTCAAATGTTGCATCGTGCTGCCCAAAGCACTGCCACTACTAACTGCTGCATTGAAACTCAGTTCCTAAGAGTTAAGAAACTGAACCATCCCAAAGACTTGACATTCAAGTCAGTTTGGGTGTACCTCAATACTGAAGCACCCTTTGCTGCTAATCTGCATTGACCCTCTGAAGCTATGTGCTACTGCTGCTCTGAACTGCATAAGAACTGCCTATGTGTTGTCGAAATCCCATCAACCTTTGCATTATTTCTTCTACGTTGTTGCTTCCTATGCTCTTCGTTGCCTCAGACTTCAGTGTCCTAGATCTACCAATGCTTCTCCATAATCCTCCTCACCAAATAACTCCAGTGATCTTGCTACTTTCATTAAGGGATCCTGTAGCTCGTATGTGATCCAAGAGTTTGGGACACCTCAACGATCCTGCCCCACATATGAAGTTCAAGAGAACTACAGATCTATGTCGCCCCACCTCTTCTCTCAAGGCACATGAGAACTCATGAAAATATCATCATCATCTCCATCATCCTCCTTAGTCGCGACAGCCTTCAAATCAGACTTGTATTCACCCTTCTTCTTTAAAGGGAATTGAGTGGAAAAATTTCCTAGTTCACCACACATGAAGCACCTGACCTTTGAAAGGTCCTTCTTCTTCCTCCTTTGCTACCCATTTTGTCCCTTAGATATGAGAACCACATCTTCCTCATCCTCCTTCTTGATCTTGATCCCTCCACTGCTAATACCCGTCTTGGACATCCTCCAGATCTCTTCTTGTCGAAGAATTGGCCACATGTTTTCCCAATTTGGGAGTGCTGCTCTACCCGAAATTCCTTGGACACAGTTCTCCCACTCATCAGAAAAATCATTTAGGTAATTCCTTACCATAACACCTTCATCAGGAGTGGCCCCCATGGCAACCAGCTAATCACGAATCTCCTTAAATCTAGTGAGGAAGGGGTCAATTTATTCTCCCTTATGCATTTGAAATAATCGAAGCTGGTTCTCCAATGTGGTCAAAGTTGTCCACATCTCTTTTGTTGTATTATTCTCAGCAATGTGTGGGACTACATGATCCTTGACCCCGTCCAATATCAAGTGTTTTTCTTTCGCTTGAGCTTCCTCATACTTCTTCAACTGATCACCGTCAACAGGAACAAAAATTGTGCTCACGGCGAGATGCTTAATACGATACTCATCCAGGATAGATAGGATCCTGGCCTGCCAGATGACAAATTTGGATGCTCCATCCAACCTGTCCTAATCCATCAGCCCATGTGTGGCCATATCTTCTCAACTGAAGATGTCAAACTGGTTCTCTTCTCCTTCTTTTGTTGCTATCCCATCAAACTCAGATATGAGTTTCTTGGTGCTAGCAACCCTCTAAGGAACCCACTCCCTTTGAAAACAATTTCCCTCCTGGAAATCCTCCACTAACTGATGTTGAATCGGCCCTACCCAATCACTCTTTATTTTTTATCATCATTAAATCTATACTTCTTGGCAAGAATTTTGCTAAGGAACTACTTCCCCTACTTTGACAGGCCCCACTAGACATTGTTCTGCACCAACAGAGACAATGCCCCACCAACAACTACTGAAGAAAAATGTTTTTCCCTTCCATCCTCGACAACCAGAAATATGGAGGCTAGAAACCCCTATGTTGGTCCCGAAAACACTGCTACAGCTACAACATCACCCTCTTGGCTGACGCAGGCTCTGCGTCATCCCCATAGGTGACTGTGTAACCCTTCCTTGTCTCTCTCTAGATCTGCGATGTCACTCAGGACAAATACCTTCCTGCGGTAAATTTTCTTTGATCTCTTGTTGATGGCTTCAACTCTTCTTGATCTGCAAATCCTTTGATACCATGTGAAAATTTATAAATCTACACCAGAATTCCTACTACACTAAATGTGATTTAATTCTCCTACTTTTTTATCTTAACTTAACAAGTTATTTTCTGAATAATTCATGAAAATGTCAAATTAAATACATTGTAGCCTACACAATTATACATATCAAGTATTGAAGAATAAGAAATCATTTAGACAAAGTACACACAAAATTTCAGACAAATGTCCCCGGAAAAAACCAATGCGAGAAAACCGGTGCAACAACTCTTGAGGGTTTTATTATAATGAATATTTCTGAATACAAAATAGGGTGCAAAAATCGTCTCACCCAACAAAGAAAATCATCGGCATAAGTACCTCTATCCGGAGACAGATGTTATGGCGAATCCAACAATTGGATGAAGAAACCCCGCAGGTGTTTGCGTCGTCTCCAAGTGTTGTTGAGTGATGGCTACAACAATCTGGACTGTGTGACCTCTCTTAGTGGTTGCATCACCCTCTCCTTGAGCCTTCTTGGCTCAGAAATCAAAACGATGGATAGCTGCCCAATCTACCCCACATAAACCCCATTGGAGATCTTTGAGTGACTGTGTCATCCTCTATGCCTCTGTGTCCCTCTGCATGAGCCTTGTTGGCTCTGCGTCACCCCTCCTTGCCCTGCACTACCTCTCTGGTGATGATCTACCTCTCTGATATTGTATTCTCGGCCTTGGATGAAACATCACACTACCAAACTACCCCTCATTGCACTGCAAGATCACTCTGAAATTCTTAGCAAATCACACCCCAAAATTTCAACTTGGCTCAAGTGCTAATACTCTGTGTGTGTTCTCCAACTGACCCCAAGCTTCCTTTAATACTTTTCCTGTTGAACAATCAACGATTGTGATCTAATCTCTAATTGACGGCTAAGATCAAGTTAGACTTGATCCTCGTCACTTAGAAGCTTCTCACCCATGTGCTAAATTAATTCACTTTAATTATTTAAATTCCCTAAGTTTTAACTTAGGCTCCATTTAAAATAATTAATTATTTGAATAACTTAAGCTCCAGGTGTAATTTCTCCAAATGATTTCGGGGTCTTGGAGATATCATGTGTTCTAGTCCCATGTATGTGTGTGTGTGTGTGTGTGTGTGTGTGTGTTTGTGTGTATTAATTCTTTGGGTTTATAAACCTGTTATCCCTTGTGTTTATTGGTGCCATGAGTTTATGATATCAATCCCTTGGGTTTATAATATAAGGGTTCATATTCCCACAATATAGTATTATTGATAGGGTTTATAATATTAATCCTAGGGTTTAATATAAAACCCTTGGATTTATAATCAATCGTCTTCAACCATGATACAACTTCGTATTGTGACAAAGATTGTGTCAATATGGAAATCAACGATGGTCAACGATGGTCAACAATGGTCAACGATGGTCAACCATGTTTATTTTAGGGTTTACAATATTTATCTTAGGTTTATATACCATGGGTTTAATATTATTCCATTGGGTTTATAATCCCTTGGGATTTTAGTATTGTGACAAATATTGTCTCTTGGTCTAACGTCACATTATAATAACCATGCTCAACCATGGTCCAATGTTACATTGTGAAAAATATTGTCTCACCGTGAAAATCAACCATAGTCAACCATGGTTGACCATGTTCGAACGTCGGTTTGTGAAGAAGATTGTCTCAATATGGAAATTAGTCATGACCAACCATGTTCGAATGTCACATTATGACAAATGTTGTGTCAATATGAAAATTAACCATGGTCGAAGATGGTCAACCATGTTTATTTTAGGGTTTATAATATTTATCTTAGGGTTTATATAGCTTGGTTTTTTAGTGTTAAACCCTTTTGTTTAATATTATTCCCTTGGGTTTATAATCCCTTGCACTTCTAATATTAATTTTTTTTGTTTATTAGTCCATTGGGTTTATAATATCAATCCCTTGGGTTTATTAATCTAAGGGTTCATATTCCTAGGGTATAATATTATTCATAGGGTTTTTAATATTAGCCATAAGGTTTAATATAAATCCCTTGGGTTTATAATGATGGTCAACCACGGTCCAATGTCACATTGTGACACAAATTGTCTCAATATGAAAATTAACCATCATCAACCATGGTCATTCATGTTCAACCATGCTCCAATGTCACATTCTGACAAAGACTGTCTCAATATAAAAATCAACCATGGTAAACATTGTTCAATCATGACCAACCATGGTCAAATGTCGCATTGTGACAAAGATGGTCTCAATATGAAAATAAACCATGCTACAACGTCACATTATGACAAAGATTGTCTCAACATTAAAATTAATCATGGTTAACCATGGTCCAATGTCGCATTGTGACAAGGATAGTCTCAATATGAAACTCAACCATGGTAAACCATGTTCCAACATCGCATTGTGGAAAAGATTGTCTCAATATGAAATAAAGCATGGTGAACCATGGTCAATCATCGTCAACCATGGTCAATAACCATGATCACATTGTGACAAATATTGTCTCTTGGTCCAACGTCACATTGTGACAAAGATTGTCTCTTGGTCCAACGTCACATTGTGACAACCATGGTCATCCATAGTCAACCATGGCCAACATCCCATTGTGAAAAACATTGTCTCGATATTAAAATATACCATGGTCAACCATGGTCAACCATTGTCCAATGTCACATTGTGAGAAAGGTTGTCTCAATCTGAAAATCAATCATGGTCAACCATGGTCCAACATTGCATTGTGACAAAGATTATGTCAATATGAAATCAAACATGGTTAAGCATGTTTATTTTAAAGTTAATAAGATTTACCTAAGGGTTTATATACCTTGATTTTATAATATTTATCCCTTGGGTTTTTAGTATTTACCTTGGGTTTATAATACATTTGGTTTATAATATAAATCCCTTGATTTTAATATTATTTCCTTGGGTTTATTATATCTTGGGGTTTTAAAATTAATCCCTTCGGTTTATAATATCAATCCCTTGGGTTTATAAATCTAAGGGTTTATATTCCTAGGGTATAATATTATTCATCACATTTAGAATATTAATCCTGGGTTTAATATAAATCCCTTGGGTTTGTAATCATGGTCAACCATGCGCAACCATTTTCCAATGTCGCATTGTCACACCGTCCAAGGTCAACCATATTCCCTTGGGTTTATTAGTCTAAGGTTTCATATTCCTAGGGTATAATATTATTCATAGGGATTTTAATATTAATCCTAGGGTTTAATATAAATTCTTTGGGTTTATAATCATGGTCAACCATGGTCCAACATCACATTGTGAGAAAGATTGTCTCAATATGAAAATCAACCATTTTCAACCATGGTCATTCATGGTCAACCATGTTCAATCATGGCCAACCATGGTCAAATGTCGTGTTTTGACAAAGATTGTATCAATATGAAAATCAACCATAGTCGACCATTGTCCAACGTAGCATTCCAAAAAATATTTTTTGGACATTGAATCAATCATGGTCAACCATGGTCCAATATTTCATTGTGAGAAGGATTGTCTTAATATGAAACCCAACCACAGTCAACCATGTTCCAATGTCACATTGTGACAAATATTGTCTCATTATGATATTAAACCATGGTAAATCATGGTAAACCATGGTCAATAACCATGGTCACATTATGACAAAGATTGTCTCTTGGTCCAACGTCACATTGTGACAACCATGGTCCAATGTCACATTGCGACAAAGATTGTCTTAATATGAAAGTTTACCATTTTAAACCATGGTGAGCCATTGTCTAATGTTGCATTATGAAAAAGATTGTCTCAATATGAAAATCAATCATGGTCAACCATAGTCCAATGTTACATTGTGTTAAATATTGTGTCAATATGAAAACCAACCATGGTCAAGAATGTTTATTTTAGGGTTTATAATATTTATCCAGGGGTTTATATACCTTGGGTTTATAATATTTATCCCTTAGGTTTAATATTATTCCCTTGGGTTTATAATATTTATCTTAGGGTTTACATACCTTTGGTTTATAATATTAATACCTTAGGTTTAATATTATTTCCTTGGATTTATAATACCATTAGGTTTTAGAATTAATCCCTTATGTTTATAATATAAATCCCTTGGGTTTATCAATCTAAGGGTTCATATTTCTAGGGTATAATATTATTCATCGGGTTTATAATATTAATTCTAGGGTTTAATCTAAATCCCTTGGGTTTATAATCATGGTCAACAATGTGCAACCATTGTCTAATCTCACATTGCGACAAAGATTATCTCAATATGAAAATCAACCATGGTCAACCATGGTCAAATGTCACATTGTGGAAAATATTGTGTCAATATGAAAAGTAACCATGGTAAAACATGACCAACCATGTGTTTTTAGGGTTATAGGATTTATCTTAGGGTTTATATACCTACCTTTTATAATATTAATCCCTTGGGTTTAATATTACTCACTTGAGTTTTTAGTGTTAATATCTTTGGTTTATTGTTCCCTAGGGTTTATTAATATCTTTATATTTTAATAGAAATAAATAAATAAATTATTATTAATATTTAATTAAAGTTAATTAATTAATTAATATTTATTATTATTTAATTTAAATTTTAAGAAAAAAAAATTCTGGGAAAATCACATCGATAATTTTTTGTCGACACTTTTTGAACTCCTACTATGGTTCATCATCAGGACAAAGATGGATAGTGTGCTTAATAGTTCATATACTTAAAATGGTACATTATAACAAGTCAATTTGTTTTACTATGTATTAAATTAATATTTTGTTTATCTAATTAATTATTAATTATTTATTTTTAACGAAACTTCTAGGGCAGTTACTAAAGTTGCTATTATTATTTTTATATTCATAATGGAATAATAAATAAGGTAATTAATTAATTAGAAAACCTAAAAAAAAATAAAAATAAAAAGGAAATAACAAAGAAGGGAATACAAATACACATATATCATTAATACTCTTATAAGTAATTTAACAATTATTACGATTATTTAATTATTTAATAATATTATTAATTATTAATAGTAGACATTTTAATTGATAACAATAATCTTAATAATAATAATAATAATTTTTTTGTTGTAATAATTATAATTTAATTAATTAACTACAATAAATAAATAAATATTATTATTATTAAATAATTAATTTATATTACATAATAAAAAATTAAATAATAATAAATAACATTTAATATTAAATAATAATTAATAATTATAGTTATAATAATAATATTTGTATGCATTAATTTTTTATTATTATATATTTATTAACGATAAATATAAAAGAAGTCTTTGACTATATCAACCACATTAATTAATGTGGTTGTGCTAGTTCAACGATAAATCATAATATAATTTTCATAAATCGATACTAAGAAATGAATATGCTTTAGTTATATACAAATGAGCGCACGTCTAGGGTTTGGAGACAACGCAGTTTTCTGACAACATTGGAATTGAGGAAAAGGAGCATTGTTCTGAAACAGATCTGAGTGGCAGAATGGAAACATTGCCAGGGGGGCGAGATCCCCTCCTACCAGAATGTAACTACACGAGAGTACAACGAAAAGCAGCCAAGTTCACAGGGAGGTGCAGACCCTAACTTAGGACCTGTTCTGGGAGCCCAATGGCAGACCAAGACAAGAGGACAATACCTACCAAGAGCCACAAAGAAGCCATGTTTTGTCATTCCATCAAATAAGTTAGAGAATTATCGAAGCTACATGAAGGATCTTGCTTTAATTTATAAATTTATAGGCATATGGCCAACGAATAAGGATTTAATCAAATGGATACAACTAAAATTGCAACCCATAGGCCATATTGATCTGAAATTTGGGGCAAGAGGCTTCTTTACGATGATATTTACCAGCCTCATTGATAAAGAAAGAATCTTTAAAGGAGGACCATATTTTTACTACAATGCAGGCTTATTTGCGAGGCAATGGGAATAATTTTATAACTGCGATCAAGAACAATTTCTGGCAACGCCGGTCTGGGTTAGGCTATTTTCATTTATTATTGATTTTTGGGACCCAGAAAAACTAGAATGTATTGGAAACTCTATTGGAAAATTTGTCAAAATAGAAGAAACCACACATTGAGGGAGGTATACTTTGTTATCTCGATTCTTTGTATACATGAATATAATGGAGCCCTTACCAGAATCGATTGAGTTGGAATATGAAGGAGAATTCTGGCAGCAGTTGCACGACTATGATCACATCCCATTTAGATGTCGGTAATGCCATGAGTATGGCCATTTATTTAAAGCATGCCCTCGAAATAATCCATACCAGCTAGAGGGGAAACAACTGAAGGGAGGAGGGGTATCAGTAGAAAAATATGATGGATTTAAGACAGTCGAAAGTAAT
The DNA here is from genome assembly GCA_034641835.2 of Pinus albicaulis. Classification (NCBI taxonomy): domain Eukaryota; kingdom Viridiplantae; phylum Streptophyta; class Pinopsida; order Pinales; family Pinaceae; genus Pinus; species Pinus albicaulis. The sequence goes on along the minus strand of CM076578.1, from coordinate 622,142,696 downwards.
AGAAAGAAAAACAAACAACGGCCAAACCATAACATCAACCCAACCAAGAAAAAAAATAAACAAAACAGATACGAAATACTGCAAGAAATGGGAGAGAGCTAAAAATAAGTCAAATAGTTGAAATTGAAGAAGGACAGAGCCAGATACCCCAAAAAGCGATGAAAACCAAAAGGAAGGCTCAAGCAGAACCAACAGAAAATGAAGAGAAATCTCAAACTGTGGAATAATCTACGATGGAAGTCGATGTAGCGAAGGATGAGCTAAGCACCGAAGAGGTGGTATTAAAGAGAATTTTGCATGAATGGAGGAACCTTGACGAGCGATTCATACTAGAAGACCAAAAGAGGCTATATAGGGAAAAATTCGAACAATACATGACAAATCAAGGACAAAGACAAACAAAAATGGTAGACACATTGAGCTCATAGAAAGGAACCTCTCAATAAACGAGTACTCAAGAAAAAGGAGGAAAGAATAGAGGAAGAAAGAATTTACATGAATCCATTCAAATGGTCAGAGAAATTTTAGTGAATTCAGGAAGGGTAATATTGCTATCAACGGTATTCCAACAACCTCACAAAGTTTCCCAATGATAGTTCTCACCTGGAATATGAGGGGCCTCAATAGTGTTGGTTAAGGTTGTCATTGATGTCAATATGACATTAACCGAGATGTCAATATTCTTGAGATTTTTGGTTCAAGATGATGATGTCATGCCATCAATGAAGATGTCAAATCACGAAGAAGTCAAACCACTAATGAAAGAAGCCCTAAGAAATCCTTGATCTAATGTTGCATGCACTTGATGATCTAGATATTAACCCTTGATGTTATGTGATGATGTCACACACTTTGATACTTGATGATGACATATGAAGATCATGGTTGGAGATCATTTGAGGGTTGGAAAAATATTTTTGGAGTTCTCCTAATAATGCTGCACTATAACATATCACTACACCATTATGTTATGACATGGGTGATACACTCATTGTTGGAAATTATCATGATGACGTGGATGTCCTACATTTTCCTATGATGATGAACAAGCCAAATAATGGAGAAGAGAAACAATGGAGAAGCCAAACAAAGAATTCATACTATAGTAATCATTTTCTGCACTAAATAATTCAAGGGAAGTCATAAAGAAAAAAAAAATCACCATCTTAGAGGCAGCCTTTCAAAATGGATCCTATACCATCTTGTAGAGTATATTTTACCCTTTCTAACGAGCCCTTTCTTGCCCCGAAACTCCAAATAGTTTGGGAGATATTGATTTTTTAAGTTAAGTAAATTAACTCTGACATTGATCTAACCTAAGATGACTTGTGTAGGCTTGACATGTCATCCAAGAGATGTGTCTCTTCATCAAATGTCAAATCAGTATAAATAGAAATCCGTACTCTTGATTTTATCCATTATTTTCGGTCAAGATTTTAAAGAAGAATCATAGAAGGTGAACTAAGGCCGAGGAGGATAGTTAAGGATATAGTTGGGCAAATATATTTATACGTTTTTCAAACTTGGACTTGCTAATCTAGAATTGCAATAATATATGTGAAAGCTCAAAACCTTGAGGACAACAGTCAACCAGAACTCAGATTATCTATGCTACAACAAACTGTGGAGAAAAAAATGGACACACTTTAGATCTCTGGTTTTGGGCCTATCTCTGAAATGCCTACAACACTGTGATTTTCATATCTGTGTAAGCCACAAGAAGAGCCACACTAGGAATGTGTAGGCTGCAGGAAGGGAAGCAATATAATTTTTTCAATTCTAATTTTTTTGGAGCAGGTTGCAATATTTTTGGTAGCAGTCCTTAAACACACACAATTACATCTTGGATCATCTATGAAGTGAATTGAGGAGCAGACTGTGGTAACTCTTCAAAAAATATATTGGAGACATTGAAGCAGATTTTTGGAAGAGTTCTTGGAGTAGTTTGTACTGGCCTTAGTATTTCACCTCTGCATATGAGGCCCAGTACCCTTGAGCAACAACACTTTCAAATTTGGTTTGGTATCTTTTAGAATATTGCTCCTAGCTTGAGAGTTGTTTTGGATTGTGGGAAAGTGGACCTGTGGTTATATTGGATTATAACTTTGCTTGTGAACAAAAGTGTGCCTGTGACACTTCGGTTAAAGACCTTGTAGCATTTGGATAAAACACATTTCAGAAATCTGACCTCACTCTTCTAAAGTAGCAGACCTATTGACTTGTACAATAATTTTAGTCCTCTCCTGTGAACAGAATTGAAAAAATTGAAATATAACCTTTATATATACGTTGGTGAAGACTTAAGGGAGCTACCAACCTTTGTAGAAAATTTGTTTGAGGCTGATTTTGGAAAAGGGCTATTTTGGAAAAAATCAAGCCAAGGATAGTGGAGACGTTGAATTGTTGAGCATTGAAGCCTACAATTATAGGAGCCTTCGTGAAGCAGTCTTTGAGATTGGTGAATAATCATTGAACCTTATTGACTTTCCATGTTTATATAGGTTTCTTACTAAGGCAGACATCCTTGTGGTATTGTTGAATATCTATTCAAGACTTGAAGAAGCAAATTTTGGAGGCATTCTTGGAGACCGGATGGACTGTTAAAGCCCTCATGGAGTAACCTTGGAGAAATTTTTTGGGTACAATGAAGAGCAATGGTGACACCTTCTAAGAAGAAAAATTTTTCATTGATGATGTGACGTGGAGACTAAGTGTGACAAGGCTTGTTTAAGAAGACTTTGGTAGCCGTGAAGAATAACCAAAAATATTTTGACGAATTGAAGTTGAGGGTTGGAGCCTCATAGAGACAAGGTTGGTGCCTTGGAAGATAGGGTTGGAGCCCTAGAGGATTGGAGTCCTCAAGAAACCAAGTTAGAGCCTGTACCAGAGATAGGGTTGGAGCCCTAGAGGTTGGTGCCTCAAATTGACAAGGTTGGAGCCTTGGAAAGACCAAGTCGGGGCTTGGCAAGTTGGAGCCTGGAATATTGGAGTCTTCATATAGGGTTGGAGCCCTATATCATTATTGTAGTTTACTAATTGTAAAGAATAAATTAATAAAAGTATCTATTCCATCATTTTTAATTTTTTGTTCTAAATATAAGTGATCTAACTAGTAAAATTAACAATTGAAAAGAAATATTGATTCACTCCCCTCTCAGTATTTCCAACAAATAGTAGGGAAAAACATGGGTATTTACAAGAAATATTGAAGGTGGAAAGGCCACATGTGGTTCTCCTTAAAGAAACCAAAGTATCAGGGGAAATATTAGAGGAAATACTGAAGTTTCTAAAACCCAAATATGAATTAATAGCCATTTATTCCAGAGGAAGCACGGGAGGATATAAATCCTCTGGAATCCAACATATATTAGGGCACAAGGGTGGATAGGACTACCTCGTATTATAACAGATCATTTTAGTAAAATTGGAACAAAAGAATGGGCCCTCATCTCATCTGTTTATGGCCCCAATATTCCAAGAGAAAACGCAGCATGCATTAAGAGCAGAGGAATGTTGAAGAATTTGCATAGTGAAAATTATTGGCTGATAGGAGGATATTTCAATATGATCACCTCCCTAGATGAGAAAAAAGGAGGAATTCGAATAGAGGAGTCAGAAATGGAGATGTTCAAGGATATGTTAACGAATTTACAATTTGTTAAGTATACCTGGAACAACAGATGGGGAGGTGTTCATCAAGTAGCCTCAAGGCTAGATATATTCTTAGTTTCAGAAGCCCTTATAAGAAGTGATGTATTTTATGAGGCCACCATTCTCCCTAGCCTAGGAGCAGACGACAAGCTGATCTTCTTAGAAATAGATATGAGGCAGAGTAACAAGAAAATATTGTTCATATTTAAGGCTTTCTGGTTAACAGACCTTGCCTTCTTAGAAAAATCAAAGGGATGGTGGGAAAAAATCCTGATTCAGGGAAGGAACAAGATGCATACATTCCAACTCTGATTAAAAGTCTTAAAGAAAAAAATAAAAAAATAAAACAAAACTGAGTTTGGCCATACTAAGCAAGATAAAGAACATCTAAAAGTTTGCATGAAACAAGTCCAGTAACAAATGATATTACAGGCAGATCAGAGGCCCTAGTGGTGGAAGAAGTAAAGCTTCTATGTAAACTAGAATAACGCAAGAAGCAGGAGGAAATTCTGTGGAAATAGAAATCCGTAATTTAGTGGCTCTAAGAAGGGGAAAGAAACACCAACTTCCTTCACAAGGCAATGATTCAACGAAGACAACAAAATCGAATCTTCTCCCTTAAATATTCAAGAGGTAATAGGCTTGTGCAACATTAGGACATGGAGACCCTTCTGGTGGAACATTTTAGAGATATTTTGATGGAGCCAAACCAACACAGAACTGAGGCAATAGAAAGGATACAATGACAAATTCTTTGAATAATAAGCCGAGATCAAAATTTGGCTCTTCTACATGTGATCACACTGGAAGAAGTGGAAGAAGTAGTAAAAGGGCTAGCAAAAAATAAAGCACCTAGACTAGATGGATTTACAGCTAAATTCTATCAAATTGTGTGGCCATTCATGGTAAAAGACATCTTGGAATTAGTGGAGGAATCACACAGAACAAGAAAGGTACGTCCTACTTTAAATTCCACCTTTCTTGCTTTAATTCCTAAACAATATCATTCTAATGAACCAACCGGATTTAGACCTATTGTGTTATGTAATGTTATATACAAAATCCTTTCTACAATAATGGTCAATCGCCTCAAGCCTATCCTTCCTTCTTATATATCCCCTGAGAAGACTGGCTTTGTTAAAGGAAGACAAATCCTAGATGGTATAATCACTACCTAGGAAGCCATTCATTCCTTTAAAACTATCAAAACCAGGGGCATGAAGATCAAACTCAACCTGTTTAAAGCTTATGAACGCCTTAGTTGGAACTACCTTCAAAGTATTTTGTAGGCTTTTAGATTCGATCAGAGATGGATTGAATGGATTCTTTCATTCATCTCTTCCCCAATTTTCTCTACTTTGCTAAATGGGACTTCTACTGATCCATTCAATGCCACTTGTGGTCTCATACAAGGCGATATGATATCCCCTTTCCTCTTAATCATCGTTGCAGAAGGCCCGGGGAAGTATATTAAAAATAAGGTGGAGGGAGGACACCTTAAAGGCTTGAATTTATGGGGAGATGGTCTAACTCTAATGCACAAAAAATTTGTAGACGAAATCATGTTTTTTTGCCAGGCAACCCTTAAAGAAGCTAAAGCTAGCCTCTCCATTCATAATGATTTTATGGCTGCTTCGGGAACCCTAATAAACAATGACAAATCCAATGTTTTTTTCTTCAATACCCATCTCCATTCTCAATTCTTTATGGCAAGAACTCTACGGTTCCGCATATGATCCATTCTTACAAAATACTTGGGTATTCCCCTTAGCCTCAACTCCCTCTGGGCATCTTGCTAGAAAGATATTCCTAATCGTATTCTATCTCGTCTTCAAAATTGGTCCTTCTGTGTGCTCAATTCCCCCTGTCGGTTCATCCTTTTGAAATTTTTTTTGCAATCTATCCTTATTTACCAACTATCGGCATTGGCAGCCCCAAAATCTAGTTGTACAGATATGGCCAACATCTTTAAAAAAAAATTGTGGCAAGGATCCCAACAAGCGAGAAAATGGTCCCTAATCTCTTGGGAAAAACTAATTAAAATGAAGCATGCAAGAGGTTTGGGACTAAGAGACCCGTATATGCTAAACCAAGTGATGGGAGCAAAGTTATGGTGGCACTAGATACATGGGGGGTAGGACCTTGTGGAAACACATATGGGAAAGGAAATATGTAATGCCACAATCTACAGAAGGAAGATTGAGAGTTCAGAATACTCCAAAAGGAAGTGAAATATGGAATTTAGCAGCCTCAAATAAAGAGTTTATCAAGGAATATACCTTATGGTAAATTAGAGGAGGAAACCATGTTATGTTTTGGGGAGACTCCTGGCGGTAAAGGGAGAACTTGTTGAGTAGAATAGATTTAGTGAAGATTTTATTATTCACCAATAGAATGAAAAACTAAATAGTGGCACATTTCTGGAAAGGAGGGACATATCACCAATGGAGGAAATGGAAAAATAAGGAACAATGGAATAATTCCCCTGACACTTACCAATGGGAATCTTATGAGGAGTTAAAGTACATAAAACTAACAGTATCGATAGGAGAAGATATTTTGCGATAGGGGTATAGAACGAAAGGGATGTTAATAGTTCAAGAAGAATAAAATATATATAAAAAAAATAGCATACAACCTCAAGCCTCCCATATTTGGCAAAAAATCTGGTCTCGGAAGCAATGGCCAAAAGATGGATTCTTTCTATGGCTAGTAAGTCATAGAAGGATACTAACGTGGGATCAGCTGCACAAACGAGGGATGCAGTTACCATCCTCAAGTTGGATATGTGAGAAACATATTGAAACCATGGAACATATGTTAAACAAGTGCCCTGTTGCTGAACAACTTTGGCAAAACCTCACCTTTCTCTTTCAACAGAATGATAGAGACCAAGAAAGTATCAAACGTACAATAGAAAACTGGAGAAAAGGGGGATTCTAGAGTCCAGTAATTAATAGGGCTTGGTTGATATCCATAGGTATCATCATCTGGGAAGTATGGAAGGAAAGGAACAGGCGAACATTTATAGATGAGAGACATCAGGTAGCTGAAACATGGAAAATAATTATTGATAATATCAGAGAAATCATCCTTGCAGATAAATGGCAACAAGATGATTGGAAAGTGAATGCCGATGAGGCTCGCATACTAACAAAGTTGAACCTCAAATCAAAATTCTTGCTCCTGCTCCCTGGAAATTAAAACCCATGTAAACTCAATTATAGGATAAATTCATGACACCTCCACAAGGATTCCTAAAACTAAACTACAATGGGACCTTAAAAGGAAACCCGAGCCAAGCTAGTGTAGGTGGAATTTTCAGAGATTCACGAGGAAAAGTAAGGAGGATTTATGAAATGGACTTGGGATATGCAAGAAATAATGAAGCAGAGCTCAATGTGATTAAAAATGGCCTCCTTATAGCAATACAAGAACAATACAATAGGATTATAGTCGAAGGAGACTCGGTTTGGTCACATAAATTCTCCAAAAGCTTCAGCAAGGATTTGGGTGGGAACAAACTAGTCGTAGTTGGCACACAACACAGCTTATACATGAAATAAAGGAGTTGATTCCAATCATAAATTATATGATACCTTCTCATATTCGAAGACTAGGTAACACAAAAGCAGACCTGTTAGCGAATTGGGGGTGCAGCCATCAAGGTAAGTATATCAACAATACTTGGGAGAGATCGCTACAGGAGGGAAGCCTTGAAACTCTGTAAGAGATAGTGGAAAAAGACAATAGTCAAATTCAAATTCCCCGATCAAGGTGTCAAGGGCGCCAAGGGATGTGCAACATGGCATTTGACCATGCAGACCATACGGTGGAATGGTGACAACAGAGGTCGTAGATTGTGGGCGGCTCGTCCCACGCCAAATAAAGTTAACATTCATTGCAGGCAGAAGAAAGCAAGTTATGGCAGACAGGTCTTGGGATGATCGCTACAGTTGGAGGGAGAAAAGACTAGGTAGAGGGTGGTGTTACCATTTCAGTTTGGTCACTATGCAAAGGTTCTTGGAGTAGCCAACATGGGAATTGTGGTAGCGGAAGGTCTCTTCAACAATCACGCAATGGTTTTCTAGGTATGTTTTCTTCTACCGCCTACTTCTGAGCATGGTATTCATAAGTGTTACTAAGATGGGATGTAGGTATATTCCGTATGAAACGACACTCTGTCATGTAATTGAACCAGATGGGAACCATCTTTGTCCTGACTATGTTTTGTTGTTCCTTTGGGAGGATGCTCTAACAAGGAGGGTTTCTATGGTATTTACCAAGAATCATTGGTTTTTCCAGTCTGGTATTTGTCATTTCATCTTCATGAATGAGTCTATTTTGGTATCCCCTAAGGATTCCCTCAGAGTCTATGAGCCGGTCTATCGTGCTAATATTTTCTTGCAGAATAGGAGTCTTTTTTCTCTGGGCATGATAAATGTAGGAGTGGTGGTGGGTGATGGTGCTTGGAGAATCATGTCATGGCCTCACCCATAATTGCCTCATTAAACCCTGCATCCTGAATCCTCCCATCAGCATAGTTGTTTATACAGCTCTGCATGTCAATTTTATGAACTTTCATGCATGTATTATAATTATTTTCTGGGTGTTAAGGTTTTTTTTAATATCATCAACCCGAGTCTAGAATAGTCATTGCTTTCTGGTAGATATCATGGTTACTTGGCTCGGGCCAGGGGAAAAATTTTAAATACGTTGGGCTTCAGTCTGTTATCTGTCGAGGGTGTCAAGTCGATGATCTTGCATAAGATATATTATGTTTTTCTAGGAATCAAGGGTTTTGTCGACCAGTTATTCACTTTTAGTAATTGTCTGGTGACTATGTTCTGTTGTCTGTTGACAGTGTCAACTTAATTCTCCTGCATTGTAAATCCTTGAGCTGGGTTCTTACTAAGAAGAGGTTTTTTGTAAAATTCAGAGTATAGATGCATGCACACAGTGCTCTGTCCTGTGGCCTACTAAGTATGCTAAATGCATGAATTTGTACTAACAATCCTTGATTTTTTCGCTGGATGCGAAGAACTATCGCAGAGATATAGGAATATGGGCAAGCAAGTAGGTGAAAAGTAATAAGGCTGAGGTGGTGGGATGGAAACATCTAACACTCAATATACAAGAGAGGATTTTACTTAGTCTGACTAAAAAAAATTATTTTTCTCTATTTCCATGTACAGGTCCTCCTAGCATATTTCATCCTATGACCTTTGCATGTCGAGTGAGAACCCTGGTGTGGATTCAGGTAAAGGTACAGCTGCTGGGAGACCCACCAAAAACAAAAATGGTGAATGCATCAGCAGGAAAAGGAAATGCTAGAAAAAGAGGCCCAGCTGGAAGTACAAGTAAGGACAAAGGCAAGAAGGTGGGACCAAGTAAATGAGGAAGAAAACTTGGTAAGGAAATCATGGAAAACCTACTTCATGCTTATGCTTTTGGGACATGAGGACAAGTAAAAGGCTTGATTTCAGGGAAGGAGAGAGACCTCAAAACTAAAGTTGAGGAAGACATTCCAGATGAGGAAATCGAACCTATGGTGACTGATCCCGGGAACACAAGAGGGAGACTGTCCTTATTCAAGTTTTCTATCCATCTCTATTGGAAAATGAAGTGTCTAATGGCAAAGGCCATTGTATTCAAGAGGCAAGAGGAGACCCAAAGGCAACCTAGATATTGGTTGATATGCATATAGATATTCAGGTATTACAACTTCAACTACATCACCAGAATGTGCGTCTTCTTTGAATGGAATGTCAACTCCAAAGTATGAATCAGGTTGATATGCCTAGATCAGGTGTCAATGATCTGACACCTATTGAATCTTCATATGAGTAACTCCAGAGGTCTTTTCTTTTTGTTGGAATATGAAATGGGTGGATATCATTTACTTTTTTATTAGTATGTCAAAAGATATAGTAGATAAAATACCTTATAAGGCATTTAGAGACATGATCAAATTGTATCAATTTTGGTTGGCTTTTAACTCTTTGAGGTGGCCAACAGAATCGGTTTCCTTCAGGCAGGTTGAGGTGACCAAGCATAGAATCTGATAATGTAACCTGTTGTTTTGGTTATATGAATGAATATAGAGGCACTACCAAATTTACAAAAAAATGAGAATAGTGTGGTAGATCAATGTACTTTCGCTCTCTCAGCTAAAGTGGTTCAGAACTTCCTAGTGCATATTTCTTGTGTCTGCTGGTAAGAAAAAGAGAAATTGTTGATCGTTAATATATTGCCTTCCCAAAATGAAGGGAATTAAGTACTTTATTTCACTAATACATTAACTGTACAGTTTCTCATGGGTTGTGACAAAAAACGAATAGATAAATATATCTAATTTCATATGTGATGACCCAAGGATTTATCAGATTAAAAAAATGGACTTGTACATTATCCATATCGTCCTTGCATTATAAATTAAAATTTCAGTAGATATCTAATCATAAAGCCAAGAATTCTCAAGTTGGTATTGACTATGACAATGGTAAACAAAATATTAGATGGGATGGCTTGCTTCTCTAATGGTCAAACGATTCAGTTAATTCATTACCTAGAAGAACTAGGGTTCTAACATTCGTTGAAAGTTGAGAAAAACTGGGTGGAAATAACGATTGAGAATAATGATATTGATGGAAGTTGCACAAATATTGGGAGTGGCATATTATGCAGCTGAAAGAAGGATTCTTTCATTATGCTCCAATGCACATGTCATTAAGGTGGAAATAAAATTTTCAAAATATGAACCAATGGGACAGTGACAAATTGGTTTTATTTAATTACACACACACATATACATATAGTTAATCATTAGAGAATATAATGGTTAAAGCTCATCTAATGGGTAGTCAAAATAAAATTGATTGCTAGAGTTCTACCTTGGTAGGGACTAATAAGAAGGAGAACATATAAACCATTTCAGAAATACTACATACCCTTTCATCTTATGACTGGATTGTTAAAATATTCAAAACATAAATTTACTATATTACATCTATTGTTCATCCAAAAATATTTAACATACTATCTAGGATAGGGTATGGATAAATTACCTCCACCCCATTCTTCATGCTAGTCCACTCTATGTTGACTGCTACCATATGGGGAGCTTTAGTATTATCATTGTTTATGCTTAAAACATTCAAGCTAAGTTTACACTATATTTTTTGTATTTTTTTTAACAAGATTAATAGTCATAAACAAAAGGAATAATAAAAAAGAAGATAAATCAAAATAGAAATTTACAAATTATATATACCAAAATGAGAATAGTGTGGTATATCAACGTACTTTCACTCTCTCAGCTTAAGTGGTGCAGAACTTCCTAATGCATATTTTTTGTGTCTGCCGGTAAGAAAAAGAGAAATTATTGATAATTAGTATATTGCCTTCCCAAAATGAAGGGAATTAAGTACTTTATTTCACTAATACATTAATTGTACAGTTTCTCATGGGTCGTGACAAAAAACAAATAGATAAATATATCTAATTGCATATGTGATGACCCAAGGATTTATCAGATTAAAAAAATCGACTCGTACATTATCCATATCATCCTCGCATTATAAATTAAAATTTTAGTAGATATCTAATCATAAAGCCAAGAATTCTCAAGCTGGTATTGACTATGACAATGGTAAACAAAATATTAGATGGGATGGATTGCTTTTCTAATGGTCAAACGATTTAGTTAATTCATTACCTAGAAGAACTAGGGTTCTAACATTCATTGAAAGTTGAGAAAAACTGGGTGGAAATAACGATTGAGAATAATGATAGTGATGGAAGTTGCACAAATATTTGGAGTGGCATATAATGCAGCTGAAAGGATTCTTTCATTATTCTCCAATGCATATGTCATTAAGGTGGAAATAAAATGTTCAAAATATGAACCAATTGGACAGTGACAAATTGGTTTTATTTAATTACACACACAGATATACATATAGTCAATCATTAGAGAATATAATGGTTAAAGCTCATCTAATGGGTAGTCAAAAGCAAATTGATTGCTAGAGTTCTACTTTGGTAGGGACTAATCAAAAGGAGAACATATAAACCATTTCAGAAATACTACATACCCTTTCATCTTATGACTGGATTGTTAAAATATTCAAAACATAAATTTACTATATTACATCTATTGTTCATCCAAAAATATTTAACATGCTATCTAGGATGGGGTATGGATAAATTACCTCCACCCCATTCTTCATGCTAGTCCACTCTATGTTGACTACTACCATATGGGGAGCTTTAGTATTATCATTGTTTATGCTTAAAACATTCAAGCTAAGTTTACACTATATTTTTTGTATTTTTTTTAACAAGATTAATAGTCATAAACAAAAGGAATAATATGCACTAGTAAACCCTATATGAAATTCCAAACTAATAATGTTTATCAAAATTCCAAATTAATAATATTCATCAAATCTTGAAAATAACTTTTAAATATTCAATAAAATAAACAATTTTTAACTAAACAAGAATTTATATTTTTAACATAATTTTCTAACTCTAACCTTTATATTTTTAACACGATTTTCTAACTCTGAAAATTATATTTAACAAATATATATGACCTTACTATACATGTTTTTTAAACAAATTTAACTGACCTACTCACACGACATTTTAGAAAAAAGTTTTAAGGTCATATAAATGAATTGTTTTAAATTTACTTATTTTCATTATTGGAGAGTTTTCATATTCATTCAATTTTGTTTCTCATTTATATTTTATCATCTTGAAAATGAAAATGAAAATAAAAATCTAATATCTATGTTCTGTGTTTTCGTTTTCTGCAATTATATTATATATGGTATGACAAAATAATTTAATTGCTTGTTATTGCACAAAATAATGTAATTGCATTTCAACTATGATATGCATTGCATAGAGTCCCGATGCCACGAGGCTCGGGCTTCGTAAAAACACACCACATGGACTTTTAGGGAAAACAAATTATAACAGTACCTTGCTCCCGACGGGGTTCACCACGTTGCCGGTCTTGAAACGTTTTACCTTCCTCTTTTTCGATATTCGCGGGTTTCGTTCGAGAAAATGTTGGATCTAACCTAAAGTTGTTTTTGTATATGGTTTGATGTACAGTTTGAGTGGACTTAAGAGTTAAGAGCATGTGTTTTTTTTAAGAGCAACAAAGCATGATGTTGTGATAGAAAACTCACGCCTCAAGAAGAACTTCCCTTGAAGAACACATAATAATTTGAATTTACACAACATTCACAAATAAATTTAATCTAAGACACTACACCTTCAACAACAACAACAAAAAAATGCCATCATTAAAAAAAACATATAATAAACATGGACGAAATATCATGCTATCATTAAATTTATACATTGGTATTCCATTATAACTGGAATTTATGTAATTTTGACGAACAAATTTTATCTTACATATTACAATTTCAATAACAACATGTGCTACATAGTAGCTAGTCCATGCTGCTTAGCTTAAATATAGCTAAATTAAAATAAAATTATCGATTTCAAAAATATGATCAATTTAAGTTTACGAATTGTTAAATTAAGATAATTTTTTAATTGTAATTATGCATTGTGCATTGTAATTAAGTTTTACTAATCAATAAATTGAGGTAATTTGTTAATTGTAATTATGCATTGTGCGTTGTAATTATGCCCAGTTGAATTTTAATTCTTAAATGTATAAAGTTTTTGGCATAAATCTCTTGTAATTAAATTTTAATTTCTACATGCATTATAATTAGACTTTAATAGAAATTATTTTAAACCTTTGATATAAATCTCTTAAATCTTTTTTATTTAAATCTTAAATTTTAAATGCATAATGAATTAGGTTTTTCATATTTCAAACTTATGTGATCTCTATTTTGTTTTGGTTTTTCTTCTGAATATGTCGTATTAAATAAATTTTAGTATGGATGTTTTGAACAATCTAACGAGGTTCATTAAGATCAGTGTCTCTCACTTTTCTATCTTGATAATGAACCTTGTTAGACGGTCCGAAACGTCGATACTAAAGGAAACAGAATTAGGTTTTGTTTAAATTTTGTTCATTTACTCTCCATTTATTAAATGCATAATGAATTAGATTTTATTTAAATTTTGTTCATTTGCTCTCAATTCATTGTCCTTTAGTTGAGTACATTACATCATTACTGGATCTGCTTGCAATTCTATTTATCTCATTCATATTCATTCATAGGTTAGTAATAGTTGTTTGCACATCATTACTAGATCTGCTTGCAACTCTATTTATCTCATTCATAGTCATTCATAGGTTATTAATAGTTGTTTGCCAAGTTCTTAAGGAGAGTTTTATTCTTGGTGTGTATTGGCTAGTGATTGTCATGTTTTGTTTGGAATTAAAACAAGTGAGCGAATACTGATATGGCATTGAAGTGAGCAAGATATCATTGGGTGTCACTCAAATTAGAAGGACATTATTATTTAATTTCTCATGTGAACCATGTACTATTGATTTATGAAAATCTATGAATTTTCCAATAACCACTGAAAGTTACCCAATTAGATGAGAGATAATTGTGAATAAAATCATTGTAACAAAATAAAAAATTCATTTCCTAATGTTATACTTTGATAAAGTGAAAATATATAAAAGATTTGACTAAATTAACAGAAGGTCGGCCATTTACCCATTGCAATATCCCAACCTACTATAATAATATAAATTATATCAAAAACAATAGGTATACCTAATATAGCAATATTGATACTTTCAATGACTTGCAAAGTTTAAAAATTAATCTTATCATAATTTAAAATCAAATCAAACTCAATAATTTTCTAAATTTGTGATATTTTTGGGATGAAGTACAATGGTATAAAACTAGTTAAGTTATCAAATTTGACTAGTTTCAGCCTAAAATGAATAGTTATAATTAATTTAATTACATTTTAATTGGGTTGAATTCAAAATTAATGTAAAACTAGCAATTGCACCATATGTTGCAAAGGAAACGTTGTAAAGCAGTAACAAAGGAAATAGTAGTATAGAGGAAGTTGAGTTTTAAGGTGGTGAAGGAGTTTGAGCTTAAGAATATGCATCATTTTGGGAATTGAGATACTTTTATGACTATACATGAGTTTTAAACACTGCAGAGTTTCATCAAATATTCTTTTTAACAGGTTCCCAAGTAGTATGGTTTTCAAGTCTTTTGACATACTGGGACTCAATATTTTGGGATCGTTCTGTTTACAGATTTATTAACTGAAGAAAGAAAAAGAAAATGTCTCACGATTTCTTGGAAATTTAATTTAAAACAAACGGAAATTCTGCAAATTTGATGATGATCTAGCTACACAAAAATAATTGATATCCACCGATTCTGAAATCAAGATTTTACGAGCCATTCCTAGTTCAGTGAAATTTTTTTTTTCTCGATTAGGAATAGTTTTAATATAAGCTTTTGAGATACTTGTATGACTATACATGAGTTTTAAAAACTGCAGAGTTTCATCAAATATTCTTTTTAACAGGTTCCCAGGTAGTATGGTTTTCAAGTCTTTTCACATACTGGGACTCAATATTTTGGGATCATTCTGTTTGCAAATTTTGATGCCTGGGCTACCTTAATAAACCCACATTTTCCAAACTCTATGCATATAAATTCATTTTCATTTTAATTTCCCCAATAATTTTAAATCTGGCCATTTCATTCTAGTGGAAGCTACCTTTAAATCACGGTTATAAAACCCATAAAGCCTATAATATGCTCTTCTTTCAAAACCCAACCAATGTTTTAATTCACCTTTGGAACTATCTTACAACTGCTCATATGTATTCGAATTAACTGATTTGAATTACAGTCGGCCCCACTTCAGGGCTCGGTCAATATTCGAAGGTTATAGACCTCAATATATTAACGATTGTAGCCACAACATATTAGTCATCCGATTCAAGTTCAAGTGACCCAAACTACAAGCTTAGTTCTCACACTAGCACACTCTAAATTCACCCTTGGACTTTGTCATAACCCAATATAACACCACAACTTATATGACTACAACCGTACACTCTATAAGATATATCGAGGCCATCGTTCACATTTTGATTTATAACCAATTGCATAACCCATACACATTAATATTTATTCACATAGCCTTTCGGGTCCCACAACCTCAATACGTACTGTGACTTACCTCGACTAATCATCGAACGGATCCGATGGCCCATGTTCCATCGCGCTCCGACCAACGATCGAACGGACACAAATGAATATCGCACTTTTTTTTCCTCCGAGCTTTAATGCTTAAAAAAAACGCGATAAGAGTGGTTTTTATAAACCGCTCTTTGCCACGCGTCACACAGTGACTAATATCGCGTTACTTTCAACAAAACATCTTACCGCCTTTTTGGTAACGCGAAGACTACTGGTATTTGATCTCGATACCGCTTCACTGTTCAATGCTCCACCCAGTTCCACAACTCCTTCATCTTCATGGTTCCACAAATTTCCATTTAGTTACAATTCCATTCTGCGAAATGAATTAACTTCTCATTCTGGACTGCGCCTCTATTCTCACTGTAAAATCTAAGTTCTACTGGTAATTAACTCCTTTTCCCTCGCACTTAATCGAGGTTCTTTCCTTATTTCCTTCTCTTGGAATTTTAATGGTACATTTTGTTGGGCAAGATGGCAGGGGTTAAACCCCATTCCGATCAAAGTTGACGTCAATTGGTCGAGGAGAAACATAGAGCTTAGAATTCATAATTCCCATTGACATGCGCCTTCTAATTTGAATACAAAGGAGGATTGCCCATGGCTCGATAGGGCTTGAGCTCCCACTTCACATTCTGTTCATCACAAATGACCAGCATAGAATATCATAGCCAAACCGCACTTGGTGACCGAGTTGCATAGAGTTTGGTCTGCTCAACCATGCAAATATATCTCCTTCAGTAATAGGATTACCAATATTGTCCGAACAAGACTCGAACCCAAGCAGTGGGGTGTACTTACATTCACACCAAAACAACAAGTAGAAACAACCCTGAATCCCACCTCTATTTCTTCACACACAATAGTTCAACAATTCAATGTTCCCCATCTCCTATGATTAAAATTAAACAACACACCCTAACTCTTAGGCCTTGGCTCTGATATCGAAAAATAAAGAACAATAATTTGCAAACAGTGACTTGCAATTCTCAAATAAAATGCTACCCACATTCTCTAACACATTCATCAAATCAATATCTCATTACATATATAAGAGCACATCATTTTTCAATAACATAAATAGTCTCCTAAAAAATAAGACCTGAAACGTAATTAAAACAAAAAATAAGACCTACAACCTAATTAAAACACGCAATCTTAACTAAAAATTAACAAAATCCTAACGATAATAATTTCTAAAATTTCCTCCATTATATGTTAACATATCATATCTTTTTAAAATAAATAGTGAGATTTTTTATTTCTCGATTAGCTGTTGTCTAAGAAAAAAATTACATTCTACTCAAAATTTGATGACGATCTAGCTACACGAAAATAATTGATATCCACCGCAAAGCTGATAAGTAAGAGTTTCCCAACAATAACCATGATGACAGGTTGTCAAGGTGTCCCATGTTTGTGAACTGCAGGCACAGTTGTCGCCCAGGTGAGATTCAACCCGAAAACCACAAAATCAAATTCCCTTCATATTTCAATTTCATACACATATCCTTCCACTGCAACATACAAAAGCTTTAGCGTACCTGTCGAAGCAACAGGCAGAGGTGGCGAGGCTGTTGATGTTTGAGGAGGCGGTGTTCCACGCCGAGGTGGAGATGGCGAACCTAAACGAAATTCTTCACCTTCACATGTCTGCACAAAAGAGCATGTCAGATAAATTCTCAAGAATATAAACTGAGATGAAGCATAAAATTGCGATACCTGGGCTTTGAGGAGCATGGGCAGCCGCAGTTATAAAAGAAACATCTGCACAACATCTACACGGCCACATCAAATTTTGGGAAAAAATGTTTAGCACATGTCGTTCAAGATTTTAAATCTTGCAAAGATCCATGAAAGAGTGATTTCAAACCTTACAAAGATCTACAAAATAAAGACGCCAGTACCTGGGCAAGATTGGGGTGAAGCGTTGATATTACAGGCCACAGGGAGCGCGAAGGCGAGGGTTTGATTTATTGGAAAGCCGATGTAATTGTTGCTCTGGAAGAGCTGACAAAATTTGTACAACAGTTTTCTTTATTTTATAACTGATTAATAATAGTAATCCATCCAAAGGTTGAGATGATTTGAACCGTCTAACATCAAAATTAAGGGCTCACAATGGTACACGTAGAAATTTAGGAAATTTGTTTTCAAATAAGTACGCTTTACAGCGTAATAATATGATTATTTATATATATTAAATAAATGGTTATTTTATGGTATCAAAATATTACTTTTACAACATTTCAATTTTAGTTTTTTTAGGCAAATTTTGAAGGTTTAATCCCTCTATATTTGAGTAGATATTTAAAGAAAAAAAATTCTATCAAAATCTTAAAAAATATTACTTTGTTTTAATATATATTCTGTCATAACTCACTCTTCAACTAGTATTGAGGACAATTGTTACTAGTAGCTATCCACACATATGACATGATTCATTAATGTTATTCAACCAAAAATATGTTGTCTAAATTAATTTGTTAATAGTCTATAAATTAATTTGTTAATAGTCCATAACAAATCAAATTGTCACTCTTATTAGATATCTTTAGGTCTTAGGTCATTAATCTATCTTTTTATGTTTAAGGAAGTTAAACTCCTAACTAATCAATAGAAATTTTATCTTTTATTCTAATATCACAAGACAATTTTATTGTAACTAGATTTCTAAAAAAATGTCACTTATGATCATCCTCAAACTTATTTGCAACAAAATCATATGTTTTAATATTTATTTTTAATCTTATACATAAAACTAAATATTATTTTATACTGCAATTTAATTATATCTATATATATATATATATATATATATATATATATATATATATATTAAAAAAAATATTTTCTACCTATATATTTATCTTTTTAAACTCATATTTATGGACGGGTTCTTTTTATGAGATTGGGTGGGCATTGTTCACCTCATTCAATCAGAAAGTTTCTTTATCGCCCTTCTAACTAATTGTATGTTGACATGCGTAAACAAAATATTGGTTGAGTCTTACTGATATTGCTAAAGACTTTCGAAATATGAACAGTAAAAAATGTGTGAGTGAGGTCTCAAAAAGCTGGCAACATTCATTGACTGTGGTATGCTGGACTACTAAATTTATATCTTGAAACACCAAATCTATTTATCGATAAACAAACTCTATTATTTGAGATGTCAAGTGTGTCACACTAGAGCTTTCGTCGTCTTTTTTTTTTTTGGTACAAGGTTTAGAAATGAGAGCCCTGCGTTTGTCAAATAATGGCAATTTCATATAATAAAGGAAGAATTGATTAACATGCTGACGGTAAAAAGATTGATATATGGGGTAAGAAATGATTGACAGGTGAACAATAAGCAGTGACATACATTGCAGAGAAGTAAAGAACTAGAAAATTAGGCTTCGAATATGATGAGAATAAACTTTGAAACAGTAAATTTATACTTTGGAATATGATGAGAATAAACTTTGAAATGTTATTAAATTTTTATTTATTTCGGCCGGTGGAATCACGAGAGGAAGCTTCATTTTGGCTTATTTTTCTTTTTTCTATTGAAATATGTTGAAATGCATTTCTTCTCTATGATATGCTTCTCCTTAACAGATTTATCTATTTCAGCTAATAAAACTTTGGCTGAAATTTGCAGGAATGCATTTGGCCCTTCATTTGGTACGATTTGCTTCTCAGGCCTAATATTTCCAATGGTGCAAATGATTCGAGCAGTTGTTGAAAAGGCACGCACTAGTGGCAAAGCCACTAGTAGATCATCAGATCATGGGGTTTTCCATTTTATAATTGGTTTCTGTCTGAATTTCATATTGTCAGCCATGGATTTTGTGAATAAGTTCACCATCAACTTTGCAGGAATTACAGGAGAAAAATACTTCTCTTCTGCTAAGATGGTAGCTGAAGTTTCTCACACCATCCAACACTGGCACGGGAAATACGAATTCATGCATGACACTTCTGGTCTTCCTTTCGCTTTACAATCCCGACTTAAGGCGATCTTGAAACAAACTGTCCTCAGACGGGCGGCCCAGCAGGCTTCAATATTAATTCAAGAAAATGTTACATACCAAGTGATGCTTCAGAGTAGAGTTTTCAGTCTCTATTCTCTTCAAGCCTTACATTCACACTCTTACACTCGCACTCTCACTCAAACATACACACACACACACAACCAAATATGGTCTCACCCTCTCACTCACACACAATTATATAACCTAAAAAGATGAGAATTATTGAGGGTCTTGTCAGATATTACTATTCCAGACGGTGTCTGCTCAATATTCTCTAGTACAATAATTAAAAAAAAAAAGGCACTACCAAGGTCCTTTCGGACTTCAGTCACTATCATAATCACGATCATGGTCCTCTTTTGATGAAGATGTCAGAAGCTTTTGGTTCAACCAAGATTGGTTCAGCGATTCTAGATATTTTGATTCCCATTCACGTTCTTGTGGGTCCTGAGCATCTTGGTACAGGTCTACGAACAAGGTTGCTTTTTCATCGGATGCTTTCTCTTTTCCTTTTGTTGAGACTGTAGTTGTAAAAGATTCTCCTTTTATTGATGCCTTTGATGATTGTCCTATGCCAAACTTTATTGTGTCGGTAGTAACGTAAATATTCTTTTGTGGAAAAATATATTTATCATCAGATTTTTTCCACTTGTTGAAAAAAGCCATCAGATCTATCTCAATATCTAGAAAATAATCCTTTTTACTTTTACAGAAAGCAAGCATTGATTGGACTGCCAATTCGACTCCATCTAATAATTCCCATTTGAAAATCTGAAACACGCTGACAGAGCGTTCGATGGCACATTGGATCCAAAGTTTACAATTATGATTGATATCTGCTTTTTGTTGCTAGCCTAATTCAAAAATCATAGCCGAACAAACTTTTGTTGATAACATTAAGCTCAGTAAACAAACAACATCATCACTCCAATTACCTGCCATAACACTGATAGTGATTAATGCTTTTTGATTGATTAGCAATTTAATCACTTTATACTTTCCTTGAAGTTCTTCCAATGTTTTTATCATAGACAATTTTTCAGGCAATCTAAGATTATTGAATTCTTTTAAGCCAAAGAGTAATCTTCTTAACTTCTTCAGTATTCTCTACAAGCACAGATTCATAAATCCTTTCTGATCCATAGATTTGTGCAAAGGGATTTGGGACAACAGGATCTCTGAATTCAAGACTTTGATAGTCCCAAGGTGTCGAGAAAGTTCTCAGATACTACAAAGTTCTTTCAATACATTGAGAAGCTCTAACCTGTCTTTTCTTTCTGCAACATCCATCCTTTATCTCCCAATCAACAAATGGTTCAAAAATTTCATACTGTGGGAAAGAATCTGTTCCTACAAAATTTTCATCAATCCTCTGAAGAAATGCAGCTTCAAGCTCATCAAAGAGATCAGGAATCCTTAAGGACCTTAAAAAAATCTCAACTCTTTCATTCATATTGATTTCATCTAGATCCATCATTTTAGCCGAAGTATAAACAGCTAATGAAAAATCTACACCTCCAATAATCTGATAATAATTCAAGGTTTGCAATACTTGAATCATAGATTTAGTATACTGTATGGTCCATAAATCATCAAGGGTCTTAAAATAGAGTTTTACCTTCATATTGGGTAAAGGATATACCTTTACAAGTTCTGCATCTAATCCCAATAGTACTCCGACATTTTTTGATTGCCATGCTTGGAACTTTTGAATCCATTGATTTCTTCGGAGCCTTAGACCAACAATATTCTTGATTTCTTCTGTTAACTCTCCAAGGATCAATTCAAGGATCTGGAATATTTTCACGAAAGTTTCAAAACTATCATCTGATGGATTCTTACCAGGAAGAACAAATATGTCAGTTCTTTTGTTATGATGTGTATGAGCTTTATTCATATCTATGGTAAGCGAATTAGCTAAATAGTTTGAGTTTCCGGGTACCCATTCAACATCAAAGTCATATTGCTGAAACCAAATTTGCCATGCTAACAATCTTCCTCTTGCTAGTTGTCTTGATATTTTTGCTAATAAGAAATATTTGAAATTCATTGAATCAGTTCTTATCAGGAACTTGACTGGAGCCAAATATAATTCAAATTTTTGAATGCCATTGAATATGGCAAGCGTTTCTTTTTTTGCAGTAAAATAATTTTTCTGATGAGGTAAAAATTCTCCTGATGCATAAGCACACAGAATTTCTTCTCCCTTTTCCTCCTTTCGTTCAAAAAGAACTGTTGCCCAATAATCATCAGATGCATTTGTTTGGAGGATTAGAAATCGATCACCTGGAGGTTTAAGCTCTGGGAGCTTTTTACATTCAGCTTTTAACATTCGAACTGCTTCTGTGGCTTCTGGTGACCAACCAGAATGTAAATGTTTTATAATAGGAGCAGTTTTTTCAGATAATCTAGGAATATACTTATGAACATAATTTAAAACTCCTAGAAAACGCTGAATTGTTTTGGTGTCCTTTAACTCATCAGGAAATTCAGATAGCTTGGTTAACACATGCGGCTGCATCTGAATTTTACCATTTAAAATATGAATACCTAAAAAATCAATGCTGTCTTGAAATAGAAGCATCTTTTTCTCGAATAAAACAATACCATGCTTTCGTGCTTCTTCAAGAAAAATCTTCAAATGTTCCATATGAGATTCTAAATCCTGACTATGGATCAGGATGTCATCAATATAAGTAACAATAAAATCATACTTACCAAAGATATAGTCCATTCTTCTCTGGAAGAAAGCTGGAGCATTCTTCAAACCAAATGGAAGCAGTCTCGTGGTGATCTTCTTCTTTAATTTGAATCTGATAATAACCAGATTTCATATCAAATTTACTAAAGATCTTACTGTTCTGTATCTTCTGCATTATTATTTCTTGGCAGGGCAATGGATAGTTAAAGCTCTGTGTTATTGCATTCAATGGTTTCTAATTGATGACCATTCGAGCTTTTCCTCTAACTATCTCTGAATGATTTCTAACCAAGAAAGCAGAACAAGAATAGTGAGAAGAACTAGGTTCAATCAACTGTAAGCTTAGTAGTTCTTCAATCTGCTTTTTTATCTCCTGTTCATCATTTGGGGTATAGGGAATAAGTTTTCCTTTTACCCCATTTTCATGCAGAGTAACTATCTCTTGTTGGGGACTCTCAACATTCCAAAATGCTTGAGGATTATTTGAACAATTCTTGAGCAATTCTTCATAAATAGAAATTTGTTCTGGGGACCAACCGGGATTTCTATTAGCCTTTTGCTTATTTTTCAATTGAATCTTTTCTTCATATATCTGCAACACTTCTTGCCAATTATTTGAATCATTCTATGGTTTTCGTGCACGTGCTTTTTTCTGGCTATTCTCTTTTCTTGCTTCTGAATTAGCCATTGTTAGTCTTGGAACTGATATTGCTTTTTTCTTTACAGTCAAAATGGCTTTATCTTCGCTTGTTGTAACTGGCAAGACAGAATTGATAAAAGGCATTCCCAAAAATAAACTTGCAGATGTATCATAATATTGTATTGCAGAAAACTTGACAATACTCCCCCCAACTTTTAAAGAAACATTATCAACATAGTGGGTGAGATTGACGGTTCCCCCAACTGTTTCGGAAACAAGAATATTTTTCAAAGGTTTCCATAAACCTTTAAACAAAGACGGGCGATCTAAGTTATTTGAGCCTCCAGTATCAATGAAAGCATCAACATTGATCCATTCACCCTTAACTTGGACTTCAACTGGAATATATAACAAATTGCTTGTTTTGACAATCTTTTTAAGAAAATTACTTTCTTCAATATCATCAAAGGCGGGAGCAAGTAGTGAGGAAGACGAAGCTACTGTCTTTGGATATGGACATAAATAAGTGAAACTTGTTTGAGAATTCAGAGGTGTTTTAGAATTTTCCTTACCTGTATCTTGGAAGGATGGAAAAGATGGTGCAATAGAAACAGTGTCATCTGAACTAGATTCATAAGTTTCATCAGAGTCTTCCACTTCACTAGAGACATCACTGTAATGTAGTTCCATGTCTTCACAGTCAGAATAATTATAGCATCTGTTCATTTTCTGAGATGTATCGGTGACTGACTCATTATCAAATAAAGAAGCATCAGTCAAAATATATAGATCTGACACTTCATCTTGAGAGTCGACTACTAACCAATTATCGACAAAATCTTCAATTTCTATACAGGCTTTCAACTTATTTGAAAAGATTTTAGGACATTTTTTGGCAAAATGACCTTCTTGTTTGCAGATAAAACAGGCATTATCTCGTTTAGGTTTTCTGTGCTTCTTCAAATACTTGAACTTTCTGAAAGGCCTTTTAGGATTTGCTACTCTTTTTGGCTTATATTTTCCATATCTCTTGGATTTTTTCTTTCTAAAAGGTTTCCATGGTAACACAGATCGGCAAACTTCAAGACCAGGGGAAAAGTCTTGAACTTTCTTTTGCCAGCACAGATATTTAACTTTCTCTTGACACCTAAATAGAAGATCTATCCAATAGATTTGTTCAATTCTCTTTCCCTGAAGATCCAGATCTTTCATAATTAAGTCACCTAAATTGCCTGGTAACTTTGACAAAAATGCAATCTTTTGAGTGGAATCATTTGTAATATTTTCCTTATAGATTTTTGCCATATATTCATTTACAAATTGATCTAAAAATTTCAAATCTTTCAATTCCATTCTTGCAATATCTGTTATAATTTGTTTTTTCTCGTTTGCGGGCTCAGGGACAAACTGAGTTTTGAGCAGTAATTCTAGAGTAGCTAAACCAGCAGCAACTACATTCATTCTTTCTTCTTCTGATGGTCCCATCCACCAGTCATAAACAATTCCGGCCATTCTTTTTTCTGCTAAAGAAAAAATAGAAAGATATACAATCTAGTGGTTACTTGCATCTGGTATAAAGCACCAATCCAAATTCGTATAGACTCAGCTGGTTTTTTAGATTTGTCCAAATCTAACACATATCCACTAGAGTTTGTTGCAAACATGTCTTCTTCAACTCTAGGATACTTAGGCACTTCTCTGAAAACATGAGCCTTTTGAATGGATGGAAAAATAAAAGATGGAAACTTAGAAGCAGCATTTTCTAGAGTGGCAACTTCACTTTTTGGTTTTTGAAAATTCAATGGTTTTTTTGTTTCTAATTTTTTCTCAGATGCTTGGATACTAGATTCGGCTTCACTGGCTTCCTGATTTTCATCTATGTCCCAGTAATTGGGAGTATCCATGGAAATAGAAAATTTTGGAGCCTTTGATTCTTTCTTCTTCTTCTCTTTTGCTTCTCTTTTCTGTTTTTCTTCTTGCTGCTCATCATAAATTAATCTGAGGTTATTCAAGATTAACTCATTTTGTGAACCCAGATTTTCTAAAACATCTTCAGCATAGGAACACCAAGTAGCAAGATAATTGCCAATTTTATATGTCTGGTCTAAATCAGTAGAATTCAGGGCATTGTGTTCAATTAGAGGAGCACAATCTGCTCGAGTTGATGGTTGTTTAGATGGAGAAGAAGTTGTGCTAAATTTTGTCTTTGGAGGTCATTTTCCTCCTTTAACAAAGCGACGATTGGCGTATTTCCATTCTTCTATGGGTGGGAATTGGCTATTGGAGATTCTAAACATTTTATTTACAGCTAAAAAGGGTTTTGATTCAGGTATGTACAATTCATTTGAGGATAACACAGGTTTTGTAGGAAATACTTCATTAATAGGATGTATATCATGCTTGCTTGATGAAGAGGCTTCTTGAGGAGATATAGGCAAAACATGTCTGCGAGGCCTAAAAATCGGACGAGGAATCTCTGGCTTATTTGGGATAAGAAGGACTTGGACATTATTAATAGAGACTCTCTTGATCTTAGCTTCAGGATTTTTCTCTTCAGCAAGTGATTTGTACTGGAAGTACCAATCATGTGGCAGTTCAGTAGGATCATATAAAACACCTTCGACTTGGGCATTAGACAGACCAACTGTAACACAGTCTTTCAAAACAGGTTGCTTTAACTTAGGATGAACTGTATTAGTTAACTGGATAGAGGTTTGTATAAGGACAGACAAATATTCACTATCCTCTATCATTTGTAGGCCTTGAATCCCAACCATAAGTTTCCAGCAATCTTTCAAATGTGCATCAATTATACTGATAGAATAGTCTGGAAAGATTGTACCATACTGACATCCAGTGGACAGATTGTCCATGATTGTACCAATCCTGGCATGATCATAGTTCTGATGGCGAGTATCAAATATTTCAGTGATGCAGGGAGTATTCAGACCATGTCTGAATAAAGGAGCTAAACCAATTCTGATACCTCCGAAATGGAGATATGCATATTTCTTTTCTTTGGCATATTGATGAAACTTTTTTATTTCCTCATCAGAAAACAAACTTAAGGCAACGATCTGAACAGATGGACCAGAAATATTTATCTTAACTTCAACTTCTTTCAGAAAATATTTCTTCTTAAAGACATATGTAACAGGAATCTTATACACATCAGTTGCATGGAGTGATGGGGGATTCCATTTTTCAAGATTTTCAATAAGTTCATGAGATTCATTAGGATCACAGTCAGATTCTAAGATCTGGAATTGACTTCATTTATAACTTTACGATCAATAGAAGAGAAAGAGCGTAACAGATTTTCCATTAGAGAATCAAGAACATGGCTCTAATACCAATATAGATGATGGACTCAGTAACTTACTTGAATAACTGAAGAGTAGTTGAAGTTTCTCACACCATCCAACACTGGCACGGGAAATATGAATTCATGCACGACACCTCTGGTATTCCTTTCGCTTTACAATCTCGACTTAAGATGATCTTGAAACAAACTTTCCTCGGACAGGCAACCTAGCAGGCTTCAATATTAATTCAAGAAAATGTTACATACCAAGTGATGCTTTAGAGTAGAGCTTTCAGTCTCTATTCTCTTCAAGCCTTACATACACACTCTTACATTCGCACTATCACTCAAACATACACACACACAACCAAAGATGGTCTCACCCTCTCACTCGCACACACTTATATAACCTAAAAAGATGAGAATTATTGAGGGTCATGTTGGATATTACTATTCCAGACGATGTCTGCTCAATATTCTCTAGTACAATAATTAAAAAAGAAAATGCACTACCAAGGTCCTTTCGGACTTCGGTCACTATCATAATCACGATAATGGTCCTCTTCTGATGAAGATGTCAAAAGCTTTTGGTTCAGCCAAGATTGGTTCAGCCATTCTAGATATTCTGATTCCTGCCAAGGAATTGAATTATTTCCTATACCCAGCACCAGAATGTCAAGTGATGGTTGCAAATGGAGGAACTATAAATTGCTCTGGAAAATGCCATAATATCAAGCTAACCATGGGGGAATATGTATTGAATAGTCCAATGCTTTCCATTCATATGGGAGGTGTTGATGTTATACTAGGAGTACAATGGTTACAATCTTTGGGGATGGTAGCTTTTAATTTTCAAGAACTTTTCTTGAAATTTTTTTCAGAAGGAAAGGAAGTCGAATTACGGGGTATTGCGGGGAATCCAGGAAGGATAATAAGCTCTAATGTCATGACAAATCTTCTAAAGAAAGAACAACGAGGCGTAATTGCACAATTATGCTCACTAGAAGTTCCAACATCAAAATCATCTATTTCTACAGATCTCCAACAAGTCTTGGACAATCATTCCAAGGTGTTTGAAACTCCCAAAGGACTCCCACCTATTCATTATCATGATCATGCTATTCATTTGATTCCAGGAAGTGTTCCTCCAAACATTAGGCCTTATAGATATCCTTACTTCCAAAAGAGCGAAATTGAACGTATGATTGCAGAAATGTTAGAGGCGGGTATAATTCAACCTAGTCAAAGTTCTTTCTCTGCTCCTGTAGTATTGTTACACAAGAAGGATGGATCATGGCGAATGTGTCCGGATTATAGGGAGCTCAATAAGCTCACCATTAAAGATAAATTTCCCATTCCTGTGATTGATGAATTATTGGATGAATTACATGGAGAAATTTATTTTACCAAGTTGGATCTTCGTTCAGGATATCATCAAATTAGAATGAAGGCTGAAGATATTCAAAAAACAGCATTTCGAACTCATGAGGGTCATTATGAATTTTTGGTCATGCCTTTTGGCCTTACCAATGCACCTTCTACATTTCAAGGGTTGATGAATTCCATTTTCAAACCCTTCCTTAGAAAATTGTGCTAGTATTTTTTGATGATATACTAATCTACAGCAGGTCTTGGAAGGATCATGTTGAACATGTTGACAGGGTGCTCAAACTATTGCAGGAGAAACAATTATATGCAAAAACGTCCAAATGTTTCTTTGGAGTACAAGAGGTGGAATATCTGGGTCATATTGTATCTCACGAGGGTGTTAAAGTAGACCCTAACAAAATTAAAGCCATTAAGGAATGGAAAGTCCCCACAACCATAAAGCAGTTGCGAGGATTTCTTGGGTTAACGGGGTATTATCGCAAGTTTGTTAAGAATTATGGGAGAATAGCAGCACCTCTAACAACATTATTGAAGAAATATGCATTTTCATGGACTCCTGAAGCAACTAAGGCCTTTGAACATCTTAAAGAGGCAATGTGCCTAGCACCGGTCTTAGCTACGCCAGACTTCACAAAAACCTTTATTGTGGAATGTGATGCCTAAGGAAATGGAATTGGTGCAGTTTTAATGCAGGAAGGAAGACCCATTGCTTTTGAAAGTCGTCCAATCAAAGGAAAGTATTTACAGAAACCTATTTATGAGAAGAAAATGTTAGCAATACTACATGCACTAAAGAAATGGCGAACTTACCTAATGGGAAGACACTTCAAGGTAAAAACTGATCATGATAGTCTTAAACACTTTTGGAACAAAGACTATCTTCAGAAGAGCAGCAAAAATGGGTCACAAAGATGTTGGGTTATGACTTTGAAATAATCTACAAAAAAGGGAAGCTAAATGTTGTTGCAGATGCACTCTCAAGAAAGAATGAAGAGGTGGAAGCATTTCTTTGTACCATTTCTATTATCCAACCAGATTGGATAACTGAAGCAAGAGATGAATGGAAGAAGGACGAATAAGTGTGGACACTCATTCAAACGTTGCAGCAAGATCCTAGTACATCTGATACATTTAGTTGGAAAAATGATTCCTTATGGTACAAAGATCACTTATATCTTTGTAAGAATTCCCAACTAAAACAAAAGATTCTTTTGGAATTGCACACTTCTCCTTTAGGAGGACACTCAGGATTTTTAAAAACTTACCACAAGGTGAAGAAAGATTTTTTTTGGGATGGCCTTAAATCTGATATTCAAAAGTTTGTGGCGGAATGTTTGGTTTGCCAGCAGAATAAAGTGGAAACAATTAAGACCCCGGGACTTCTACAACCTTTATCCATTCCAAGTCAACGTTGGGAGGAGATTTCAATGGATTTTATCACGGGTTTACCTAAGTCCGAAGGAAAGAGTGTCATCATGGTGGTAGTTGATAGAATTACCAAGTATGCACACTTTTGTGCATTATCTCATCCATTTAAAGCAAGTACAGTTGCTACTACATTTATGGATAGAATTCAAAAGCTACATGGAAGCCCAAGGGTTATTGTGAGTGACAGAGATCCCATTTTTACTGGAAATTTTTAGACGGAGTTATTTTCTTGTTTGGGTACTCAATTAGCTCATAGCTCATCTTATCATCCTCAATCTGATGGTCAAACTGAGATAGTAAATAAATGTTTGGAAGGATATCTTGGTTGTTTTGTATCTGATAAACAAACACAATGGGTCAAGTGGTTACCTCTTGCTGAATGGTGGTATAACACTTCCTTCCATACTGCAGCAAAAATGACCCCAATTATGGCACTTTATGGATATCATCCACCATCCATCACATCATCTTTAAGGGAAAATTCGAAGGTTCAAGCAGTGGAAGATCACATCGAGCATCAGCAAGAAGTTCTCCAACTCTTAAAGGATAACCTGAATTTGGCACAAAATCGAATGAAACAACAGGCAGATCAACATCGCGGCGAGAGAAGTTTTGATATAGGAGATTGGGTATTTTTACGGCTACAACCATATAAACAAATGTCCCTCAAGCAAGCTAAGAAGGATAATAAATTATCGCCAAAGTACTATGGTCCTTACAAGGTGTTGCAAAAGATTGGTACTATGGCATACAAATTGGAGCTTCCTGCTTCTTCGCGAGTACATCCAGTTTTCCATGTTTCATCTTAAAGAAGGTTATAGGAGAAAATCTTCCAGTTCAAACAATATTGCCAGAACTTGATGAGGAAGGAAAAATCATATTGGAACCAGAAGCGGTCATGGAAACAAGAACTCGACAACTACGGAATCGATCAATTTCAGAGTATCTCATCGAGTGGAAGAACTTACCCACTGAAGATTCTACATGGGAGGATGAGAATTTTATACAGAAGCACCCAGAGCTACTCAAGCGTTGAGGACAACACTTTTTTGAAGGAGAGGGGCATGTTAGGTCCCTATATTACTAGTATAGTCCATTATTGTTGTTAGTGTAACCCCATTATTGTTATTATTGTACCCTTGTAACCCCCATATTGTTATTATTGTGCCCTTAAATTATTATTGTTAGGTTAGCTAGGATTACATTGTGGTCCCATGTACTCCTATATATAGAAATGAGGTTTTGTAATTTGAATCATCCAATAATTGTTCATTCATATAATGTATTGGAGGTTTCCCCCTCGAAGTGGCTTATTTATAAGGCGTTGATATCTCTTTTCTTCTCTTTTTGGAGCTGGTTTCACAACATACAAGCATGAAATGTACAACCATTGAGGCATTTTGTCAATAAATTACAACCATAATCTCTTAAGGCGATTTCACAAAAATTAGCTAATATGAATCCAAAATTACATAACTTAATTTTTTATTGTCAGTAATGCCAATAATTGAAATAAACATATAAGTAGATTATCAAGCACTTTAATTCATGCATCTATAGCAACAATTTAGGAACATAAATCACTATAAATATTTAGGAAAATTTTCAAATAGCTCGCAGCGTTGTAAGCTAAAACCATTGGAGAATTTTGACAAACAGTTGGCAGTCACAAAACAAGCTGCCATAAAGTTATTTAAAATTTCAAAGAATTAACAATTGAGACTTTAAAAAAAAAAATTCAAGTGCTTAGAATAGATTAGTTTCATCATTATATATCACCAAGAAAATCTAAGATTAAAAAAAAAAAACAGCAAAAAAAAAAAAAAAAACAATAGGCGGTTCATACAGGCAACAAAAAATCTACAAAACAAAGAATATTTGGGAATCAGAGTCTAAAAACTTGATTTTTCAAATCAAAGTCGGCGTGACATGGAAAATTTGTATGGATACCCCCTAAAGTTGAGATGAATCGCAACATAAATTCCCAGAAATGTGATTATTCAAAAAAACAACAACAAAAAATCCAACAATCTCATTTATTACTTCTATTAAATATATAGTGTTTAAACTTATCTAAAACTTTACAAGGAGAAGGAAAAACAAAATCTAAGTCATTAATTTTTTTTCATCTAACTCATGCTAGCCTAAATGCTTCATCCATTAGGACCTGTTGTCAATCGATTCAACATTGTACACAAAAAACTTCTACAACTATTACAAAATTTCTTCAGCATTTGGTATGCAACACTTCATCTACATGTAAGTTTCAATCAACAACCAAATAAGCAAAAAACATGAAATGAACTACAAAAACATACAATATAATTCGATCAAAATACATGACAGTGAATTTATACAACTCCAAAAGGATGGATGTATGCTCCATCTCCAATGAGAGCATGATGTAGCACCAATATCCTTACCAACTCATTGTGAACCACCTGGTTTTCCACCCAACGATATCCAGGGAGAAATTGTCCCCATGGAACCCCCAAGTTGTAAGAGCTCAGAAGTGGTACCAAAATATAGCTTTAGAGAGATATACAAGGCGGGTTGAGGAAGACAAGTTTCACTTCTTCTCAATCCCACTCATGGTCAACTCCATCGGGTCAAGCTACTTATCAATTTAAATTATCATTTGGCTACCCTCCAAGTCTCTCCCTCTCACAATTTTTGTTTATTTCTTTTATAAATCTCTCCAACTCTTGGTATCACAATTCACCCCCCCTCAAGTCAGAATATATGAGACACATATATGGGAGGAGCAACAAATTCTTGTCATAAAGAATGAGTAATATGTATGCCTTTTATTCTATTTAGAGGAGTGTAACTCATGCCATTAAGGATAGGTATGCATGCCTTAGATAAGGAGAGTGTAAAATATGCATTAAAGAGAGTGTAAGAGGAATATTTTATGACATGTCTTTAATGAATGCAAGAGGAATATGCCATTCTTTGATGAGTGCATAAAAGAAAGTGTATCGTATTGTTAAAAGAGAGAGAGAGAGTTACATAGGGCCATGAGAATTACCAAGGAGAGAGGTGTCAAGTGATTGAGGAGATAAAATTGCCTTTTAATAATACTATCATAGTCTCATAAAAGATAATAATAATATTAATAATATTGAGGATTAAGTCGAGATTGAACTATTCAGATTCATCAATGATAATTTAAGGATTTTCCTTCAAGTATACTTGATTACCCATTGACTAGAGGTGATTTACTATTTTTGGAAAGTCATACTTGAGATGCTAGACCTGAATTTCTATTTTTAGAAAGCCACTCCAAAATTGTCAGGAATGAGATTTTATTAAGGAAATTCATCCCTAAGCTTCCCATGAGTGGTATTCTCCTTCCAGAGAATAGGGATTCCACACCCATATTGCATGCATCTCCATTCCTTAGTAGATTGAGGACTCCACGCCCTGATCTACTCTAAAGGTCAAAGACTACACACCTTGATATTTTTAAATATTCAGGACTCCACATCCTAAACATTTCATTATAGATCCAAGACTCCATTTCTTTATCTCTCATGGATTTAAGAATCTGTGCCTTAATCCTTTTATTATATATCCAAGACCCCACCTTTTTATATTTCATGGATTTATGAATCCGCGCCCTAATTTCCATGGCTTTTCATTTACTGTACTTTGAAACTCTGCGCTTCACCTTAAGGTACTGTTTGTGAGCTCATACCCATCTGATGGTTCATTGGTAAGGCCTTCTTCCAAGACATGCACACATCACAATCTCATATACCAAAGGAATCAAATGAATTTCACAATTAACTTATTCACATTTTCCCAAGGATTATGCATGAATTCCATAATCATTTTGGTTTTGGAGAAAAGAATTCCGCATTCATTTATAACTCGAGCATCCTTGTTCGAAATGACCAAGTCCCTTGCCACATCATGCTTAGTATGATATTAAGAACATATAATCTTACAAATCATGTATCATCCATAAATTATAATTAACCATATGTTCCACATAACCATGATCATCCATGGATCTGTGTGTCTCAATCCTGGATCAACATCCATGTCATTCACCTATTTCCAAACTAGGATACCAAAAGAAAAAACATCGCTAATATGCTCTTAACCACAATTAATACTTATACACACAACCATAGATATTATCATAAGCACACAACAACCAGGTGACCCATACCAGGTCTATAGCATATAAGCATGTACATAAGTCTCTCATGCATAGTATTATATAATTATATCAAAATCACCCTCTTTAAGTGTAATTAAAGTTATCTCACCAAGAAGGGACACTACACAAATGGAGACTTATTCTTCTCTCATTGATGGTAGTGTAACGAAGGTTTGGTATTTGGTCCCACTTATTCTTCTTTTCTCTCAGTGATAGCGGTGCAACTAAGGTCTGGTCCCACTTCTTCTTCTTTTCTCTTACTGATAACTATGTGTAATCAAATGAACAATGCATATACTTGAAGGTCATGTGAAAATTTGATGGTGGTGGGGTGGCAGAATCTTGACTTTGGTATCATTGTAAGGAAAGTAAAATTAAGAAGGATAAAAAATGGATTGGTTGGGTGACACTGAGAATCCACTAATTGATGAGTATCTTCTAAAAGTTGGGAAGGAAGGATGGGATGGGTGAGGGTGAGGTTGAGTGTGTGTTAATGAAGCTTCGCCCATCGAAAATGGAGATAGCAATGCCTTGACCAAAGACAAATTGGTTTGACATTGAATAATTAAGGGGACTCAAAGTATAATTTGAGTCTGATAGCACTGAGGAAGTCATGATTTTGATTGAGGAAGTCATGATTGTGATTGAATTTGGTTGGTCTCCTACATATCAATGGAATGGAATGGGAAATTGGAATATATATATGGATGTTAATTTTTTTTAAATTTTAATTAATAATTTAATAAAATTATATTTAACAAAAGTAAGTGTAAGAAACTTATAAAAATAAATAAAAAGGACTAAAATAGAATGGTATATAATTATATTTTATATTTCATTTTGGAAATATAAATAGTTTTTTTTTTTAAATAAATAAAGAATAGCATGTAACAATAATAAAATTAATAAAGATTAAATTTTGAAGATAATAATGAACCTAAATATATTTTAATTATGGATCTACCAAGTGCCCCAAGGGATCAAATCTCTTGAGATGCAAAAAGATTTTATTCCTCTCAATGCTTGGTAGATTCATAGTTAAGATGGATTAATCCCCCCTTTAAATAGGCTATATTCCAAATGATACCATGGGAAATACCATGGGTTCTCATCAAGTTTACCTTAACTACCCAACAAAAAAATAATAAAATAAATTATAAGGTAGAATTTTTATTTTAACATAGGGTTATTTTTATTTTTATTTTATTTTATTTTAACCAAGTAAAATTTTTTACAGAAATAAACATTACCACATCTCTTACATATAAAAAGATTTTTCATTATGAATAGTTTTTTCTTCTTCCATCCAGTAAATCAGTTTAACCCACTTAAAAAGACAATATTATAAAATATAATTGAAACACTAATAAGTCTTCATATATTGACGTTTCTACAATATACACATTGTGAATGAAATATATTACCTTTGGAATGAACCCTAACAATTTCTAACTTAACATTAATTTAATAATAATATAATAATACCAATAACAATTTAACAAAAGATAAATTAATACTTTTCATATATAAAATTGGAATTTTAATGTGGTAAAATTTTTCGTTGAAGGTAAATTTATGATCCATTCAAATTCAAGGTATATGATAAAGAAACTCTATAACATGTTATACCATACACAACAAAATATTACATGCTTATCGAAAAAAAAAACATGTTTAAACCATACATAACAAAATATTTCATTTTCCACGTACAAGAGTACATACCCATCATTGAGCATACACATGAATATGTTTAACCTTACAAACATGAACCTAAATTTATGACACATTACCACAAAGGTAAACGACCCTAACCCTACAAAACACACAACAATAAAAACTTACCCTAAACGATAATGTTGATATCTATATATATACCATAGCATTGTCGTTTTAATGTTCAAAATAACTTTTCAACTCATGGGTTATACGTCAAATTATTAACTAAATTAAACATAGTTTCCAATGCCGATCTAGGTGAATTTACACAGTTATTCCACGAGTCCTTTGTGTCAATTATCTGTGTGCCAACTGTTTGGATCATCAATACCCCACTGACACGACGTCCTCAGTTTTTCCCCCAACCCTAAGTATGCTCTGTTGGGAGTCCCTTCACCTTCGATCACATCTTCTTTGGATCCAATGGTCTCATTTTGGTATTCTTTGGGTAATTGTCATCGATGTTTGATTGAGTGCATTGTCATTTTTCATTTTGGAAACCTTGCTGGTGATCTCTGCAACAAACCCTCATGGCTTCGGCGCTTCCACCAGGAAATTCCTCTAACCTTAACCTGATGATCCTTTGGAAATTTCTTGCAAGTTGAGTTCTTTAGTAGTCTCTCTCTTTTTCGAGCATGCTCCTCAATGATTGTTGGCTCCTAGTTGACCATGTAAATGGGTTGTCCCATTTATGGGGTGAAATGGTGCCTTAGGCTTGGCAGTCATCTTAGAAGGATTCTGGAAGCAGGTGAGCATCCTAAAGAGTTATTTTGTTAGATTTTACCTTATTTCAGGGTATTTTAAACCAAGATTCAACTCCTAGATTACTTTTACTCTCTTCTTCTTGTAGGTTGGTTTTTGTGCTCAAATGGGTTCCATTCTGGTTTTCTTGTGGTTTGGTTCTGGGATTTCATGGTCTTCGATAGGTAAGGTGTAGTCTCCTAAGGAAACCCTTCCAAATATTCTTTCTTATTGTACATTAGAGGGGTTTGTTTGACTATTTTCTCACTCTACAGATGAGTTCATGGTTCAAGAACGTGGGAGCTCCATTTTACTCTAGCATCGTTGCAGATATACGGCTCAAACTCTGACCTGTGTCTAAGCTCCCAGGTTACAGTGTTACGACCTTTCGAACCTCATGAATGCTTTTTGCATGTGAGATTGTTTATTAATGGGTTAGGAGGCATGCAGTTGGTTAAGAGTTAACGACCGTCACAATTTTCTATTGTCTGAAGAGCACAATTTTTAATGAGGTTTGTTTATGAGTTTATACCCTTAATGATTATGTCTACTTTATATTTTTCCTACTGGCTCGGATGTGGTAGATGACACTGCTTTGCAGTTCGTCAGTAGTTAACTTATTATCGTTGTCTTAACTCCATATTTTGGTTGCACCTTGAAGCGAGGGTTTTCCATGTATATTTAGAATTAAATCTTCAGTTTGGTGTTCAGACGGTAATGTTATCAGTCATCTTTGTGCAAGATACCTCCACTATTTATTTAACTTCTCCTCAACTTCCTACATGAATTGGTTCTGCTAAATTGAATTATATTGTAAAATTAGTTTTCCTAAAATGGAAATTATTCATAATAGATGGAATATGTTATTTGTAGTCTGTGTAAAACACATAGGTTATATAAATAGTAAAATATCTTATTCTTTTCGTTTCGTACTCATGCATTCTTTGTTTTTCCATTGGTTGTATATCTCTTTCGTTCGATATTTCTATAAAAATCCTCTGGATGTAATGATATTTTACCCTAATATACTTATATAACATATAATGAAGGTTTAGAAAACACACACACAC
The DNA here is from genome assembly GCA_034641835.2 of Pinus albicaulis. Taxonomy (NCBI): domain Eukaryota; kingdom Viridiplantae; phylum Streptophyta; class Pinopsida; order Pinales; family Pinaceae; genus Pinus; species Pinus albicaulis. The sequence goes on along the minus strand of CM076578.1, from coordinate 622,105,657 downwards.
ACAAATATATATATATGTGTGTATCTATAATTCAGAAAATATTATAACAAATTGCATACAGCAACATATTTTTGTTGTGTCAACCATAACGTATCAGATTACCTCCAAGGCTATATATCAGTAATTCAAACACTTTACTTTCCAAAAAACATAGAAAACTTAATTATCCAGAAATCAATAAACGTTGCTTGTTTTCGACTTTTCCAGTTCTTAAAAGAGGAAAAAATTATAATTTAACACAAAGGGTATTTTTAGATTTAAGAAGAAATATTTTACTCAACATAATTCCACCGTACTAATTATATTTTCTAGGTTCAGAAGATTGGAATCTATATTGGCAAAAAGGCTGCACCACCTAGCCTTGAGATTGGTGATTATATCTAATCTCCCCTCGTGCGTGTCCACCTTCAGATCAACAATATAGACAATAAGATTTTATGCTTATGTTCTCAAGCATCAGGACTCCTGGTCCAGTCTATAACTTTTCGGCCTTTATTAGGCCCAGGGTTTCCACTAGTGCACTTACCAGCACAGGAAATCCCCATAGTCTATCATGATAATCTATTTTTCCCGGTACCGCTCTCTCTCTCCTAATCCTATTTCCCACTGAGATATTATCTCTAGGGAGGAAGAGAAATTCTTGGAAACTGTATATAATTGTCTGTTGGTTAAAGAACTGCATCCAAGTCCTTTTCCGTAATATAATTTACAAACTTGTTCAATTCATACATGTTTTCAAACATAATTTAAAACTTAAATAAATTAAAGTATTTACAAATTCATCTAAATAATTGTTGGTTCGTAATTACCAAAAATAAGTCAATGAAAGTAAAAGTAAAACTAAAGTAATAAACACAAGTCCCTGTGGTGTTACATCTTCCCCCTCTTGAAAGAAACATCGTCCTCAATGTTTCTCCCTGCTACCAAAACAAGTTTGGGTAGGCCTCCTTCATAAAATTTTCATCCTCCCAGGTGTCTTCCTCTAGGCTAAAGTGCTTCCACCACACTTTAACCTGGGTTATATCTCGCATCCGCAACATTTTTTCTCTCTGATCGAGGATGGCTAGGGGCTCTACCAAGAATTCTTCGTCCAATTCGACCTAGCAACATAAACGTAGAGTGTTTATCAATTTTTTTTAATGAACTGAGAAATAAATTTCTATACTTATGAACCTGTATCATTAGAAATTTTACCTCTACTTCCTGCCAGTTTATAATGTGTCTAGATTCATACACATATTTATTTAAAATCAAACATGAAACACGTTATGTACATGTATGTGACTTGGAAGAGGAAATCGGTATGCTACAGGTCTGATTCTCTCCGAAATTTGGAATGGGCTACAATATCACGGAGCCAGTTTTGTGCACCCTCCCCATCTTAGAGTGCTCTTCTTGGGTTTGATTCTTATAAAAACATGATCCCTAGTCTAAAATTCCCTGTAGGTTCTTCGCATGTCTGCATAATCGTTTTGTCTGTCTTGTGTAGATTTTAAACTTTGTTTCACCTTTTTTACAGTTTATTCTATTTCGGCCAACATGTCAAGCACCAGGATTAACTTATCTTTTAGACTGTTCCAGTTAGTTGGTGTCCTAAATCTCCTTCCATATAAAACATCAAATGGTCTTGTTTTCAATGAGTCATGATAGTTTTTATTGTATGCAAATTCAACCAGGTGGAGATATTCCTCCCATTTGGTTGGTTGTTGCATAACATGCATTCTTAACATATCTTCCAGTACCAGATTAACTCGCTCTATTTTCCCATCCGTCTGAGGGTGGTAAGCAATGCTAAATTTAACTTGAGTACCCAATCCCTCAGAAAGAGCCTTCAAAAAGGTGGAAGTAAAATTTACATCTATGTCAAAGATGACCACCTTAGGGATGCCATGTAGCTAGAATATTTCCTTCATAAAAATATGATAACTCTAGACCATCTTGTAGGTTGACTGTACCAAAATGAAATGGGTTGTTTTACTTCATTTATCCACTAACTCCATTATTGAATCATTTTTCCTCTTAGTTTAAGGTAGCCCTGTAATAAAATCCTAGGTGATAACATCCCATTTCCATTCTAGAATAGGTAATGGATGGAGTAGTCCTGCAAGATGTTGGTGTTCACCCTTAACTTTCTGACGGTCCAAACATTTAGCTAAGTAATCTACAAGGTCTTTCCTCATCCCATGCAAAAAATAGTTTTTTCTTATGGCAGAAAATAACTTATGATACCCAGGGTGAGAAGCATAAGAAATTCTATGAAATTCATATAATATTAATTGCTTCATAGAAAGATTATTTGGAACATAAAAACTTCCTTTAAATGCTAACAAGTTGTCTTCATTTATACCATACTCATTTTGGATTGCAGATCGATTCGCTTGTTGCGTTTGTTGCCATAAAAAATTATATTATGGATCTTTGAGCGCATATTCTTTAATCAGATCTAAAAAATTAGCTTCAATTCGACTGTAGGAGAGTTCATTCACACAATGCAACGTCCTACTCAATGTATCGACTACCCGATTCTCTTTCCCTTCTAGATGTTTAATTTCAAACTCAAATTAGCTCAAAAAGGCAGTCCATCTAGCTTGTTGTGCATTGATATTAGGTTGTTTGAAGAAACTGGTGAGGTTGTTATTATCCGTCATTAATATAAATTTATTCCCCAATAGATAGTGTTGCCATAATTTTAATGCATGTACCATTGTGGTTAGTTTCAAATCGTATGCTGAGTATCTTTGTTTATGTTATTTCAACTTGCATGACTCATAACTTACTTTACCCTCCTGCATTAAAACCCCACCAAATCCTTCATGCCATGCATCTGTACAAACCACAAAATCCTTTTCAAGGTCTGCCACTTTTAGTACTAGAGTTGTTATCAAGGAAATTTTCAACTACTCAAAATTTTGCTAACATTCGGTGGTCCATTTGAATATCCTTCCTTTCTTTTGCAGAGAGGTCATAGGATAAGTGAACTTTGAAAATCCCCCTATAAATCAATGGTAATATTCATTTAAACCCATAAAGGAGCGGATATCCTCCACATTCTTGGGAACATAACATTGCTTGATGGTCCTAATCTTCCCAGGATCCACAATGATACCCTCAAATGAGATTATGTGTCATAATATTGAATTTATTCTTTGTAGAAGTCACATTTGCTAAATTTAACATATAATTCGCGACCTTTTAAAGTCTGCAACACCAATTGTAAGTGCTCCATATGCTCGTCCATGTTTTTTTAGTAAATGAGTATGTCATCAATAAAAATAAGGACAAATTTATCCAAATAGGATAGAAAATATTGTTCATTAAACTCATCAATGTTGTTGGTGCATTAGTAAGTCGAAATGGCAAGATAATGAATTCGTAGTGACCATATCGGGTTCTGAATGTTTTCTTGTGAATATATTTCTCTTTTAATCTTATTTTATGATATCTCGTCGATAAGTGAATTTTGGAAAAAAATGTGACGCCCTTAACTTGATCAAATAAATCATCTATTCTGGGTAGCAAATACATATTTTTAATGGTTAGTTTATTTATCTTCCTGTATTTAATACATAGTCATATAATTCCATATTTTTTTCTTAACGAACAACATCGAGGCTCCCCAGGGTGATACACTCGGGCAGAATGTAGCCCTTATCGAGTAACTCTTGCAATCGTAATTTGAGTTATGTTAATTCTAGAATATTCATGTGATAAGGGGTTCTTGACACTGGCGCTACACTCGAAAATAATTCTATATTAAAATCAATATCTCATTTAGGGGGCAATCTGGAAATCTCCTATGGAAAAATATCATGAAAATCTTGGACAACGGGTATATTTTCCATAGTGGCTAATTTATTTTTAGCATTAGAATATCCAACCTACACGGCATAGATCTGAACCCCTTTTTTAATGAACTTTCTTAGTTGGGTGACAGTGATCGGTCGTAACTGAATGGTTCTCCTAAGCCCCTGTTGTTCCTTCCTTGTGCCTTGTGCCTTCCTTAGTGAGAAAACTGATAGTTTTTTCCTTGCATTTTACTAGGGGCCACTGCCTTTCCAACCAATCCATTCCAATTAGGACATCATAAGATCCTAAGGGTAACATGTTTAGATGTTCATTAATCTTGTTTCCTGCTATGTCAATAAGACAATTTTCTACTTTAGCAGTTACCCTCCTTTTTACTCCGGTAGCTAGTTGGAATAGCACAGGGTCTTTAAATTTTCTAGATTATAATTGACACATTTCGAAAACCTTTGGGCTAATGTAACTTAAACTAGCTCCTGGATCTATTAAAATATAAACAACATGGTTAGCTATCTTACCTTCCATCTCTATCATCGAAGGTTGATATTCTTCCTGGTGGTCTTCTAAAGCTGCATCAATTCTCGACAAACTCCTGCCTATGTCCCCCACTGTAGAAGCTTCTTGAACATTAGCGACCTGATTGGTCTTGCTATAGTGGGGGGAATTTTTACAGTAATGGGGCTCCACATAAACCAGCACTGTAAAGGGGTTTTTTTGGGAAGAACTAGGTTATGTCCTGCTTGATGCTTATGTTTATTTGATCTCATTATGAAATCTGGGCATTTGCTGATTTTTCCCAAAGTATTTTCTTTGTTGTCCCTTATGTTCGTTTTTAATGCTGGAAACTTCTATACCTTCGGCATTCTGGAAATTTCTCAGTCCTTTCTTATTATATTTTCCCCCTTTTCACTTTAGTTGTTGGTGGAAAATGTAGGCCTTCCGAATGCCTTTATCCATTGTTCTTGGTTTATCAAACTCCAATCTATCCTTCATAAACACTAGTAAACTACTGATAAAGTGTTGTACTTTGGAATTTTCCTCCTGAATATACGGTACGTACCACAACAGTGACGTAAACTTAGTCATCAATCCATCCATAGTTAGCTAGCCCAACCTCAAGTCATGGAATTCCTTTGCTTTCTCGTCGTAAAATTCTGTGAGATACTTATCGTTAAAGTATTTTTGGAAGTTATCCTACGTTACTTCACGCTCCTCAAATTTAAATATTGTCTTAACCTCTTCCTACCAAAGGGTGGCCTTACCTTGCAATTAATAAATTTCTAACCTAGCTTTCAGATTTTTATCATACTCATAAATCTAGAAGTGCTTGTTCATGTTGATTAACTTGGCCTTAGAAACTTCCTCTGCTTCCCCATCAAATGTCGGAGGTTTAATTCTTTTAAATTCTCCTTGCAACTTCATTTTATGTATCTTAGGCCCTCTTCCTCCAGTACCATTATCAAACTCTTCTCCATTATCATTTCATCCTCCCTCTGACTCATATTGATTTTCCCTATGGTGCTGCATATCAAATCTATTTCCATTCTCACAGATGGGATTCTCATTCCTCTTATTTTTCCGATCAGAGAGACTTTTCATAATTTTGTCTTATTCTTATCTCATTTCTTCATTATATGCCCTCAAACTTACCATTTATGCTCGCAATTGTTGCATTGTTTCTAACAAAAGGTATTGGCATTTCGAGATTCCTCTCCTAGATGTACCCATATCTCTCGGTTTGTAGGTTCAGGATTAACTCTCACAATAGGGCTAGTACTTGCCCCACCGGTTGGCCTTTTTGGTGGTGTAAAACCACCTCCTCTTTGCATTTTGTCCATACTCTGTGGACATTCACATTCACATATTTTGTTAATTCTAAGTTGCCCAACAAGCCTCAATGTTGTAATTGGGAGCTCTAATACCACTTGTAACCTGTTATACCATTTATACCATACACAAAAGAATATTACATGCTTATAAAAAAAATGCACATGTTTAAACCATACATAACAAAATATATTTCATTTTCCTGGTATAAGACGACAAACCCATCATTCAACATACGCATGAATATGTTTAACCTTACAAAGATGAACTTGAATATATAACCCATTACCCCAAAGGTAAACAACTCTACCCCTATAAAACACACAGTAATAAAATCTTACCCTAAAGCATAATGTTGATATTTATATATATACCATAACATTTTTTTTTTTAATATTTAAAATATATTTTCAACTTGTTGGGGTTCCTATGTTTTTCGCAAGTTTGGCAATACCAGATAAGACAGCATAAAAACCACTTTGGGACCTCGGGATCTAGCCCTCCACGGGTCCCGGAGAGGGAATATCTCTGTTTATAAAGGAATTGGTATATATGTCTTTGAAGCTTAGTTATAAGATATTAGGCTAGTTATAAGGCACCGGGTTTGTTTTTTTTGTTTTGGTTGTTGGGAAATAGGAAAGAAGGGTTCAATATGAGACAAAGGGTGAGCCAAGAGGATTCTAGGCAAAGGATAGATAATTCAGAGAACACTCGAGACCATTGGGCAGTGGAGTCATAAAAGGGTTTACTTTCTATTCAGTATCCAAGGATTTCAATTGGGCTAGTCATCTAAAACAAAGGATATTAAAGATGATAGTGTGGTATGAAATGATTAAGGAATGAAGGGGAATGACAAGGAAACCTCCAAGGTGACCACTTAGGAATCAGATCTAGAGACAGGACATGCCATTAAACACCTATGATCCAACCCCTAAAAGGTTAACTCTTCAAACAACAAGAAACATTCAAGATTTAAACACAAAGGAGAAGACCTGAGATTAGAGAAAGGCTTTGAACTTTCAATGCTTCGACATTCAACTTAAGGGAACTTAGAAAGGTTCAATTGATTGAAAAATACCCTAGTGAGACAGAATCATCATTCTAAACTCCCAGTATCCCAATTCTTTCAATTAAAACCCAACAAGAACATCTAAGAATAGATTCATAAATTCATACATCATCTAGCAGTGCATAACAACTACTACACTGGTTAAATTGTCTTGAATTAGTTCTTAGATAACACAATCAGTAGGAAACATCAAAGATAAGAAGAGTAGGAGCATTAGGGTACCATGCAAGGGCATATCCTAAGCCAGATTTCTGATTCTTACCAGAGAAATGAAATGTAATGAATTACAGAAGGAAAACAAATACAAAGTAAGAACACATCACCCCTGCTTTAAATCAGGATCCAAAGAAATGTGCTTGTCATATTAAAGAGCAACACCAGTCATGTACAACATTGTCCAACAGTTTGATACTCAGTCTGAAAACATCTTCCTCAACCTATCTTACAACTTTACACATAGAACTATATCTCAAGAGAAACAGCTTACAATTCACAGATATCCGATCAAAAACCAACAACAACCTTTAAAATGTGTTTTCCTTGAGTTCTTATAGCTGAAAGAGAGGCAGAGGAGGTAGATGAAACACTAAATGAAACATTAAAATAGAAGAAGAAGAATGACTTGAGGCCCATTTTGTCTTAATATCCATGCATTGATTTTTAGTACTCTTTGGGTGAAAGAGTGATCTTTGATAGGCTGATAGTAACTCTGGGTATGTTCTTTGATGTACTTTAGGCTGTAGTACTTTGTATTACTCTGGTGATAAGAAAAAGGCAGATAAATGACTTTCAGGTCTGCCATACTGCATAACAAATGCTCTGGCAACATTTTAGGACTTTCTGTCAGAGTGGAGATCTTCTCAAGTGCTCGTGTAGAATAGAAAATAGTATGGGAACTTTTCCTTTCACGGGAAAGAGCCTTCTGATGATGTGTGACACTGATAACATTGTTTTCTGTGCTTTAGGCCTCATTAGGCCTTCCATGTTAATCACAAGGTCTTCAATATAGTACATTTGCCCTTTTAACACTGAATTAAGGTTTAAAATATTCAATTACAGGCTTTAAAACTCTTTAATCCTTCACTGATACTCTTTGCCGCTTCATTGACTGTCTCTGTCTATGAATTTGCAGGGCTTATGGCGCTGGAGGTTTAAACAGAGTTAATACACCTGATTTGGATAAAATATGCATTTAAAAACCCTCTCAAGATTCTTCCTGCAATCTCTGGCTCTGATAAAACTTCATCGGCGCTACTGTGTCACTAACAATAACTGTGTAGAACAAAACGATTTTCACCATCTATATTCCTTGCAAAGACACACAAAAATGTTAAGAAATCCATGCGGGAGTGGAGGATGGATGCAATGGAAGGCTATGAGGATGGCAACGCAGCAGAGATGAATGCAGCGGAACGGTGAAATATGATCTGATGAGGTCTGATGGAGAGATGGCTGTGGACCATTTGATCAGATCAGGTAGTAATGATCGATGGTGATGATTTATTGATGGACTGAATTTGGAAGGTCAGACGGATATATTAAACCTTAACGTTATAACACCAAAGTCTAATGCTAGACAGAAGAAATGATTTTTAATGTAAATCATAAGGTTTGGACCTTTGGACGGAATACAAAGGAAATGCGTGAAAATACAATGAAATGGGCTTGAATGGTGGGACCTGGCATGGGCGGAGGGCGATTTAAGATAGACCATTATATCTCAGGAGGAGATCAACGACTGAGATGATCCGATGAGATTTCATGCAGCGCATGAATGAATGCAAAGGAGACCGTGATACTGTGGGTCGTTGATCGTATGTATCAACGCCGTGATCCTCAAATAGACTTTCAGAGGTAGAAAGGGGGAAGTGGTTTCCAAGGGGCAAAAAAAAAAATTCGCATTGCAAAAGAACGGTTTTGAAATTTGCCCAAAATAACGCGATATGGTTCGCCACCCGACATGTGGAAAAATAAAACCGCCCATATCGCATGATTTCAAACTGTTAAAGCCCAGACACCAAAGTTACGTGATATGGATGCTGGCCATTAGATTTGGGACTGTGAGATCTGATGGTGGGAGATGGAGCAGTGATACGAGGAGATGCGTGGTCAGTAAGGTGGGGGCCGATCAAAGGTGGTTTCAATACAGGCCGTCCGATCTACGAATGAACGGCTGAGAGCTGGAGGGGGAGAGAAATTGTGGAGGGGTTGGTTAATGAGTGGGGAGAATCCTGGCCATTTGATCCTTGGGATCGACGGTGGAGATTTAACGATGAGGCGGAGGTAAATGGGCCATATGAATGCGCGGGAGGAATATGAGCTGTCAGATCAAACATGATGGATGGCTGTGATCTAATCGGAATCGGAGGAAGCAGGGGCCAAATCTATGATGGGCTCATGAAGCGATTGCATCTGGACCGTTAGATCAGCGGCAGATCAACGATTGTGATTGGATCGGAGGGTGACCAATCGGGGATGTGGGGTAGAATGAGATCAAATCCTGGCCATTGGTTCTTGTGGATTCAACGGCCAAGATCTAGGCCTGGGATCGACCAATTCTGGGGAGACAAAAAATGGCACTTTAAAACTTTCGACCGCGATGGAAGCGGGCAAGCCAAGCATGGCCGTCAGATTTAAATGTGAATTAGCTAAGTGAGATCATTATCTAAGAACATGGGTGCTGTGGAGCATGCAATAACCTTTGCGCAGCCTTCATATCTTACAAATCGATTTGGTGGATGCTGCTCCTAAGACTCATAGAAAAAAATCTTTCGCATCGGGAGATTTTCATTTAAACACGTAAATGCGCTCCCGACCATCCTTCCGATTATGATAAGCTCTTTGGGGTTTAGTGCTTGGTCTCAGCACCCAGGTTCATGGAGGGGAAGTGGTTAAGGAGCTGGCCAAAAGGGGCTAAGCCTGTTATATGTAAAATGGGTGATTTTTAAGCCAAAAAGAGGGTTTTTGAGGCTTAAAAGGGTCTTTGGTAGAGGGAAGAAAGGGATTTTACCGCCAAAAAAAGGGTGTTTGTAAGGTTTAAAGGGGTGATGGGATGATTTAGTAGGCTTAGGAAGGGATTTTGGGGGTTAAAGGGGAAACTTTGAAAAGGGGAAAAAGGCTAAAAAAATGGGGAAATTTGCAGGGATACAAGGGGAAAATGGAGGTTTTTCTGAGCACAATTTTTTCACAAACAGTGAGGATTTCTTGATGAAAACAGCAGTGAAGATCTTTTCAAAGGAAAAGGACACACAAAGGCTTCAAGAATGAGAGATTTTCACAGGAAATGTATCTATTGAAGGCTCAGAAAAATATTTAGCCACCTATTTTCTTGACAAAAAATTTATAGGTGGCTAATAGTGGCTCCACATGGGGATGGCATCTTCTTGAAGATGTCAAGAACTTCAGAAATATTCTTTGGGAAGTAGTCCAGATGCTTGATCTTTGAACCATTTTTCTTCTTTGATTCAACTGTTACAAACATGATTGATATTAATCAACAGAAAACATTCCCCAAACAATCTACCTACCCATCCTACAGTCCTAACTTTTTTTCTTCAAGGTGCATTTGAATTTGCAGACCTTCTTCATCATTTTTATTGAAAGTAGAAAACACACTAGTCTAATTCTACCCTTATTCCTCCATGAGACCAGATTAAACATTTGGCCTCATAGCTTCTCTACCTACACTAATATCTGCTAGGATTAAACTGTCTAGCAGATTTCTTTCTCTACATTCTACAACAGAAATTTAAAAAGAGTCAAACCAGGGTTCGACAGTTTGGTTTGCTGTGGATCCATGGCATAAAGATAGCTGCACATGAACTGAAATTGCAGAAACTTGAAAAAAAAAAAATTGAAACTTTGAAGCATCCTTATTTTCTTTGTGACTCAAGTTTTGAGCTTGTTAAAGTCACTTTCTTCTTCACTTCAGCTCTGGTTTTGGGCTTGTTAGAGCTGATTCTTCTTTCCTCTTTGCTGGTTCAGATTTTGAGCATATTAGAACCAGCTTCTTTACTTCCTTTGGCTCAGGTTTTGATCATGTTAGAGCCAATATTCTGCACTCTAGAGGTTCAAGTTTTGAGCATGTATGAACCTCTCTTTCTCTCTTTTTTGAGACATTTTCTCTTTTTCTTTGAAAACAAAACATAGCAATGGTATTTACAATGGAAATGAAAACTGTAAACTGGAAATCAGCAGTAGTAATGCTTGAGCATCCTTCCATTGACAGTACCCCCAAATAGATCTGTACCATCTAGCTCTTGCAAAAAAAAGGCATTTGGACAAATGGTGGATTGGATGATGTAAGGACCCTGCCACAAACTGTCAAATTTTCCTTGCTTTCCTTTGTCTTCTCTCCTAGAGTCCCACTTTAGAATCTTATCTCCAATTTTGAAGTCACAAGCTTTTGTTCTCTTATCAAACAACTTTTTTATATTTTCTTGTACTTTTAGAGCTCTGTTATAGATTTATTCTTTTGTCTGTTGGAGATGTATTGTTTGATTTATCCTCCTTACCATGCTGTCCTCTTCTAACTGAATCTCTTGGACTAGTTTAATCACTGGTACCCCTAGGCTGGTAGGAAACACTGCCTCTATTCCATAAACAAGCTGATATGGTGACATTCCAATGGATTTCTTCGTTTTCAGCCTGTCAACCCACAAAGCATGCACTAACTTGTTATGCCATGATTTCTTATTCTCTTCAAGCAGCTTTTTGATAATGGTCACCAAGCTCTTGTTTGATGATTCAGCTAACCCATTACCTTGTGGGTAATAAGCAGTTGAATGACCGAGTGCTATCTAATACCTGCGACAAAAGTCAATCATTTTCTTGGATCCAAAAGCAGCAGCGTTATCAATGATTATATTTCTTGGGTAGCCAAATCTAGAGAGGATGTGGTCTTCTAGGAATTTAATGATAACAAAATTTGCGGCATTCCTAGAAGGTATGGCCTCTATCGATTTTGTGAAATAGTCTGTGGCTGTAAGGATCCACTTGTGTTGAGCAGAAGATGTAGGGTGTATTTACCCTATGAAATCTAGGCCCCATTGTTGAAAGGGAGCCTCAACAGTAATGGGTTGTAATGGTAAAGGGAGGAGATTTCTTTTGACTTCAAAGATATGGAACTTATGGCAGGCAATTATCATTTTGTGGATGTCATTGAAAAGTGTAGGCCAATAATAGCCAGCTATGAGTATTTTGTTAGCAGTAGCTTTCCAGTTTAAATGGCCTCCACACTCTCCTGCATGGAACTCCTGTTTAATCCTCTCTGCTTCAGTTTTAGGCAAACATTTAAGCAATAGACCATTTTCATTTTTCTAGTATAAACATTCATTCAGTATGCAATAGTTTCTAGCTTTTAAATTTAGGAATCTGGCCTTAGTCTTTAATAAATCAGGAGGGGCATTGAGGTTTGTGAGCACATATAGGATACCAGAATACCAAGGAGAGTTTTGAAATTGTTATTCAACAGTAGGATCAGGAAATCCTTCTTGTTCATCCAGGGCATCTACCATGTTTATGTCGAGGGCCTGCAAATTAGATTCAGCCATTAGTTGAGCTAAGCCCTGACCTTTGATCAGTTTTGTGGTTTTTATTTCCAGGTCATACTCGAATATTACAGCAATCCATTTACCCCTCTTTCCATCAGGATCTTGAGACAAGATGTCTTTTACCACTATGTTTGGCACATAGGCTATGATGTGAGAATGCAGTATATACACCCTGAAGTCTTTCAAGGCCTTTACCAAGGCATAGGCCTGTTTTTCCATTATGTTATATTTTAAGGGTGCATCCCTCAAAGCCTTGCTGAAGAAGGAAATAGGCTATTCCATTCCCTCTAGATTTTTCTGCAGTAGAACTGCAGCCACTGTATGCTCGGAGGCAAAGGAAAATATCAGGAAATATTTTGAGAAATCTAGGCTAATTAGGACAAGTGCCGGAGTGAGTGAAAGTTTAACGAATTCAAAATATTTTTTAGCTTCTATAGTCCACTTAACTCCTACACCTTTTTTCATCATGTTTGTCATATTCTTGAGGTGTTCAGCTAAGTTGGGAATAAACCTCCTTAAGAAGTTAATTTTCCCAATAAAGGACTGTAGCTCTTTTATGTTTCTCGAGTGTGTAATCTGTAGTATTCCCTCAACTCTTTGCGGGTCTATCTTAATTCCCTTCTCTGATATAATATGGCCAAGAAGCTTACCTTCTTGAAGCCCAAATATAGTCTTCTTGGGATTTAATGACAACCCAAACCTTCTACATTTTTCAAAAACTCTTCTTAGATGTTTTAGGTGCTCCTCATCAGTCTTGGAATAGACTGTTATGTCATCAAGATAGATGACAATGAAGTTCCCTATTTCCTCTGAAAAGGATATGTCCATTGCTCGTTGGAAGGTCGCACCAACGTTCATTAGTCCAAAAGGAATTTTTACATACATAAAAGTTCCCCATGGAGTGGTGAAAGTTGTCTTGAGTTGGTCTTCTAGGAGTACTAAAACTTGGTTATAGCCTGAAAAACCATCTAACAGGGAGATCCTTTTTGGGACCCTTTGTTTAGTCAATTTAGTGTTCCTAAATTGATAGCATAAATTATCGACCAGGGCTAGTAAATTGTTGAAGTGAAGTGCACCATATGTGCCTAAGTATCCTCTTCGTTCTTCATTGTGTTTGGTGTTTTTCTAATGTTTTTGGTTTTATGTTTAATGTTAGTTTATGCTAAGGGGGAAAAACTAAATTAATAGCAAAGAGGAAGAAAAGGAAATGTTACTGAATGCACTAAAACATAATTTAATTGCAAGATCTACTCTAAACTAGGAATGATAAAAAAAAAACAGAGAATGCTAATCCATATATTGTAAAGCTGCTAAGAAAGTAACTCATAACATTAAAATTAGTCCAATTCGTTTCATTAGAGATATATTGGAACAAACTGAGAAAAGGATTAGTTCTAATGTGATGAGGATCTCCTAGAAAACAATAACTTAAAACATAACAAAGAAATCTTATTCATTGTTAGAGATTTGTTGGAACAACTTGAGAAAAAGATCATCTGTAACATAGTAAGGATCCATATGCTAAAATAACTTATGACACTAGAACTAGCTCATCCTTGCAACTCACAATACTACTATTAAGTCTTATTAAGGAATTAGAGATTTCTTGGAACAACTTGAGAAAAAGACTGTTTGTAATAACATGAGAATCTCTTACCTAATTGTAGAATAGAAAATGCCAATAACTCAAAATAATATAACTAATTCTTGTTCATATAATAGTGATATGTTAGAAGAGCTTGAGAACAAGAATAGCTTATAAAATAATGAGGATCTTCTAAATCTAACTAACAGAACTGAAATGAAATTAACTCAAAGTAATACAACTAGATCTCATTCATGTATTAGAGATATATTGGAACAACTTATGAGAACAAGATTGACTGTAATATTATGAGGATCTTCGACGTGAGAAAACGACATAAAACATAATGCAAAAAGATGAACTCAGAAAACTGCCTAAGTAAGAAATATAACAAAACATAATTAAAGGTTACTTATCTAGAAAGTATGTAAAAGCCTCTTCAGATAGCATGGACCCTCTACTATCGGATTGGCATACTAATCTTTAACTCCTTAAAGTTTCCTTCAGAAGGACATCAAAGTTATGCTCCTTTAATTAAAAACGCTCAGAAACAGAGTGTCACAGTATTTGAAAACTAAAAATATCAACTGTCTTTCTCGGTTCCCTGAGTTATTTTTTATAGGAAATTACATAACTGATATTGAGTAAAAATAGGCATAGGTTTCTTCTACAGTAAAAATCAAACTAAAAATCCTGTTGAGGACTCATGATTTGCTGAAGGCAAATCAAGAGTCCTTATCCTTATAGAAATCTGCTTCTTGGATTTTAGCTTTAACCACGTGCATAATCACTTCTAGTTTTTTACTCAGCCTTCGTAGATGACAAGGAATGATGCAGGAGATTTTTGGAGTCTAACCATATACGTCTTTCCCTTAGATGACACATGTAACCTATTTAAACACCAAGATGGCTACGGAACATATGACTAGTTACAGAATGACTGCATTCTGTAGCTAAAACTGCTCAGAAATCATTAAGATAACAAAATCACAAAAGTACAACAAGTTAGTCATTGCATGTATTCTTAAAGTGATTTTAATCATTCTTATTGATCTTTTAGGCCTATAAATGATAAAGGATTGATGGAATGAAGTGGAGTTTGGTGAAAATAAAAGACATTTTTAGGGCTCAACATACCCCCACTGCAAAACTTTTGCATGTCCTCATGCAATCAATCCATGTATTCTGAAACTTTAGCAAGGACATCTAGCTTCCTTTTTCTGCTTTTCTTGGTGTTCAATGGCATTCTAGGCTTCCTCATAAACAATTTGAACCTTAGATCTATAAGTGCCCTATTTAATTTCTTGTTTTTCTTCTTCAACTTCCTACTAGCCTTATACAATTTTTTCATTTGCAGAGATAGAGTTGTGTTCATGTCACTTTTTAGTTTGACTTGTTCCCTTAAAATTTCATTTTCATTTTTTATATGCCTATTCAGTATCTCCAATTCATATTTGTCTCTTTTCAGCACCTCAATTGGAAGTTCTTGTGGACTGGGAGTTCTTTCTTTGTTTTCTGAAGCTCTTCTTTCTAATGATTCAACATAATCATAGATCTGTTGTTGGGCTGGATCTACATCTGGAGTTCCTCTATCAGGATCTTCTTCATACTGGTATTTAGGAGATCTGTCAATTTGTGTTTCTTCATATTCAATATCTATGATTCCTGCTTTCTTGACTCCTATCTTTTTCATTATGCCTTTAAGCCTATGACTTCTTCTCAGTTTAGATGGTCCCTCATTTTTCTCTTTAGCATCCTTTCTTGTTACCTTTTCCTTTCTGAGTTGTTTCTTAATTTTGGCCAATTTTTCAGAGATTGTTTCTTCACTGTCCTCTTGTGTTGATATGTTGGTTTTGTTTTCAGCAACTTTTCCCCTCCTACTCCTCACAGGTTTTTCTTCAAATAGATTTTCTTTAGGTTCTTCAAAATGATTTCTCAAGAGGAATTCATCCCAACTATCTCCTACCTTCTTCAAATGATACTCAATTAAAATTTTAATTAAGCCATGATGATATAAGGTGGTTTCTAAGAACTGAAGCCTTTTTTGGACATTAGAAGCCATCCTTTTTAAACTATTGAGCAGGAAAAAGGGTAGATTTATCTCTTCATCTAGAAAATTCATCATGAGTCTAATGTGATAAACATATAAAGTGCCAATTCTCCCCTCACAAGTTATGAACTTTTGTAGAATCAACAACATATTTCTCCATTTATTTTTCAAAGCTGAACTAGGAATGTCTTTCTTAAATACTGAAATGTCCATACCTGGTGTTTTAACATCTGTCTCCAGGCTTCGTTGTGAAATTCTTTGTTTTTAAACCAACGCTCCCCTTACCTCGGAAACTCTGTTGCTTCTGCTATGAATGACTCAATGATGATGAACTTGATATCACCAATTTCGACCTCTGACCCGTTGAATGACCGGGAAAATGACTTGGTGACCCCCTTGTGAAATCCATTGAACTTATCCATAAAATTTAGCCATCCAACCTGCTATAATAACTCTTTAATATGAAGGTAACCTTCTAGATATTTAGTTCCAATCGGTTCTGACCTTACAATAAGTCCCATTGCTTCATTTCCTTAGCTTCAATTCACTGCTCTATTTCTGCTCTCCTGTTTGAGGAAAAAAAATGGCTGTAGAGGGTTGTCTCACCCTAAAAATGGCTTCTCTGTTTCT
This sequence comes from Pinus albicaulis, assembly GCA_034641835.2. Lineage (NCBI taxonomy): Eukaryota > Viridiplantae > Streptophyta > Pinopsida > Pinales > Pinaceae > Pinus > Pinus albicaulis. The sequence continues at coordinate 622,089,140 of CM076578.1, read as the reverse complement.
GCAGACAGGAATTGGCTACGGAATATAATGGCATTGAGTGGATACGAAATGAGTGAAATACGGTAAGGGTAAATCATAATAATGATTGAGTTTAGGAGTTTTTCATGGAGTAAAAGACCACGAAGAAATCTCATGAAGATTTTCAAAATCATCAATGAATTTTTCGGTCTGATGATGTGACCTAATAGGTCACTTCTAAGTACTGACCGTTAACTTCTAATTAATGATGGTTTGATATGGAGCGGAATGGAAGGGATTTGTTCAAGAATTTTATGATGGGCTTGATCAATTCGAATAATAAAATAACTTTATGAAACATACATATGACTTAACCATATTATATCTTTCATAATTTGCTATCAAAAATAATTTCACACACAGTTTACCTTAGCCCTTTTTTTTATTTTTGCTGCTTTGATATTCTTTGTCTTTCATCTAAAAATTATTGATCTTTTAGACTCCATAATATTTTTTATTCATATTTTGTTTGCCGAAGTAGGTTTGCAAGATCAATTGGCTACAGAATAGGTGGCTGCTGAATAGATGGTTGTAGAACATATGGCTGCTGAATAGATGGTTGCAGAATGTACTTGTAAAAAAACTTTGAGACATGGAATGAAACGAAATGAAATATGGATGGAATGAAGTATGAAATGAAATGAGATGGATCATGAAATGGAGTGGAATGAAGTATGAATGAAGTGAAATATGATGGAATGAAATGGATCATAAATGTGGAGTGGAATGAAATATGAAAAGTGAGCCTGCAACTTATGATTTTATGATACTTGATTGCAGAAAAAGAACAATTTTGAAAATCTAAAGTGTCAGAAGAATTTTGATTTCCACCTTATCTTTTCTGTATAAACATGCTAATCAATGATTAGTTTTCATGTTTATACTCTTTTTCTTTTACTTTTTTTTTTCTTAAATCTGATTACAAAAAATAGAATTGAGTTAATGAAGAAGAAGGATTCTTCTTCATTAACTTCACATCACTGTTCTCTTGGAATTTATTGACAAATTCTTCTCTTGAAAGTGGCTTATGATACAATTTCAATCTATGACCATTTACAAGAAAAGTCACCTTATCTTCATCTATTGTCCTGATTTTTATTGCTCCATTGTCAAAGATTTTCACAATTTCATATGGCCCAAGCCAATGAGTTTGGAATTTACCTTGGAAATCTTTGAACTTTGAATCAAACAAGAGGGCCCAGTCACCTTCTTTAAATTTCTTTTCCTTAATGTACTTATCATGCCATCTAGTCCTTTTTTGTTGGACTATATTTGTTCTCTGGACTGCATCCTGTCTGATCTCATCCAATTCATTAATCTGCTCCAATCTGTGCTTTTGTGCCTCTGTTAAATCAAGTCCTAGTTGGACTTCCATTTTGAAAGTTTGAATCTGAAACTCTATGGGAAACAAGACTTGTTTTCCATAAACAAGTTCATAAGGGGTATGACCTGTTGTGCTTCTCCATGTAGTCCTATAGGCCCACAAGGCTTCAGGAAGCCTGTCTGCCCAATCTCTTCTATGTAAATGAACAGTCTTTGTTAGGATCCCTTCAATGACCTTATTGGTAGATTCCACTTGGCCATTTTCTTGTGGATGGTAGGGAGTGGATTTTCTGTGTCTGATTTTGTACTTCTCTACCATTTGTTCCACCAACTTCGATGTGAATTGAGCTCCTTGATCTGTAAAAATTTCTCTTGGGACACCAAAATGAGTAAAAATATCCTCAAAAAGAAAATTAACTACAGATGCTTCAGTAGTAGAAAGTAATGGCTTGGTCTCTACCCATTTGGTAACATAGTTAGTGCAAACTAATATATATTTATTTTGTTTTGATGGAGGATTAATAGGTCCTACAAAATCTAAAGCCCATTTCTCAAAAGGTTCAATATGTACCTGAGGCTGTAATGGCATCTCACTTGAAGGAGAAGGTTTCCCTACCCTTTGGCAGCTGTCACACCTTTTGACATACTCTTTAGCATCTTTAAAGAGGGATGGCCAATAATATCCTAAATGAAGGATCTTATAAGTTGTCCTTTTATCAGCAAAGTGTCCACCACAAGGTTCATCATGACATGCCTTGAGAATCTCAGGCATCTCGTCTTCTCGAACACATCTCCTAATAATAAAGTCTGGACCTGTTTTGTATAACTCATTAGCAACCCATGAATATTTTTCACTGTCATAAATAATCTTTCTTTTATCTCTTGCATTCATAATTGAAGGAAATTTCCCTGAAACTAGATAATTGGCAATGTCGGCAAACCAAGGAGTTGAGTAGAAATTGCAAAAAGATATTCATCACGGAATTAATCTTCAACTGTAGTATTGTCTTTGATGTTTTGGAGTCTAGATAGGAAATTAGCTTCTATATTTTTTTTCCAGGCCTATCTAGAATGGTGATGTTAAATTCCTGTAAAAGAAATAACCATCTTATGACTCTGCCATTAGTAATTGATTTGTTCATTATATATTTAATTGCAGAGTGATCTGTGTGAACAAAAGTTTCATAGCCTATTATATAATGTCTGAATTTATTTATGGCATGAACAACAGCTAAGAACTCTTTTTCAGTTATAGTATAATTTAACTCCGAAGGGGTCAAATTTTTACTTGTATAGTAGATGGCATAAGGAATCAGGTCTTTTTGTCCCAATACAGCTCCTAAAGTTGTATCTGAGGCATCTGTTGAAATATGAAAAGGTAATTTCTAGTTAGGTCCCCTCAAAATAGGTGCTTCAGAAATTTTTGTTTTCAGGGTCTCAAAGGCTAACTGGCAATCAGGATTCCACTTGAATTCACAGTCCTTGGTAAGTAGTTTGAAAAGTGGAGATGCTATCTTGGTGAAGTTTTCTATAAATCTTCTGTAATACCCTGTAAATCCTAGAAAACTCATAACATCTTTTTGACAACTTGGAACGGATAAGCTAGAGATTACTTCAACTTTTGACTCATCAACTCTAATCCCATCTCCTAAAATGTGATGCCCCAAAACAATCCCTTCAGTAAACATCATGAAACACTTCTCATGACTTAGTGAAATATTTGCTTCTTTACATCTCTTTAAAACTTTTTCCAAGTTTGCTAAGGCTTCTTCAAATGTGTTTCCATAGACTGTGAAATCATCCATATATACCTCTACACAATCATGTATTAGATCTGAAAATATTCCTAGTACTGCCCTTTGAAATGTTGCAGGTGCATTGCATAGTCCAAATGGAAATACTCGGTAAGCATAGGTACCCCAAGGACAGGTAAATGTGGTTTTGTCTTGATCTTCAAGTGCTACTTGAATTTGATTATAACCACTGAACCCATCTAAAAATGAAAAGTACTTTTTGCCAGCTAATGTGTCTAACACCTGATCTATGAAAGGTAGGGGAAAATGATCTTTAAGAGTGGCTTTGTTTAATTCCCGGTAGTCAATACATACCCTCCATTTACCATTTTTCTTTGGTACAATTACCAAAGGAGAAACCCACTGACTATTTGAAATGGGATAAATAAAGTTGACATTTAACAATTTCTGCAATTCTTCTTTAACAATCTCCCTAAGGTTTGGATTCATCCTTCTTTGAGGTTGTCTGATTAGTTTACAATTTTCCTCTATGTAGATGTGATGAGTGCAAGTCTTAGGGCTTATCCCTTTCATATCAGTGTACTCCCATGCATATGCAGAAGAATGTCTCTATAATATTTTGACTAGCTTTTCTTGTTGAAATTTCTCTAGGTTCTTATTTATGTTTAAAGTTTTACCTGGAAATATCTCAATTGTAGAGCTGCCAAATTTATCCATGGAGTAAAGAGACATATGTATTGATGATAAGAACTCAATGTTGGATTCTTGTTGAAATTGTTTATGTTTGTATTCCGAAGAGGATTCAAAATTTTCTAAGTGTTAGGTCCCTATATTACTAGTATAGTACCTTATTGTTGTTAGTGTAACCCCTTTATTGTTATTATTTTACCCTTGTAACCCCCATTTTGTTATTATTGTGCCCTTAAATTATTATTGTTAGGTCGGCTAGGATTACATTGTGGCCCACTAGGATTACATTATGGCCCCATGGACTCCTATATATAGAAAGGAGGTTTTGTGAATTGTATCATCCAAGAATTGTTCATTTATGTAATGTATTGGAGGTTGCCCCCTCGAAGTGGCTCATTTTCTAAGGCGTTGATATCTCTTTTCTTCTCTTTTTGGAGCTGGTTACACAACATTTGGTATCAGAGCTTTGGATTCTAGGGTTTCGCTGCTCCAAACAGGTCATCGTGGCATTTTCGCTATAACTTTTTTTCTACGAAGCTTCAGAAGCTGAAATTTTTAGGGTGCGAAGCTGAAATCTTGAGGAAGTTTGTCTAAAAATTTCAGAGCTTGGTTCGCAATATTTTCGGAGATATGATCTGTGGAAGTTAGGTTTTTTTTCAGGCTCCTAAACAGGTCATCGTGGAATTTTCGCTATAAAAAATTTTCTACGAAGGTTCAGAATCTGAAATTCATATGGTGCGAAGCTGAAATCCTGAGGAAGTTTGTCAAAAAATTTTAGAGCTTGGTTCGCAATATTCTTGGAGATATGATCTGTGGAAGGTAGTGCTTTTTCAGGCTCCTGAATTTCATCTCAAAGAGGTGATCGTGGGAAAATTTCAATAACTCTCTCTCTGGGCATTGGATTGGAGTACCGTAAAAATTGGTTGCAAGTACACAGAATTTAGTTTCTTGGATATCAATTTCAGAGACAAAGGAAGAAACAGTGACACGTGGCAAGTCGTACAAGTTCGCTCTACTGAACTAGTCCATAATTAGGTCATTGTGGGAGATTGGACACAACTTTGTCTTGGAGAATCCAAATCAGGTCAGACCTGTGGCATTCAAAAGAGAATTCAGAGGGCTACTTCAGTGCTGAATTTCAGATATTGAAGATCTGCAATCACAGAGATAATACAATTTCAATATTGAGCTCCTCAAAGCTAGTAAAAGGTGTGTATTTTTTTTCCGAATTGCATAAGTCTTGTTTGAAGAATCAAGTTGAATTGATTGCAAGGGCCTATTGTAGAATGGATATCAATATTGGAGTCTGAAATGGCCCCTAAAAAGAATTCAACACCCATTAAGCCTTTAGAAGGCTCTACTATTACTCATGAAGATGAAGAATGGCAACATGACATGTCAAAATTACAAGAGCAAATTTCGCTCTCGCAAAAAACAACAAAAAATGAAATGGAAGTTTTGAAGAAAGGCGTGGAAACTAAGATGGATGGTTTGAAGAAAGGCGTGGAAGCTAAGATGATTGGTTTGGAAGCTAAGATGGATGGCATGGAAGTGGGCATGGAAGCTAAGATTGATGACATGAAAGACAACATGGAAAACATGAAGAATGATCTAAAAGCATACATGGAAGGCTTGATGACAAGTTTAAAACCAGAAATGATTCCTAATGGCGAAAATATATTAGAAGAACCTCATGATGAGAACAAAATAAATGTTAATCGTGATTTCATAAACTCTAATGTTGGCGGGAAGAACCACCATATTCCAAAAATGGATATGAGGAAGTTTGATGGAAAGGATCCTGTAACATGGATACTACAGATGGAGCAATATTTTGATCTCCATAACGTGCAAAACACACAAAAAGGTACGCATTGCAACTTTACATTTAGAACAAAATACATTTGTATGGTATCGATGGCTTTGCTCCCATAAAAAAATTGTCACTTGGTCAATTTTTACGGAGGAAATGATAGCACATTATAAGGATACAAAGAGCAACACCTTCTTTAGCCAATTGATAAATCTCAAACAAAAGGGTTTAGTGGGGCAGCACATTGAGGACTTCCAAAAATTGAATATAAGGGTAACTGATATTCCAGAGGAACACAGGATTGATCTCTTCATAGACACTTTAAAGGATAAAATCCAACATGAAGTTCGTGTTTTGGAACCTGATTCATTGGAGAAGGCATTCAGGTTGGCAAGAAAAGTTGAATGTAAAATTATGGCGACAAGGAAGCCTACCACTCAATTCTATAAAGAAGGAAGTGTTTCTATGCCTAGATTTCCACAACCTACAAGGTTGACACCACAACAATTGGAAGAAAAAAGAGCAAAAGGGCTTTGCTACGGTTGTGATAGCAAATACACTAAAGGTCATAAGTGTGCTGAGAAGAAATTATTTTACATAGATTGTGAAGAGGAAGAAGAAAATGAACAAGAAGAGGATATACACAAGGAACCAGCTCTAGAAGAGGAAGAAATGAATCCGACCATATCGTGTAATGCACTGGCAGGAATTACCACTCCTCAAACTCTCAAGATAGCAGGACAAATCAAGAAGAAAAAGGTAATAGTGTTGATTGATTCGGGTAGCACCCATAATTTTATTCATTGTAAGGTAGCCAAGGAATTAAATTGTTTCCTATACCCAGCACCAGAATGTCAAGTGATGGTTGCAAATGGAGGAACTATAAATTGCTCTGGAAAATGCCATAATATGAAGCTAACCATGGGGGAATATGTATTGACTAGTCCAATGCTTTCCATTCCTATGGGAGGTGCTGATGTTGTACTAGGAGTACAATGGTTACAATCTTTGGGGACGGTAGCTTTTTATTTTCAAGAACTTTTCTTGAAATTTTTTTCAGAAGGAAAGGAAGTCGAATTACGGGGTATTGAAGGGAAGCCGGGAAGGATAATAAGCTATAATGTCATGACAAAGCTTCTAAAGAAAGAACAACGAGGCGTAATTGCACAATTATGCTCACTAGAAGTTCCAACATCAAAATCATCTATTTCTGCAGATCTCCAACAAGTCTTGGACAATCATTCCAAGGTGTTTGAAGCTCCCAAAGGACTCCCACCTATTCGTGATCATGATCATGCTATTCATTTGATTCCAGGAAGTGTTCCTCCAAACATCAGGCCTTATAGATATCCTTACTTCCAAAAGAGCGAAATTGAACGTATGATTGCAGAAATGTTAGAGGCGGTATAATTCAACCTAGTCAAAGTTCTTTCTCTGCTCCTGTAGTATTGGTACACAAGAAGGATGGATCATGGCGAATGTGTCCGGATTATAGGGAGCTCAATACGCTCACCATTAAAGATAAATTTCCCATTCCTGTGATTGATGAATTATTGGATGAATTACATGGAGCAATTTATTTTACCAAGTTGGATCTTCGTTCGGGATATCATCAAATTAGAATGAAGACTGAAGATATTCCAAAAACAGCATTTCGAACTCATGAGGGTCATTATGAATTTTTGGTCATACCTTTTGGCCTTACCAATGCACCTTCTACATTTCAAGGGTTGATGAATTCCATTTTCAAACCCTTCCTTAGAAAATTTGTGCTAGTATTTTTTGATGATATACTAATCTACAGCGAGTCTTGGAAGGATCATGTTGAACATGTTGACAGGGTGCTCAAACTATTGCAGGAGAAACAATTATATGCAAAAACATCCAAATGTTTCTTTGGAGTACAAGAAGTGGAATATCTGGGTCATATTATATCTCACGAGGGTGTTAAAGTAGACCCTAACAAAATTAAAGCCATTAAGGAATGGAAAGTCCCCACGACCATAAAGCGGTTGCGAGGATTTCTCGGGTTAACAGGGTATTATCGCAAGTTTGTTAAGAATTATGGGAGAATAGCAGCACCTCTAACAACATTATTGAAGAAAGATGCATTTTCATGGACTCCCGAAGCAACTAAGGCCTTTGAACATCTTAAAGAGGCAATGTGCCTAGCACCGGTCTTAGCTACGCCAGACTTCACAAAAACCTTTATTGTGGAATGTGATGCCTCAAGAAATGGAATTGGTGTAGTTTTAATGCAGGAAGGAAGAGCCATTGCTTTTGAAAGTCGTCCAATCAAAGGAAAGTATTTACAGAAACCTATTTATGAGAAGGAAATGTTAGCAATACTGCATGCACTAAAGAAATGGCGAACTTACCTAATGGGAAGACACTTCAAGGTAAAAACTGATCATGATAGTCTTAAACACTTTTTGGAACAAAGACTATCTTCGGAAGAGCAGCAAAAATGGGTCACAAAGATGTTGGGTTATGACTTTGAAATAATCTACAAAAAAGGAAAGCTTAATGTTGTTGCAGATGCACTCTCAAGAAAGAATGAAGAGGTGGAAGCATTGCTTTGTGCCATTTCTATTATCCAACGAGATTGGATAACCGAAGCAAGAGATGAATGGAAGAAGGACAAAGATGTATGGACACTCATTCAAAAGTTGCAGCAAGATCCTAGTACATCTGATACATTTAGTTGAAAAAATGATTCCTTATGGTACAAAGATCGCTTATATCTTTGTAAGAATTCCCAACTAAAACAAAAGATTCTTCTGGAATTGCACACTTCTCTTTTAGGAGGACACTCAGGATTTTTAAAAACTTACCACAGGGTGAAGAAAGAATTTTTTTGGGATGGCCTTAAATCTGATATTCAAAAGTTTGTGGTGGAATTTTTGGTTTGCTAGCAGAATAAAGTTGAGACAATTAAGACCCCGGGTCTTCTACAACCTTTATCCATTCCAAGTCAACGTTGGGAGGAGATTTCAATGGATTTTATCACGGGTTTACCTAAGTCCGAAGGAAAGAGTGTCATCATGGTGGTAGTTGATAGACTTACCAAGTATGCACACTTTTGTGCATTATCTCATCCATTTAAAACAAGTACAGTTGCTACTACATTTATGGACAGAATTCAAAAGCTACATGGAAGCCCAAGGGTTATTGTGAGCGACAGAGATCCCATTTTTACTGAAATTTTTTGGACGGAGTTATTTTCTTGTTTGGGTACTCAATTAGCTCATAGCTCATCTTATCATCCTCAATCTGATGGTCAAACTGAGATAGTAAATAAATGTTTGGAAGGATATCTTCGTTGTTTGTATCTGATAAACAAACACAATGGGTCAAGTGGTTACCTCTTGCTGAATGGTGGTATAACACTTCCTTCCATACTGCAGCAAAAATGACCCCATTTATGGCACTTTATGGATATCATCCACCATCCATCACATCATCTTTAAAGGAAAATTCGAAGGTTCAAGCAGTGGAAGATCACATCGAGCATCGGCAAGAAATTCTCCAACTCTTAAAGGATAACTTGAATTTGGCACAAAATCGAATGAAACAACAGGCAGATCAAAATCACAGTGAGAGAAGTTTTGATGTAGGAGATTGGGTATTTTTACAGCTACAACCATACAAAGAAATGTCCCTCAAGCAAGCTAAGAAGGATAACAAATTATCGCCAATGTACTATGGTCCTTACAAGGTGTTGCAAAAGATTGGTACTATGGCATACAAATTGGAGCTTCCTTCTTCTTCGCGAGTACATCCAGTTTTCCATGTTTCATGCTTAAAGAAGGTTATAGGTGAAAATCTTCTAGTTCAAACAATATTGCCAGAACTTGATGAGGAAGGAAAAATGATATTGGAACCTGAAGCGGTCACGGAAACAAGAACTTGAAAATTACGGAATCGATCAATTTCAGAGTATCTCATCAAGTGGAAGAACTTACCCACTGAAGATACTACATGGGAGGATGAGAATTTTATACAGAAGCACCCAGAGCTACTCAAGCGTTGAGGACAATGCTTTTTTGAAGGAGAGGGGCATGTTAGGTCCATATATTACTAGTATAGTACCTTATTGTTGCTAGTGTAACCCCTTTATTGTTATTATTGTACCCTTGTAACCCCCATTTTGTTATTATTGTGCCCTTAAATTATTATTGTTAGGTCGGCTAGGATTACATTGTGGCCCCATGGACTCCTATATATAGAAAGGAGGTTTTGTAAATTGAATCATCCAAGAATTGTTCATTTGTAATGTATGGAGGTTGCCCCCTCGAAGTGGCTCATTTCTAAGGCGTTGATATCTCTTTTTCTTCTATTTTGGAGTGGTTACACAACACTAAGGTATTTAGAATCTTGCTATCTTCACTAATTTCTGAAATTGTGAAGAGAGGTTGTATGTCTTCTTCATCCTCAATCCATTGAGTATCATCTAACTCTGTAATTGTTCTTGCTGGAGGATACAAGGTAAATTTATTGGTTGAACTACCATCGGAGATGTACATATCATCGGATGTACAGCTAATGAAGGCATCGGCTGTAGCTAACCAAGGTCTTCATAATATAATAGGATGTCCTCCTAGATTATTTTTAGGAGTTAGGATCATAAAATCCACATGATACTCCCAAGAATCTAAGGACACTGGAATGTCTTATATTACCCCATCAGGTTTAATCACATATCTATCTGCCAATTGTAATAATGTGGGTGTAAAAAGAAGATTATGAAGTTTTAGTTTATCCATGATTTGTCTACTCATGATATTAATTGCTGCTCCTAAATCAATAAGTGTGTTTTGGATCTCAGTTCCATTGATGTGTATTTTAACAACTGGATTTCCTGGGTCTAGATACTTTGGAATAGGAATCTTACCCATCATGATGTCTGCTATTTTTCCTACCAGTTGAATTTTCTTTGTCTCTTTTATTCTTTTTCCTATTTTCTTCATGCTCAACTCCTTTATTGTCTTTGCTAAGATTGGAATTTCCTTGATAGCCTATAATAATGGGATCTTAATACAAACATTCCTTAGCTCATCTAGGAAATCATAATTAGGCACCATAATTTGTTTCTCTACACCCTTATCAATTTGTAATCTTTCTGGAAAGGGAGGTGTAGAGGTGAATGTTGATGGATGCTCTAATATAGGAGTTGAAATTATTGGTTCTTTTTGTTTTGATTTTTCAATATTTGGGTCTTGAAAAGATGTGCTCTCTTCAAGACTTTTATTTACCCATACAGAGTCTTCCTCAGAGTTGTTTTGCTCTTGTATGATTACAGAAGGTTTCTTATTTTCAAGTATTATTCGAGACCTAAGTTGAACATTATTGAAGTCTAAAGGAGTGATCAAATAGGTTAGGAACTATTGACCTTCTATCATGTATGTGTTTTGAGGATTTTTATTGTTGGGGTTTGGTATAGGTTGGGCAGGTAACTGATTTTCTTTCTGAGGAAATGGTAATGGAAGTGGTGGATTTTGATGTTGTAGACTTTGTTGAGGGTTTTGTTGAGGATTTTGTTGAGGAGGGAAATTTGGATATGGTGGATAGGATGGTGGATATTGATAATACTGGGAGTATCTTCCATAGGGATTTTGTGCTCCTTGTGCCCAAGTTTGAGATTGATTTTGGAATTGGGGCCAAGGTTGCTGCCAAGAGTTCCAATTTGGTGGGGGTTGATTATACATTTGATCATTGAATCCTTGTGCTTGAGGTCCCTGCCAAGGTCTCCTAGAGACAAAATTGAGAGATTCTGTGGAATTTGTAGGGGTTTCTTCTTGAAAGACAACTTTAAGACCAGGAAGTGAAGGACAACTCTTGGTCTCATGTTTTTCTGAACAAATTACACAAGTCTCTACTACTTTTGCATCCAAAGGGCACTCTCTCAAGGCATTCTTATTTCTACATTTGGGACAAAAGATTGCTAAGGCATCAGATTCAACTTTTTGCTTGTTTTGTAACTTAAGGGTGTCTATTTGCTCACTAAGACTCCCTAAAATGTCAGATTTGAATTCATCAAGCATATGTCCTATTTCTGCCCTACTTACTGTCCCAGAAGCAGACTTACTTGCCCTTGCAAGAGCAGGGTCTCTTGGTCCTTTTACAGTTTTAGATTTCCCTCTTGAAAGGTTGATACATAATTCAACTATTTCAGGTAATGTGAGCTGAGATATATCCCCTTTTCCCATCATATTAAGGATATCTAGCCATTCATCCCTAATTGTCTTCAACAAGAGAGCTTTCAAAGTATCTTGTTCTAAGTTTTCCATTTTTTCTCTCTTGATGTTATAGTTAAATCTTTCCAACAAATCTTCTATATTTTCATCCTCTTTTTGTACCATTTTGAACACTTCCTCCTTATGGTTGATTGGCATACATTAATCCAAATACCTCTCTAGAAATGCTTGTTTCATATCTTCCCATGTCCTAATAGAACTATTGATTAAACTCATAAACCATTTTAATGCTGCTCCTTTCAATGTTGAAGGGAATAGTTTAAGTTTTTGGGCATCTTGTAAGTAATCATAGGTTCTACATAGGACTTCAAATTCAAATAGGAAGGTTTCAGGATCTTCACTTTTGAGTCCATAAAAGTTTGAAAGGATAGAGGGTGAAATATTTTTCATAGTTGCATTGGTTTCTTCATCTATTATAGGGAACCCAAAAGAACTTCCAATTTACCTTATACCTCTTCCTCTGCCTCCTTCTTCACCTCTACCTCCTTCTCCTTCTGCACCTCTACCTCCTTCTCCTCTACCTCTACCTCTACCTCCTCCAAATAGTGTATGTTCTCCATTAAAGACTCCTCCTCCCCCTTCTTCTGCCATGGTAGATTCTTCTGTCGAAGTGAAAAATGTTATGTCTCCAGTAGGGGTCCTTGGATCTTCTTCTATGACAGGTTCAGTAGATGAAGTGGGAGATCTCTCTGATGGAATATCTGATCTTATGACTTCTGGAAGTCTATGACCAATATAGTATGGAATGTGGGTTTGAGTTGGAGGTGTGCTACCTCTTGTTCTTGGTGGAACGAGTGGTGTTCTAGGAATCAAGCTTCTGCTTCTTATAAATCTACCCCTTGAGTCTCTTTCTCTAAGCATATCATTGTTTTTTGGGAGGTAGGAAATAAGGCTACCTAGTTACACTTCCCTGGAAACGACGCCAAAAATGTTTAGTCAATTTAGTGTTCCTAAATTGATAACATAAATTATCAACTTGGGCTAGTAAACTATTGAAGTGAAGTGCACCGTATGTGCCTAAGTATCCTCTTCCTACTTCATTATGTTTAGTGTTTTTCTAGTGTTTTTGGTTTTATGTTTAATGTTTTTTTTTTTTTTTATGCTAAGGGGAAAAATTAAATTAATAGCAAAGAGGAAGAAAAGGAAATGTTACTGAATGCACTAAAATAGAATTTAGTTGCAAGATCTACTCTAAACTAGAAATGATAAAAAGAACAGAGAATGCTCTATTCTAAACTAGAAATTATAATAAGAACAGAGAATGCTAATCCACAGATTGTAAATCTGTTAAGAAAGTAACTCATAACATTAAACTTAGTCCAATTCATTTCATTAGAGATATATTGGAAAAAATTGAGAAAAGGATTAGTTCTGATGTGATGAGGATCTCTTAGAAAACAATAACTTAAAACATCACAGAGAAATCTTATTCATTGTTAGAGATTTGTTGGAACAAATTGAGAAAAAGATCATCTGTAACATAGTAAGGATCCCTATGCTAAAATAACTTATGACACTAGAACTAGGTCATCCTACAACTCACAATATTACTGTTAAGTCTTATTCAAGAATTAGAGATTTCTTGGAACAACTTGAGAAAAAGACTGTTTATAATATCATGAGAATATCGTACCTAATTGTAGAGAAAAAAATGGCAATAACTCAAAATAATATAAATAATTATCGTTCATATAATAGTGATGTGTTAGAAGAGTTTGAGAACAAGAATAGCTTATAAAATAATGAGGATCTTCTAAATCTAACTAATAGAACTGAAATGCAATTAACTCAAAGTACTACAGCTAGATCTCATTCATGTATTGGAGATATATTGGAACAACTTATGAGAACAAGATTGACTGTAATATTATGAGAATCTTCGACGAAAGTAAACGACATAAAACATGATGCAAAAAGATGAACTCAGAAAACTGCCTACGTAAGAACAAAACAGAATTAAAGGTTACTTATCTAGAAAGTATGTAAAAGCCTCTTCAAATAGCAGGGGCCCTCTACTATCAGATTGCCACAAAAATATTTAACTCCTTAAAGTTGCCTTCATAACAGCATCAACGTTATACTCCTTTAATTAAAAACACTCAAAAATAGAGTGTCACAGTAATTGAAAACTAAAAACATCAATTGTCTTTCTCGGTTCACGGTTAAGACCTCATGGTATAGCGAGTATTGAGTAAAAATAGGCATAGGTGTCTTCTACAAACAAAATCAAACTAAAACTCCTGTTGAGGACTCGTGATTTGCTGAAGGCAAATCAAGAGTCCTTATCCTTATAGAAATCTGCTTCTTAGTTTTTAGCTTTGTCCACATGCATAATCACTTTCAGTTTTTTTACTCAGTGTTCATGGATGACAAGGAATGATGCAGGAGAGTTTTGGAGTCTAACCATATACGTATTTCCCTCAGATAACACCTGTAACCTATTTAAACACTAAGATGGCTACTGAACATATCATTAGCTACCGAATGACTGCATTCTGTAGCTAAAGCTGCTCAGAAACCATTAGGATAACAAAATCACAAAAGTATAACAAGTTAGTCATTGCATGTATTCTTAAAGTGATTTTAATCATTCTTATTGATCTTTTAAACCTATAAATGATAAACGGATTGATGGAGAATGAGTTTAATGAGTTGGTGAAAAGAAAATACATTTTTAGGGCTCAACACCCACTACCCTCGTAGGATGTGCTCCATCTTTAGTAAGGGATAATTGTCTTTAGGTGAGGCTGCGGTAAGGTTTCGAAATTGATGCATAGTCTAATCTCACTTGTCTTCTTTCTCACAACT
>CM076578.1:621876522-622074377 GCA_034641835.2 Pinus albicaulis | reverse complement strand
GAAAAGGTAGGAGGGAAAAAATGTTTATAGGTGTTTTCTAGCTGGAAAATTTGACAATTTTTTAGATCAGCTGCTAGAAAACTTGGCTGTAACAACTAGTCATCACCAACAAGTGAAAAATACTGATGACTAACAGAGAGCTCCATAAATCATGAACAGGGGGATGGCTCCTTACTCTCCATGCAAGTCATCATGTGGGGCCCCGAAGTGATTTTTTGGGTCACAAAAACTTGTCTCATGGGTCTCTTGATGATAGAATAGCCTATGAGGCTCCAATACTAAGGGATCTGACGATGGTGCTTGCGCTCCCTTGTCTCAAGGGGTGATACAAACCTATTATGGGCCTTGGGTCAACTAACATATAATGCTAAGCCGACCAGGGCTCACTTGTCCAAGCACATCATCTTGTAAATAATGTAGGGCAATGAGCAAACTACCGAAGGTGTTGAGGGCGCCCATGGCATGGAATGATGCTCTACACATGATGGGAGCCCCATGGCTCTTAATGCTTCAACTAAGGGTGTCAATATGATTCTCTGGTGGCCTTGGGCCCCACTTAAGTTTCCTAACCCATGATGAAACCACTTGCCAAGTACATATAACATCCAGTACGCATGCTCACAATTAGGTACAATGTTCATTGGTACATCTAAGTGAACCAAGTTGTTTTATCAAGGGCACATTGAGACTTCATGGTGGGTTTCCTTTCCAAATTTAGTGTTACCTCCCTAGGTAGGATTGGGTAATAAACAACCCTATTAGGTGTTCCCAGCCCCTAAGGGGAAAGACAGGTCCCTTGTACATCCTTTAATTGATAGGTGTCATGTGAATGATTATGAATGGATGGGGACATGGGGGTATGAAGGCGAAATTCTATGGGTTCAAGGATGGCAATGATGATTATTTGGGTGTATAGATGTAGGAAGGAGAAATTGTGGATACATGAGTTACCCCGTTCTTTGTTTCGCCACTCTTTTTCATTTTACTTTTTCCTTTTCTTGATTTTTATTTGTATTATTGGTTGGGGCTCCAGGAATGAGAACATGATGAGTAAGATATAAGCAGTTATTACCCCCTTAATGTGGGGAGTTCATCACCCACCAGGGGTTGAGACATGCATGGGTTCCTCAATGATTTGGGGGCACTCATAGCGCCCTAGGAACCAAGGTGATGGCCATAATAAAGAGTAGAGCTCATACTCGACTTTTTCCCATGTTTTATATTAAATATCTTGAGCATCTTTTGCATTTTATAATATTCTCTTTCTCTTGTTTCTTGCTTGTGGCTGTGATATGCTTTTAACATTATTTTAACTACTTCAACCTCTGGGGCAACATTTTGAGGCTCGAACCATACATGTGGATAAGGGAAGGGGGTGTGCTAGTGCCTTTTGGACCCAAAGAAGGAATATGATGAAATAGGGGTTATGTAATGTGTGGAGGGGAGTGAAAAATGTGGATGACGAAAACATGATCGCGCTACCAAAATCAAGGTTTCCCGAGTAGTGCCCTTTCTAAAGCCATAAGCGAATAGGGAAGATCCCACGAGACTAGGATTGAGGATTAACTGTCCCCATCCCCATTTGACGGGAGGGAAAAAAACGATGGTCAAAGCCCTTCCTTTTTGCCAAGTCACTCAATAATCGATACCCAAGATGCCCAAGGAAAAAAAAGCATAAGCACTCAATTGCACAATGGAAAACATACACCTTTTCGGTTGGATAACCCACCTTCAAACATATGTTCTCGAAAGATGGGCGAGGGGACATATGATTGATGTAGGGAGCAGAGATCAAATGGAACAATGTATCAGCTATAATGGTGGTTGTCAAGGGCTATCAGCTGTTGGCTGAAGAGAGATCTAGGAGAATCTTTTCTCCAATGGGGTCACACACTTTTCATGGGTAACATGGTTTTTTTGCACTAATATTACCACACTCAGATCTTTTCCATGCCTCAACAAGCTGCTACATCATCAACTACCATCAAGTACAGGTATTGATATTCTAATTCTTCTCTCTTTCTTTCTATTTTCATTTATCTTTTTGATATTTTGCATTCTAGTTATGGCTTTGTATTACCCCCAAAACCTTCCCTTTAAAAGAAAATGCCTTATATATATAAGTGAGACCCTAGGGCTAATGGAAGGTACACGATAGGCCGTAGGGATAATGGAAGAGCGATACCTAGTGTAACCTTACTATCTTCTTCACACGTTGTAGGCCAATTGTTCTCTGACACAGGGGGAAATGCATAAAAGAAGCTAAGTTTAATGAATGATAATAATTTCAAAGTGTTTTAGACTTAGGATTAATATGATTTGTGATATTTCATGATCTATATTGCAGATTTATGCAAATAGAAAATAAAAGAATGGGATTTTTTTATTTTTGAGAGTGGTTGAAAGGAAACAATAATGTTTAAACTAGAATTATGACTATGGGGTATAAAATCCAGATTTGAAGGGATATTTGTTTAAGAATGATTGGGATCAACAATGTTTCAAATTACATATTGTATCCAACCCTATGTTTTTATCAATTAATGAAAAAAATTTCTTTGAAAGGGCTTGCTACTCCAAAATTTTACAGGCCTAGTGCAAATTCTCACTACCAAGATCCAGCCCTCGTGGCAACAAGAGATTAGCCACCACTATAACCTCAACAACCTTTCTTCAGCTATATAGTGGTATATTGCACCACAAGAAAGAATTCCCTGTATGTGAATCACCTAGAGTATATTCAACAAGGAAGGTTTAAATGATGTGGAATGCTTTCGTAGAAACGAGTCTAGAAACAAAATGTAATTCTTCAAATATTATATAAACATAAAAGTAAAAAAACTCACTCGTTTACTTTTTATTTTTGATGGTTATATTTTTCTATATATTATTTTATGTATATATTTTTCTATTCTTAGGGCTTTTTGAATAAAAAAGTATTAAGGACAAATGCAAAATTTAGTAAAAAGAGATGTTTGTTTGGTGGAATAAGGAGTGTGCCTTATTTCCACTATGGCCATGGGGTCAAATTGAGGCCCATATTGAGTTAGTTGATCAATGATTGTGGATTAGGGTCGTAGCTGGAACCCCAAAAGTTAAATGAGCTTGCGCTTAATCAAGAACAAGTTTTGAAGCAAGGCCCTACTAGAAAGGATTATACTTAGAGAAAAGCCTTCAAAAAATAGCTCAACAATGATGCAAAATAACTGAAGCTGTCAGTGAGGAGCACTAGGGCATGGCCCAACAAGAAGAAACAAACTCTACCTTACACCGACAAGAGAGATGTGCAAGTAAAACCTTAGCCATCCCTAGGCAAGTAACAAATTTTCCTTTCAAATGGATCGATCTAGTTAGATTTTGTAGTATTCTTTAGTTATCCACAAATCGCCTTAAGAAATATGTATAATCAACCAAGAAAGATAATTCATTATGAACAACAAATATTTCATGAAAATGTTTCAGATTATGGAAAAACGATATCAACAATTCACAACGATCTGCAAAGGAGGGAGATTTCTCTATTTATAGATTAGGATCTGGAAGAAGAACTTCAAAGAAGCTCTTACTATTGGTTTTAGAGTTGATACACTGTATCAGGTTGGAGGAAGTCCGTTGGGGGCCATGTTATGTGATACAACTCTTCAAACCGAGCAATGGCACCGGAGGTTTGCACACATTCATTACAAAGCCCTTCCCAAAGCAAGGAAGGTTGTGATAGGGATGCCCAAGTTCAAAGATGATCATGAAGGTTATGTCAGGGTTGTGCCGAAGGAAAGCATACAAGGTGACCATTCCCCTCAAGTGTCACAAAGACATTGGATATCTTGCAATTGATTCATTGCGAGCTATTTGGTATGCTGCCCATAACGTCCTTCAGAGGATGTTCCTATTACATGACTTTTATAGATGAATTCTCTTGCAAAACCTGGATATATTTCTTGAAGAAGGATGAAGCATTCAAATGGTTTTTTACCTTCAAGGCCTTGGTGGAAAATCAAACCGAGAAGAAAATCAAAATTTCGAGGACCAACAATGGGACCGAGTACAAGTCAAATGAATTCAATGACTTTTGCAGGGAAGCTGGCATTAAGAGGGAGACCACAACTGTGTATACTCCTGAGAAAAATGGTGTTGCTAAAAGAAAGAATAGGACCATTGTGGACGCTGCTTGTGCCATGCTATATGACCAAGGTCTTTCGAAGTTTCTCTGGGGAGAAGCTGCGAACACTGATGTGTATGTTCAAATAAGATGCCCGCATTCTGCTTTGGACTCCAAAACTCCCGAGGAAGTCTTCTCTGGTAAGAAGCCTGATGTCTCCCACCTTAGAGTTTTTGGAAGTCCTGTTTATTTTCATGTGCCGAAAGAAAAGAGAAGCAAGTTGGATGCTTCTAGGAAGAAGGGAATGTTTGTGGGCTACAGTGAAACTTAGAAGGCATATAGAATCTATGTGCCTGGTCAAAGAGAAGTGGAGATATGCCACGATGTCACCTTCGATGAATATTCTTCCATCAAGAAAGTAAGAAATCTTCCTAGCTCAAAGGAAGACAAAGAAGAAGAAGCTGGAAGCCATGAAGAATCGAAGGATGAACCTATTCCTGATGTTGAAGGACCAATGGATCCTATTGATCCACCTCCTTCAAATAAAAGGAGACCCTCATGGCTCAAGGACACTCTCGAATATGCCAAGAGACATATTTCCCCAAGGGGGACATTCTATTAAAGTAAGAAGCCGAATAAGTACCAAGGTGGTACCTAGCGGCCATGAGTACAATTGTACAATCTGAGCCTGGATCATTTGAAGAAGCCATAAAGAATAAAGTTTGGAAGGATGCTATGCACGAAGAATATGAATCCATTATGAAGAATGATGTCTGGGAAGTGGTCTCGAGACCGAACGTCAAATCTGTTGTCACCTCGAAATGGATCTTCAAGATCAAGCATGGAGCCGATGGAAGTGCTACAAAGTACAAGGAAAGATTTGTTGCCCGAGGCTTCTCTAAAAAAGAAGGCATAGATTGTGATGATATATTTTCACCTGTCAAACGCTATACCACCATTCGATCTATCATTGCGCTTGTTGGAACGTAAGGATGGAGTCTCCATCAGATGGATGTGAGGACTGCTTTTCTGCATGGTTCAATAAAGGAAGAGGTTTATGTGGAGCAACCTCTGGGGTTCGAAGTCCAAGATAAAGACTCATATGTATGCAGGTTGAAGAAAGCCCTTTATGGGTTGAAGCAAGCCCCCAGGGCTTGGTATGAAAGGATCAATAGCTACTTGATGAAGTTGTGCTTCACTCGAAGTGATGCTGATCCAAAACTTTACTTTAAGGTTGATAAAGAAAGGCCTCTCTTTCTAGTTCTTTATGTGGACGAGCTCTTCCTGATAGGTGTTGAACCTCTCCTTCATCAATGAAAGAGGGAGATAGATTTCGAGTTTGAGATGAAAGACCTAGGACTGATGCATTATTTCCTAGGCTTGTAGGTCTAGTAAAGGCCAGGCGAGATTTTCCTTTCTCAAGGAAAATATTTTGTGAATCTACTGTAGAGATTTGGTATGGTGGACTATAAGTTTGTGTCGACACCGATGGAACTCAAATTTAAGAAGTTGTGTGGAAGTGCTGCTGGGCCTAAGCTGGGAAATCCCACCGAGTATCAACAACTCGCAGGGGCCCTGATGTTCTTAGTGAACTCCCATCCGAACGTATGTTTTGCAGTGAACACTTTGAGTCAACATATGGTTGAGCCTCATCACATTCACTAGATTGATGCCAAGAATCTATTGAGATATCTTCGGGGCACAATCAACAATGGGATGAGATACACTGCCAGGAGTTTGAGACTCCATGGATATACTGATGCCGATTGGGCTGGCAATGTGGTGGATCGTGAGAGCACATCTAGATGTTGCTTCACCTTGGGTTCTGCTTCGATATCTTGGATGAGAAGGAAGCATAAATTAGTGGCTTTGAGCATCGCTGAGGCCAAATACATTGCAGCAAGTATGGCCTGTTGTGAAGCTGTTTCGTTGAGAAATCTCTTCAGTGAGTTGTTTGGGCATGTGCTAGATACCACCATTATCCTCTGTGATAAGCAGAGTGGGATTCATCTTTCTGAGAATCCCGTGTTCCATGATCGGTCCAAGCATATTGATATTATGTTAATTTTGGACAACTAGGTCCAAACTCCATGTTGTGATGCTCAGATGAAGATGCCAATATTTTTATTGGATTCCTCTTTCGGAGAGGTGCAAGATCGATCTAAAGATCATCTTGATCCGATGAGCAGGACATTTATTTTGAATTAATTGCACTTATGTGCAAGGTCGTCCAGAATTGTAATGTAGGCTTGAAGCCACAACAGATGTGTCACACACCCTCACTGATGGATATATATAGGTCAACGTTGGAGGTCATTTTCACCATCTCATCACACATTCTCTCTCATCATCTGATAGGTTCGATCATCATCTTGGAGGCTCTTCTTCTCTCACACGTGGGAAATTACAACAAAGGATTTTCTGGCTTTGACCTAGGGTTTTTAGCGCAGATTTGACCAGCATTGACTTTGGTCAACGCATGGTCAAACTGACCTCGAACTCTCCTAAAATTTAGATTTCTGCAGTCCGCATTTTTTGGCACAGAAATCGAGGCTAGACATTGACTTTGACCTGGCTGCATTGACTTTTGCTGCTACTGTTTTTGCGTTGACCATTGACTGGACAACGTTGACTTTTGTTGATTTTGGGTTGACTGTTATAGAGCTTCCCAAGAGGGTTGTGTGACACATTATGGTTTGCTGAGCGTGTAGAGACTTTGTTAGTTGAAGCATCCTGTTAACCACCGTAACACACCACAACACATATATTTTGCTGATCAAGTTAAGTGTATTTTTGGCTTGTCTTCTGTCGATCTATTGGTACGTTCTATCAGAATTTTACTTTCTTGTTTATGTGATTACTGTTTAATATTGGGAATAAAACTAAAATTTCATCAAGCATAGAACATCTACAAAAATTTACATGGTATCAGAGCTAAGGTGAAGACAAAGCCCAAGTTTGTATTGAGAGAAATCACTGAAGAAGGAGCATTTGTGAAGGACCCATGGATACCTCAAACTATAGTGGCTTCAAAGTTGATGAAAAATTGACTGGGAAGGAAGACTTCCATGCCTGGAAGATGACTTTGGATCTAATTTTGGAAGACCAAGATGTCATGGACTATGTGCAGGGTAAAATCCAAGAGCCTCCATCATCTGCACCTCCTGCCACCAAGTCAAAATATAATAAGGGGAAATAAAAGCAAAGTTAATGATCCGGGATTCAATTCATAAGAGTCTGGTTGCCTACATCTCTGAGCTATGCACATCCAAGGAGATGTATGATATGTTGGTCAACATGTTCAAGGCCAACAATGCAAATCAAGTCCTTTTCTTTAAGAAACAACTGAATAATCTGAAGAAAGGAAGGGATGAATCCATTCAATCTTATTTTCTGAAGTTGATCGAAATCAGAAATAATCTTCTGGCCATTGGGGAGACAATAGGCGATCGAGAAATGGTTCTCACCGCACTTGGAGGTCTCTCCTCCGAATGGCATGTATTCAATACTACCATTCTCAATAACAATGTGATACCTGATTTTGATGAAGTATTATCGAGATGCGTACAAGAGGAAACAAGAAAGAAGGAATATGAAAATGAAGTTAATGTTGCCTTCACTGCTCGTGCTAAGAAGAAGAACAATGTTGGTCCGAGGAACCATGGAAGAGTAGGGGCCCAAGGAAAGAAAGGAAGATATTACACATGTAACAAGACTGGCACTATGCTAGAGAATGCCCTAATACGAAGGATTCTCCCGGGGATGATCACAAAAACAACAACCGAAGGAATGGGAATCAAAGAAACAACAGGTTCAAAGGAAAGAGGAAGGCTCCCTCTAGTCCCAATGGAAATGGGCAATCTTTCAAAAGGTTGAGAAATTCCAGGTATGAGGAATCTAATGTTGTTGATGATAAAAGAAATGAATTCATTCTTGTATCTACCCTCTCTGCTACATCTCCACCTGACACTATGGATGTCTGGTTGATTGATAGTGGTGCCTCAAGGCACCTCACTGGGTTTAAGGAAGCACTTTCTGATTTGGTTGAGAAGAATGTTAATCTGAAAATTATTCTTGGAGATAATGCCACATATCCTGTGAAAGGGATAGGGACATCGACTGTGACCCTCCACTTATCTCAAGGTCAGGTTCTCCGCTTGCAAGATGTACTATATGTACCTGATTTGAAGAATAACCTTGTGTCTATTTCGACCATGGAAGACAAAGGTTTCAATGTGCCATTCGTTGATGGGAAGGTATGCATCTGGAAGAAGAGCTTCAAGGAAGCTATCACGATTGGGTTTAGAGTTGATACAGTCTACCAAGTTGGAGGAAGTCCACTAGGAGCAATGACATGTGATACTATCCGACAGATTGAACTATGTTTAGATACCTTCATTACAAAGCCCTTCACTAGGAGCAATGACGTGATACTATCCGATAGATTGAACTATGTTTGGATACCTTCATTACAAAGCCCTTCCTGAAGCAAGGAAGGTGGTGACGGGGATGCCCGAGTTCGAAAATGAGCATGAAGGTGTATGTCAGGGTTGTGCCAAAGGAAAGCATACAAGGGGGCCTTTCCCCTCAAGTGTCACAAAGACATCTGATGTCTTGCAATTGATACATTCTGATTTGTCTGGTATGCTGCCCGTGACATCCTTGGGAGGATGTTCTTATTATATGACGTTCATAGATGACTTCTGTGTAACTTCGGACATACTTTTGAAGAAGAAAGAAGGAGGCTTTCATGTGTCTTTGTACTTTCAAAACTCGTGGAAAATCAAGAGAAGAAGACCAGATTTTGAGGACTGAGAAATGGCACCGAATATGAGACAACAGTTCAATAACTTTGCGTAGAAGCTGCATCAAGAGGAGGATTCACAATCGACATCTTAAGAAAATGCACGTCGTCTGGAAAGAAAGAACTGACCATTGTGGAAGTCGCCTGAGTCATGCTATGTGACCAAGGTTCTCCAAGTTTCGTGTGGTGTTGGCGAACACCTACAAATTTTCATAAAACCAATGCTCGGGGATTTTTCAGACTCAAAATTCCCGAAGAGTGTTTTTGCAAGAAACCCCGACGTCTACATTTTAGAGCGTGAAGTTATCCGTGTTTATTGGCGGTGTCGAAAGAGAAGAGAGAAGTCAGACGTTCTTTTTCTTAAAAGGGGAATGCTTGCATGCGTGAAACTTCGAAGGCTTATAGAGTCTATGTGCCTAGTCAAACAGAAGTGGAGATATGCCACGGTGTTACCTTTGATGAAGATGCTTCCCTCAGGAAAGTAATCAATCTTCTGAGCTTTGAGGAAGATCATGAAGTAAGGTCTGGAAATCAGGAAGAACCGAAGGATGAGACGATGCCCGATGTTGAAGGACCGATGGACCCTATTGAACCACCTCCTTCAATGAGGAGAAGACCATCATGGCTCAGGGATACTCTCGAGGATGCTGAGAGACACATGGCCTCAAGGGGGACATTCCGTGAAAGCAAGAAGTCGAATAGACACCAAGGGTATCTAGCAGGCATGAGTACAATCGTAGAATCTGAGCCTGAATCTTTTGAAGAAGCCGCAAAGCATCAAGTCTGGAAGGATGCTATGCATGAAGAATATGAGTCCATTATGAAGAATGATATATGGTATGTGGTTCTGAGACCGAAGGACAAAGCAGTTGTCACCTCGAAATGGCTTTGTAAGATCAAGCATGGATTTGATAGTAGTGCTGAAAAGTTCAAGGCAAGATTCGTTGTCCAAGGCTTCTCTCAAAAGGAAGGCATAGACTATGATGATATTTTTGCACCTGTGGCCTGATATACCACCATCCGATCTATCATAGCCCTTGCTGCTACGCAAGGATGGAATCTTCATCAAATGGATGTGAAGACCATATTTCTGCAAGGTGCGTTAAAGGAAGAGGTGTATGTGGAGCAACCTCTGGGGTTCGAAGTCCAGGATCGAGACACCCATGTTTGCAGGTTGAAGAAAGCCCTCTATGGGTTGAAGCAAGCCCCCAGGGCTTGGTACTAGAGGATATATAACTACCTGATGAAGCTGGGCTTCACTCGTAGTAATGCTAATCTGAACCTTTACTTCAAGGTTGATAGAGAAAAGCCTCTCATTCTAGTGCTGTATGTGGATGACCTCTTCTTGATAGGTGTTGACCCTCTCATTCATAATTGTAAGAGGTAGCTCACTTCTGAGTTCGAGATGAAGGACCTAGGACTGATGCATTACTTCCTAGGCCTGGAGGTCTAGCAGAGACATGGCGAGATTTTCCTTTCTCAAGGAAAATATATTGTGAAGCTGCTGGAAAGATTTGGAATGGTGGATTGTAAGTCCGTGTCGACATCGAT
Source organism: Pinus albicaulis (assembly GCA_034641835.2). NCBI lineage: Eukaryota > Viridiplantae > Streptophyta > Pinopsida > Pinales > Pinaceae > Pinus > Pinus albicaulis. Next base: position 622,063,923 of record CM076578.1, on the reverse strand, counting down.
GTAGCTCAGCTTTAAGAAGTTGAGTGGGAGTGCTGCTGGGCTTGTGATCTTCAACTCGTAGGGGCCCTGATGTTCTTAGTGAACACCCGTGCGGACGTATGTTTTGCAGTGAACGCTTTGAGTCAACACATCGTTGATCCTCATCACATTCACTGGGTTGGTGCCAAGAATCTGTTGAGATATCTTCGGGGCACGATAAACCATGAGCTGAGATACACTGTCGGGAGTGTGACACTCCATGGATATACTAATGTCGATTGGGCTGGAAGTGTGGTGGATCGCAAGAGCACATCTGGATGTTGCTTCACACTTGGGTCTGCTTCGATATCTTGGATGAGCAGGAAGCAGAAGTCGGTGGCTTTGAGCACCGCTGAGGCCGAATAATTTACAGCGAGTATGGCCTTTTGTGAAGAAGTTTGGTTGCGAAAGCTCTTGAGTGAGTTGTTCGGGCATGTGCTAGATACCACCATTATCCTTTGTGATAACCAGAGTGGGATTCGGTTGTCCGAGAATCCCGTGTTCCACGATCGATCCAAGCATATTGATATTAGGTACCACTTTACCTGGGATATGGTACAACGAGGCACCGTAAGGCTCTATCACACAGGAACTGATGAGTAGGTTGTGGATATTCTCACAAAGCCCTTGGGGAAGGTCAAGTTCCTAACCTTCTGTGAGAATCTTGGTATCGTGGAACAACCTTATGTTGAGGGTCCTATTGGACGATGAGCTCTGGGAGCTCCAGGGGGCTTTGGGGATAGCTTCCTGGAGCTATAAGCAACCACAAGGCTAGGCTTGCCGAAACTTGTTGGTGTGATTCTGCCCCACCATTATGATATTGAGTTGGTTCAACTCTCATGATCTATGCCCCGTATGCATTCTACCCATGGAGTCCGGACTCATGGGAAGTACCTCTCATTTGGGCAATGAGGTAGGAAAAGCTAGAGACCAGTAGCAAAGACTGATGGACGCATCGGAGATTTCCGTACTTTCTATGTGTAGGATGGCACGTGTCCAACCACTTGATCTGTGATTGTAATATTCCGAATAAAAATAAACAGCAATATAAAGCACATAAACAAGAAACTACAACAACTAGAGAGACATCACATGAACAAGACACAATATGGAGAACGCTGAGCCATTTTATTAAGTACTGAAAGATAAAATGAATACAAAGGTGATCAGAATGATGGCACCTTGGCTTGCACTAGGCAAGCGTAGAAATACTCTCAGAATATATCATGGAATGGCTGCTCCCTCAATGACTGCGTAATCTCCAAGCTGTTGGTACTGCTGCACTGCTGGAATGAACTGACTCTTTGAGGCTGCTCCCCACCTCATAAAATTGTGAAACTTTGGGACTGGCCTCTCCACCCAATACCCAGAAAATCCCAGAGAGCTTTCTGAAAATGGCTGACCTCCGAAAATGACCTCCCTTGAGGTACCACGTTGTCCCAATGATAAACGCTGGCCCTGAATGATCTGCTGCAAAAGATGGCCTCCAAATCTACCAAAATGATGGAATAGGGAAGGGCTAACCCCTTTCCAACTCTCTCGGGCTGAATCCCTTGATAAGCCCTCAATCCGGAATCTCCTCCTCCAAAGACTGCGTCCTCCCTCTCACTGACTATGTTGCCTCTGCAAGTGAATAACCCCAACTGTGGCTGCTCCAACTCTCTCTGGTAAATCAAGGATAGAACTTCTCACTCGAGCAGGCACTCGAAGTCCCCCGGGGCTGAGGTTGGGATCGCCGCACGAAGAGACCTGATGTGCTGAACATCACTTGCAGAATTTTCTCAACAGCAAAAGCGTGCTCAATGTCAAAAGACAAATAACATAGATTCATAATAGAATGAATGAAAATGAGTAGCCTTTCTCCCTTTTTATGTTTGGAGAGCCTTGCTCTCACCTAGGCCCCACCACCAACTGCGCTGTCTCCTTGAGCCACGCTGTCCCTCTAGCTCTGTGCTGACTTGGGCCCATGATGCCCATGCTGACATCTCCTCCACGCTGCCACTTCATCCTCTAGGCCCCACACTGCCAAATAGTCATGTCTCCAAGTGACTTTAGGAAATGATTTTATCCTAAGTGTGAGTTAAGTGTCCCTCTTCACCCACTTTATTTCTAACTTAACTTTATTAAAGTAAAGTAGTCAAAAAATAATATTTCCAATTAGCTTGTAATATTCCTAATTAGCAACAGCTAATTGGAATATTCGATTTTTGTATAGTTTTGCCGACTATAGTTTATTAATAAATAAAAGTGAGAAGAGGAGTCTAACTCACTTAAGTAAAATAAAGTATCTCCCTAGTAGCACAACGTTATAACTTATGGGGAGCCATGGGGGTCCAACACCACGTAGAGGAGGGGGCCCACGTAGCCTCTAGGAGCTTCTGCGCAGATTGAGGAAGAGCACGTGGAGAAGAGGGAGACCACGTTAGGGTTTTGGAGAGAGGCCAGCGTTATAAAAGGTGGGAGAGCCTTCTCATTTGGCATTCTTGTTGTTGATGATATTTGAGCTAGACATTTTTCTTCTTGAGCACGCTGGCTGTTTAGCTTGTCTGCAGCACTGTTTAGTGCGTTGAGTGTCTCCGGTCGGAGATCTCGCCCTTAGCCCCAGGGGACTTCAAGTGCCTGCTCGGGTAAGGTTATTTCTTCAGTCGTTAGCGGGAGGTTTGGTTGGTTGTTTTGCTGAGGAGCTAGGCTTTTCTTGTGACTGCGCAGTCCCTGGGAGAGAGGACGCAGTTCTTCTTGGAGGTGTTCCAGTTTGGGGATTTCTGCAGGAGTTTCAGTGGATATCCGAAGTAGGGGATCAGTCTTTGCTAGTCAGAGGGTTCCTGAGGAATTGTGGCACTATTTCAGCTATTTTCATTTGGCATCTGCGCTGAGCCTTGCAGGGGCAGCATAATTCCTTGAGGAGGGTTTCTTCGGTGGATTTTGGAGGCTGACCATTTTTTATATGGTTTCTGGGTTTTGTCCGGGTCGGCGAGTACAGGTGATTTGTAGATTTTCAGCTCATTCCGGCAAGGGGAGCAGCCCCTAGTTTCCAGTCCATTCTAGCAGTGGTAGTTTTCCGGCAGTTTCCTAGCAGCTGGGACGCAGTTCCTTAGAGCAGCCATTTCCGGTCTTTTCTGAGAGAGTTCTTCACTTGCCTTGAGCAAGAATAGGTGTTATCATTCCGATCATCTATTGTATTACATTTTATCTCTCAGATAAATAAAATGGCTTAGCATTCTCGACATTTTTATGAGTATTTGCTTTATGTTCTATTTCTGGCATTTTCTATATTGTCGTATGCTTGTATTGCTGTCTATTTCCCTTCCGGGATATTACAGTGGTATCAGAGCATAGATTTGGCTTAGCCTGTGGAGCTAGCAGTCTATGACGCCGAGGGATAAACCTTACATCTGTTACAGAGGTAGGAAATACAGAGACATTGAGCGTAGGTTGGAGAACACCTACGGAGAGGGAGACTGTGTTCGAGTGGTGGACACAGATCAGGAGCAGCTTGTGATAGATACAGAGCAGGATCAGCCTGTGGTGGATGCAGAGCAGCAGGGTCCTATGGCAGGGAACGATGATGATGCGAAGAGATTTGGGGAATTGCTCCTCAAATCAGTACAGGATCTGTCGAGACAGATTGAGACGATGGGGCAGAGATTCACCGCTGTGGAGGCTAGACAGCGTGAAACCCCAAGGGGTTTTCAAATTGGTGAGGGATCAGGCACATCCCACCATATGCAGGAGCGCGAGGCTACCCCCATTATGGCATCGCATGCACCCACGCGATCCACTATGCCCACCTTCCTAGGTGCGGACACAGGGGCAGGAGCACAGCAGGAGCCAGAGCCGGGCCACATGGGTGACTATTTTGCAGAGTACCAGGCATACGGGCAGGAGTTCAAGGAGGCTCTCTCGTTCAGAGACTTTGTTCAGCTCCAGCGGGGCAGTAGACCCCGCGATCATCACAGAGGGCACCGACATCATCATGACGGAGACAACCACCGCACAGCTAGCAGATTTCATTTGCCCATGTTTGATGGTTCATCAAACAGTTCGGCAAAGTCTTGGGTGGAGAAGCTGGACATCTATTTCCAGCTTAACCAAATTTCGGAGACAGAGGCCATTAAGGTGGCAACATTACATTTGGATGGTGAGGCCCAGGACTGGTGGTTTCATGGGATGACGACACTCGGGCATTCTACAGTGACGACATATGCCGAGTTTACCAGGAGAGTGATAGAGTGTTTTGACCGGAGGGATCCGGAACAACACTTTGTTGAGCTGACGAGGCTCAAGCAGACTGGGAGCCTAGAGGCTTACATTGCGGATTTCTTGAGGGTTTCAGTGATGGTGCCAGATCTATCCGCAGCTTGGATGATCTACATGTTTGTGGAGGGATTAGCAGAGCCACTTCGTGGCCTAGTCAGGTCGACTAGACCAGCTACACTTCAGGATGCTATCAGCAGGACCCGAGATTTATAGGATGTCTTACCCAGGACTCGGACCCCTTATCCCCAGAGACAGGCTTTCCAACCTAAGGGGAAGGACGTGAGGATCCCGCCTCCTAAGGGGAATCCCGGACGGGTGCAGATTGAGGATGATGCCAGGAGGGAACTGAAGAAGAAGCGGTTGTGCTTCACCTGCCAGGAGCCATGGGCACCAGGACATAGATGTGCTGCTGGGAAAGCACATTTCATTGAGGTTTTCTCCGAGAGCAACGGGGAAGAGGATGAGGAGGATGATGTGGAGGCAGGAGATTGTCATGCAGTGCAGGATACCTTACCACCTCCACCACCACCAGCAGGTGGTGCGTCGTTTGCACCTACTGGAGGAGCTCTTGCAGCATTGCGGGGAGTTCCCAAGTATTTGACACTATGCGTACGGGGGACAGTGCGTGGCCAGCGAGTATCAGTCTTGGTCGATAGTGGGGCAACCCACAACTTCATCGATGCGCAGATGGTTGAGCGGAGAGGTATACAGACTGAGAGCTTCGATGGATTTTCAGTTTTGGTTCCAGGAAATCAGACCATGGTGTGTGCTCGATATGTTCCCGAGTTATCGGTGACGATGGGCACCTATACATTGACAGATCACTTTTTTGTGGTCGATATTCCGGACACCAACATGATACTGGGTGTTCAGTGGCTTATCACTCTAGGGAAGGTCACGACGGATTGGAAGGCCCTAGAGATGGAGTGGGATGATGCCAAGACAGGGAGGCATGAGAAGATACGGGGACAGCACACATATCCGCCTCAGACTGTTTCGGCTCATCGAATGGAGGCAACCTTCCGTAAGGGAGACATAGAGTGGGCAGTAGAGCTGCGGGCATCAGAGGCAGCGACTATAGGACAGGCAGTGCACCCAGAGGTACAGACCATCCTTGACAGGTATGCCACAGTATTCGGGGATATCCCGCCAGGGCAGCCACCGGATCGGGGGTTTGAGCATACCATTGAGCTGGAGCAGGGTATACAGGCAGTGATCGCCACACCCTATAGGTATCCCAAGGCCTATCGGGATGAGATTGAGCGAGCTATTCAGGAGTTGCTGGCCCTTGGGCACATTCGGTCGAGCACGAGTCCTTTTGCTTCTTCCGTGGTGTTGGTGAAGAAGAAGGACGACACATTGCGGATGTGCATTGACTACAGGGCTCTAAACAAGAAGACCCTGAAGAACAGGTACCCCATTCCCAGGATCGATGAGTTGATGGACGAGTTGAGAGGAGCACAGTTCTTCTCAAAGATTGATTTGAGATCTGGGTACCATCAGATTCGCGTGAGGGAACAGGGCATTCCCAAGACCGCCTTCAGGTGTCATTATGGGCACTTTGAGTTTCTGGTTATGCCTTTTGGGCCGACCAACGCACCCACCACCTTTCAGTCGTGCATGAACCATATCTTCCGCAGTCATCTGAGGAAGTTCGTATTGGTCTTCTTCGATGACATACTCATATATAGCAGGACTTGGGAGGAGCATCTCCAACATATTGAGACAGTATTGCGCATCTTGGAGGAGCAGCAGTTCTATGCCAAGCTCTCCAAATGTGAGTTTGGGTTGACAGAGATGTTGTACTTGGGACATATCATAGGAGTGGACGGAGTGAGAGTCCACGAGGAGAAGATCCGGGCCATTAGAGATTGGCCAGAGCCGAGGAACGTGACCGAGCTTCGGGGATTCATTGGCATTTTCACCTACTACAGGAAGTTCGTCAAGAGCTTCTCACAGCTCGCTGCACCCCTCACGGATTTGACAAAGAAGGGGGCATTCAGTTGGTCAGATACAGCACAGCGAGCCTTTGATAGGCTCAAGGAGGTGATGAGTAGCTGCCCTGTGCTTGCGTTGCCGGATTTCACGCAGCCATTTGTCTTGGAGTGCGATGCGTCGGGAGAGGGGATCGGCGCAGTATTGATGCAAGGTGGTCACCCTATAGCCTTTGAGAGCCGGAAGCTCCTTCCGCATGAGAGGTTGTATTCTATATACGACAAGGAGATGTTGGCCAAGTACCGGCAGTATTTGGTGGGCAGTAGATTCAGGGTGAGGTCCGATCACAACAGCCTCAGGTTCTTTCTGGAGCAGAAGCAGTTGCAAGAGAGGCAGCAGAAGTGGATCAGTAAGATCCAAGCATATGACTTTGACATTGAGTATGTCAAAGGCAAGAATAACGTGGTAGCAGATGCCCTTTCACAGAGACCGGCCATGTTATCTCTTATGAGCTTGGATACAGATTGGAGGGCTCGACTTTTAGTGGAGTACTCTAAGGACAAGTTTGCATGTGAGGTGCTGGATGGACAGGTAGCAGATGACAGGTACAGGGTGGTTGATGAGCTCATCTATTACAGGGACAGGATCTTCTTGACTGAGGGATCTCAGCTTAAGAAGAAGATACTCCATGCGTCACATGACTCTCCCTTGACTGGCCATCAGGGGTTTACCAAAACCTATAGGGCCATTAGAGAGAGGTTCTCATGGAAGGGCCTCAAGGAGGACGTACTCCAGCATCTCAGGGAGTGCGATGTTTGTCAGAGGAACAAGGGAGAGATGAGCCATCCCGCAGGGTTGTTGCAGCCTCTTCCCATTCCAAAGGGGAAATCGGAGAGCATATCGATGGACTTCATCACAGGATTGCCCATGGTGCAGGGCAAGGATTGTATCTTCGTTGTCGTTGATCGACTAACGAAGTATGCGCACTTTTTCGCCATATCCGCGCACTACACAGCAGCACAGGTGGCCGAGCTGTTCTTCAAAGAGATTTTCAGGCTGCATGGTCTTCCTAAGAACATTATCAATGACAGGGACAGCTGCTTCATGGGCGGATTCTGGCAGGAGCTTTTCCGGCTAGCGGGGACAGAATTGACACCGAGCACTAGTTATCACCCACAGACGGATGGACAGACGGAGATAGTTAACAAGTGGCTGGAGGGCTACTTGCGTAACTATGTCAGTGGGCAGCAGCGAGCGTGGCTGAAGTGGCTGCATCTAGGAGAGTATTGCTACAACATGACGCATCACATGTCCATCGGTATGTCACCATTCTATGCTTTGTATGGGTATCATCCTTTATCTTTTGCGGACGTGATGTTTGGTGCTAGCAGGGCTCCGAGAGCCAAGATTTGGATCCAAGAGAGTCAGGACATCCTCCGAGCTCTCAAGGATAACATGGCCACAGCGCAGAACCAGCAGAAGTTGTATGCTGATAGGAGTCGGGTGTAGAGACAGTTTGAGGTAGGAGACTTGGTCTACCTACGATTACAACCATACCGACAGTCATCACTTAAGCAGAAGGGGGCTGAGAAGCTCAAGCCCCGCTTTTATGGGCCATACAGGGTGATACGCAGGATTGGACAGGTTGCATATGAGTTAGAGCTGCCCCAAGGCAGCAAGATTCATAATGTTTTTCACGTTTCATGCCTGAAGAAGGCATTGGGACAACAGGTGACAGTTACGGATGAGCTACCACCCACGGATGATGAGGGGCATTTGGTGTTGCAGCCAGAGGCTATTATTGATACCAGGGAGAGGCAGCTACGGAGCAGGACGGTCCGGGAATTCTTGGTGAGGTGGAAGAATTTGCCGGATGAGGATGCCACTTGGGAGAATGAGAAGATTTTGCAGCATCCATCACTTCAGTTGCTTGAGGACAAGCAACATTTTGCCGGGGGAGACTGTAATATTCCTAATTAGCAACAGCTAATTGGAATATTCGATTTTTGTATAGTTTTGCTGACTATAGTTTATTTATAAATAAAAGTGAGAAGAGGGGTCTAACTCACTTAAGTAAAATAAAGTATCTCCCTAGTAGCACAACGTTATAACTTATGGGGAGCCATGGGGGTCCAACACCACGTAGAGGAGGGGGCCCACGTAGCCTCTAGGAGCTTCTGCGCAGATTGAGGAGGAGCACGTGGAGAAGAGGGAGACCACGTTAGGGTTTTGGAGAGAGGCCAGCATTATAAAAGGTGGGAGAGCCTTCTCATTTGGCATTCTTGTTGTTGATGATATTTGAGCTAGACATTTGTCTTCTTGAGCACGCTGGCTGTTTAGCCTGTCTGCAGCACTGTTTAGTGCGTTGAGTGTCTCCGGTCGGAGATCTCGCCCTTAGCCCCGGGGGACTTCGAGTGCCTGCTCGGGTAAGGTTATTTCTTCAGTCGTTAGCGGGAGGTTTGGTTGGTTTTTTTGCTGAGGAGCTGGGCTTTTCTTGTGACTGTGCAGTCCCTGGGAGAGAGGACGCAGTTCTTCTTGGAGGTGTTCCAGTTTGGGGATTTCTGCAGGAGTTTCAGTGGATATCCGGAGTAGGGGATCAGTCTTTGCCAGTCGGAGGGTTCCTGAGGAGTTGTGGCACTATTTCAGCTATTTTCATTTGGCATCTGCGCTGAGCCTTGCAGGGCAGCGTAATTCCTTGAGGAGGGTTTCTTCGGTGGATTTTGGAGGCTGACCATTTTTTATATGGTTTTTGGGTTTTGTCCAGGTCGGCGAGTACAGGTGATTTGTAGATTTTCAGCTCATTCCGGCAAGGGGAGCAGCTCCTAGTTTCCAGTCCATTCCAGCAGTGGTAGTTTTCCGGCAATTTCCTAGCAGCTGGGACGCAGTTCCTTAGAGCAGCCATTTCCGGTCTTTTCTAAGAGAGTTCTTCACTTGCCTTGAGCAAGAATAGGTTCTATCATTCCGATCATCTATTGTATTACATTTTATCTCTCAGATTAATAAAATGGCTTAGCATTCCCAGCATTTTTATGAGTATTTGCTTTATGTTCTATTTCTGGCATTTTCTATATTGTCGTATGCTTGTATTGCTGTCTATTTCCCTTCCGGGATATTACATAGCTGTTGCTAATTGGGAATATTACAGTCCTCCCCGGCAAAACGTTGCTTGTCCTCAAGCAACTGCAATGATGGATGCTGTAAAATTTTCTCACTCTCCCAAGTGGCATCCTCATCTGGTAGATTCCTCCTGTTAGTCATCAGTATTTTTCACCTGTTGATGATGACTAGTTTTTTAAGCCAAGTTTTCTAGAAGCTAATCTCCAATTTATCAAATCTGTCATCTAGAAAACACCCCTAAACAATTTTTGTCCTCCTACCTTTTCCAGTCAGCATATGATGAGAAAAAACCTAGTTGTCAAGTCTTATCTAGTTTCAGTGATATAATCCTGTCCATGAGCTGTCATAAGCTAAAGGTTACCTGCTGTCATTTACCCTCATTCCCAGGTCATTCATTATCCAAGTGTTGATAAAATGTCAGCCACCCTACCTCTGGTCATGTGTCATTTTGAGATCTAATCCTACCCAAATAAAATACTCAAAATCTGTCAAAGATCTCCCCTAAGTTAGGTAGTGGTGCTTTAGGGAATCCCTTCCTTGGAAAAAACATCCTGAGCCAAAATCTTTTATTCAATACCATCCAGCCCTATATTAGCGCTTAATCTGCAAAAAACAAATCTTGATACACCCATAGGTCGCGCCACTAAGAGGTCTTGATGTCTCAGTAGTACATGTTTCAAAAGCCAAACTAATATAATGTTGGTCTACAGTGTTTCAGTGTCTCTTTCAGAAGAAGAGATGTATAAGTATTCTAGAAGACATTATCAAACTAAACATAAGAAGACAACTGCTTCTCATGTTGTCTTGAGCTTGGGATAAGAATACTAGTCAGAGAGGAAATTCAATAAGCCTCTGCAAACACAGTCAAGAAAGGATACATATCTCAGAACATGCCTCTTATAGCATATTGTCAAATTTTCACTTTATTACTTATTGTGATATACCAAGCAGAGATATGTATTACAAGGAAAGATGACACGGTTTGAGGAAGGGATGAAATGTCATGACTGTGTTAAACTCCTCCAAACATGAGCAGATGGTTGGGTCACATGTTGAAAACCTCCTCCAAGCAAGAGCAGATGGTTTGGAAATATTATGTTAACCTCCTTCATTTAAAAGCAGATGGTTAGGAACATGATAAGGGCCTCCTTCATTTAAAAGCAGAGGGTCAGGAACAGAGGTATAGCCTCATTCAAAGAGCACGAGACTAACAGTGTTTCAAATGACCTAAAAACTTGTTTAGACCACTTCCTCCAAAATGATGAAATAACTGATATATCAGTAGTGTTTCAAAGGGTGTTTAAATGAGTTCACTGTTTAAAGGAAAAAGTTGAAAATCAGTGAAAGAAACTGAAGGTTCATGGTTTGAAGCCATTTGTGACATCATCAAAGCAGTGATAGAATGGTGTCAAAAGAAGTCTCTTCTCTTTTATCTATAAAGGCCTCCTTCGAAGAGTAACCAGAGGCTAGAATGTCAAAAACTTGGAAAAAACTCATCAAAATGACAGGAAGGGTATGACACAATGATTCAAGTTCAAGACAACATTCAAAGAAATAAAACATACCATAGTCGTAGACAAGACCTTTTAATATATATAAGAACAAACTCTGTTGTTTATATGATTGCATTAAAGGTTTTTAAAGGCCATATCCTTGATGAACAGATATAGGTCAAAGCTTGGTGAGTACAGATAAGTGTTTATCGACAGTCAAAAGGAAAATGTCAATATAAGGTGCCTAACAGTGTTTGACAAACTTCAACAATAGGCAAAGGATGCATCAACAGTCTTTAAAATGGTTCTTGAGCAATTTTCCTTTTTGAAGGACAGAATAGCCCCAATCTTTAAATATAGCCTCTGAATATTGCATACAAAGAGGACAGTTAAGAAAATGGGTATTTTTGGTATTTTTAAAGTGATATAATACTGAGGGTGGTGATTTATACTTTTACATGACAAAAAACCTTTTCAAAAGGCATCCAAACCCTTCCAAAATAACTGCAAAGGTATTTAAGCTTATTTAAATTTTAAAGGAGGGAGGAGACCGTTCAAAAGGCCCATTGTGCAATTTCAAACCACTAAACAAGTGTTCCTTAGCCTGCTCACTAGAGGAAACAACATATTCGAGCATTTTTCAAAGTTTGCAGAGCTCAAAACACTGCGATGCACCTGTAGATGTGCGCGACACGCCTGTGAGCGCCCGAACAAAGGGATTGAACGGAGGCGCGGTGCGCCTGTAGATGCGTACGGCGCTCCTGTGTCTGGGGTCACCAGGCGCCCGAAAACGACCCGACAACCTCCTCTGCACGGCGCCTTCTACTGCAAATGGGCTGGTCATCATCCAAACTTCAAAAAGCTCTTTTGACAGCTGCTCAACGATCAACAAGGCCCACGAACTTATCTTCGAGGTATTTCTTCACTCCTTGGCAAGTTTTGGGGTTAAAAAAGGGGTGTTTTTTTGCTGTGTTTTCCGAGGAAGAAACACTGATTTTGAAAGCACTTCATCATCTAAAAACACAGAGATAGACAGTGATTTGGAGATTGAGCCTGTGGTCAAAATCAAAGCAGTTTTGTTGCTGTGGGTATCAAGGATTAATACAGTGATAGGGGAAGGTGTTTTATCAATTTTGAAAGAGCCCTAATTACCTTTCAAAAACAGTGATAATAGAGCAGTGTTTGAAGGGAAAGGTGTTTGTGCCAAAACAAAGGGAGATTTCTCTTCAAACAAAAACCACAAACATACCTTGTTTAAGCCTTTTGCTCAAACACAATGATTAAATGAGATAGGTTGTTTGTCAAATTGAAAAAGGTCTCTTTTATCATGGATAGTAAATGATAAAACAGTGAAATAAGGGAGGTTTTTTTATGCCAATTTGAAAGCTCTTTTTGTGCTATAAAAATAGCTAAGATTGCCCACAGTTGCTGGAAAGAAAAACAGAGTTTGTTTGAAGGGTTTCAAATCAGCTTGAAGAAGTATGTTATCACAGTGTTCTCCAAAAGCACACCTTGTTTGCTAATATCAAGAATCAACACAGTGATTGGTGAAGAGGCCTGATCAGTTTAACAGAGCTTTCTTTTGTGTTATGAAACATCGAAAAATGTGTGCAAACCTCCATAATCAAAGACACAGAGTTTCTTTTGAAAATCTTTAAAAATTTGTTTGAAGAAGAATTTCAATAGTAGATTCCCAAAACACACTTTGTTTGCCAAATCAAAAGTGTTCCTGCTATGAGTTTCAGGGATGAACACAGTAATTCTACAAGATGTTGTACCAGCTTAAAGATGTCTTGTTTACTTTTTAAAGGGCAGTGATAACAAAGGAGCAGTGCTTGAGGGGAGGATCTTTTGTGCCAAAACAAAAGAGATCCTTTTTCAACAAAGAACCCCAAAATTATCTTATTCAAGATCTTTTCCCAAACAGAGTGATAAAAGTAATTTTGGTTATCATTTGACAAATACTTGTTTGCTAGCATCAAAGAAACACAGTGACTTACAAGAAGGAAAAGGTGTGGTGTTGGGAAACCATTTCAGAGACCATTTGAATCAGCCTTTCTTGGTCAACCAGCAAAGAGTATCCAAAGCAAAATGCCTCCCAGGCAAGATAGCAGAAGTGGCTCTCACAAAAGGTATGAACCTTTTTCAACTGAGGAAGTAAATGCCCATCCTTCAGTACTTTTTAACTTTCATGAAGTAGGATGTTTGGAGTTTTGTCAAAGGGTTCAGGAGGTGAAAAGCTATCTTCCCTTGACACATCTATTTGCTTTAAGACTGCAAGGGAAACATGTTCATCTAGCAGGCTTAGATTTCAATCTTTCTCCTAGATCCATTTCTAGAGCTACCAAAATTCCATATGTCAGAGAAAAATGGTTTAAGCAGAGCTACCTAGACTCAGAACAATACAAACCCTTCTTGAAACTAGAGCATCGGGATGCATGTCCATCTATCTTTCCTTTTTCCTATCTGTTGACCAGCTATGGTCCCCTCATGAAGATAATCATGAAATATTTCACATGCGAGGGAAGGTTTTCCCGGGTTTATGCTTACCATATCAGGCTACTCATGCACTTCACGAGAACCCAATTGCTAAACCTACCATTTTTCCTCCATAGAAGTATTGAAAAGATGGTTTCTACTATTCAAAAGAGATCTTCCTCTCAGCAGCCAGCTTCTCTTTTCCATCATTCCCTCATCAATATTGTCATTCTCCATCAACTTGAGAAGAAGGGAATCTCTTGGGACACTTTCATTTCACATCCTGATTTCGCCACTGCTTCTTCATCCCATGCATCTCCTTCACCTTCCACTCATCCTCTTTCTCCTTCTTCTAGTAAACCCACTCCTAAGAAGCAAAAATCTCCCATGATTGATGAGGAAGAAGAGCATAATGAGGAAGAACAACACAATGATGAAGAGGAACACAGTGAGGAAAGGCAGCATAGTGATAAAGAACAAAACAGTGAAGAGGATCCAAGTCAAAGGGAGCAAAGTGAAGAAAAACACAGTGATGAAGAAAAGCACCATGAAAAAGAGCAAAACAATGAAGAGGGAAATGATGAAGAAATGAAACAGTTTGGTGAGGAACACAACAGCCACAAAGAGGAGGATATTGGTAGCCCTCACAGCAGCAAACATGATGAGGATGAAGCACAAAAATTGAAGGTACAGAGCCTAAAAGTCCTGAAGAAAGCAGGGACAAAAGTGAAAAAGACAGCCCTCAAAAAGACATGCAAGGTCACAGTCAAGGCATTCATGAAGAGGGTCAAAACAATGGCAAGGATGATGAGGGGAGTAGAAAGGGCAAAGACCAAATAGAGCATGTGCTAGCTGCCTCTCCTAGGCAAGGGGCCATGCTTTCTTCTCCAAAGGTGACAAAGCCCCGAACATCAAGAAAGAAAGTGCCTCAAACTGTAACTCCAAATGTTACTAGAGCACTCCAAAGAAAAGGGAAATTGCCCAAGAAATCCATTGTTGAATTACCAAAGAGGAGGAGGACCAAGAAGGCCACCCAAAGCAAGGGAAAAGAGAAGGAAGAAAGCAGCCATGAGAAAGAGAAGGATTTTGACATAATTCAGATAAACAGTGATGACAGTGACAATGAGGCCATAATCCTAGAATCTCTCTTGATAAATAGAGAAGAACAAATTCATGATCTAAGAGCGGATCTAGAGAGGTCTAAAAACCTCATTCACTTTCTGCAAACACAAAACAAGCAGATGAGTGTCCACATGGCGGTATATGAGACACGGGCTATCAAGTATCAAAAAGAGGCCTCCAAAGCGCAAATTAAGTTGGAAGAACTCATCGGCGAGTTCAATGATAGTGAAGAAGAAGATTAGCCAAGGAGGAAGAGGCCAAGGACCATGGGACTCAGAAGAGCCTTAGAGAAACAAAAAGAGGAAGAGGCTGCTCTTTTTCAATCTTTTCCTCTTACTACTTTATTCACCCAAGAGATAGAAAACAATAGAGAAGCATGGCTTGAAAGGGTGAATGAACACTTGGAGAAGAAGTTGGAAAAGGCTAATAGAGATTTGGACTTTCAAAGAAAAATGACCGGGCATTATAAGAAGCTTAATCAATTCGCCCAACGGAAATTGAAGGTCACACAAGAAAAGCTCAAGGAGGCGCCCGGCACCAAAAATGAAGAAAGACGTATCAAGGCTTCAAATTTTGGCCTCCGCTTCTCAGCATGCTTCTGAAAACCCATGAGGGTCATGCTCGCCAAAATTGGGCAAAATTCAACAAGTTTTGGTTTTTTGACATTTTTGGATTTTTGCTAAAAATCATGGGCATCGCCATTTTTGTTTGAAGCATCCTCAAAGGATGAAAATGGTATCATTGGATGCCATAATTTTAGGGGCATCTACTCAGCGAATTGCAGATAAATTGAAGATGATTTGGTCCCCCAAAGTGGCGAAAAACAGTCAGTTTTTCAACACTCTGCCTCGCATATCAACAAAGGCTATTTTCTGGGTTTTTCCACACAGGTTAGTTTTTCACAAGCTTATAGTGATTAGTTTGGAGAAAAAAAAAATTTCAGAAACTAGACATCTAGAGCTTTCCAACGAGCTGTCATGGGCTTCGTTTTGACATCGGGAAGGCCTCCAAAAGTTGCCCACAAGACAGGGGATTTTCTATTGATATATTTCTGAAGTATTTTTGTAAAAAATGCAATTTTCTGAAGTGGCTTTTCCTAATGTGCGTTTAGCCTTTTTTGGCCATTGTCAGTTAGGAAAAGTCAATTTAATTTCTTTTTTAGCATTTTTAGGATATTTTTATAGATATTTGTGCCTTGGGCTTTGCAAAGCCTCAAGGACAAAATCAGATATTTTTGATGGGCCAATGAGCTTGCTAGTTGCACTAGGAGGTTCTCCTTCATCTTGGCCTATATATTCCAAGAGACTTCATTGTAAACAAGGCTGAACTTGATGATATAGAGCAATGTATGGTTATACAAGCTTGGAAGAAATACTTGTCTCATGCATTGGATAGTTTCTTGAATGTTTTGGATGATGAAAGAGAACTGATTTTGGATTCTTTGACTTGGTAAAATGGTATAGTGTCCCTCTCTGTTATGCTTCTTAGTTGTTGGGTATGTGTTATAATCTTTCCACGACTAAGCACGCGCGGTAGCCCCCCCTGTCGGGGTCCGGGGCAACGCTTCGGCGAAAATTTTTGTTCCTTAATTTCCGGTGGGTAGTCCGTGTCCATGGTTTTGTGCATGGTTTTGCACATGGTATTGGGGCACGATGGTTTTCGGCCCCTGGTATTTTTTGTAGATCCGGTCAAGGGAACTACAGTTATGTTCTAATCCAAGGTTTATGGATTGGGGTTTATATATGCTTCGGCATGTATATATATGTGTTGTAACACTAAAAAGAAAATAATGAAAAATCAAGCTGGTCGTCCCGATTTGGGATCTAGGGGAAAATCTCTGTGTTTATCTGTTTTATGTTTTATGCTCTCGCTATTGTTTATTTTCTGTTATAAGATTCATGTGTAGATAATTTCTGTTCAGGGTTAAAACCTACATTAGTTTTCATACATATTTCATGTTCTTGCTTGCTATAAGACAATAGAGAATAGATCTGAGACATGCCCTTGGAGACACCTCAAATTTCCTGTTTTATTATAGCTTCTATGTTTTCTTCCTTCTTAGTCATATCAAAGAATTCTTGATTGCTCTTTGATCACTGAAGAAATTGTTTGCTTGTTTCATTTATGGTTTTATGCATGCTAAGTATGATTCACGGTATGCCCTGCTTACTCATGGCTAGTCATAACTCCACCTCTGAAACCTTTCTTTGAATGTTTGATTGTCCTAGTTGAACCAAGGAGGTCTTGTACTGATGTTGCCCTTTGCTTAAAACTCTGCAATCTTACTTCGAAGTGCCCGATAGCTCTAAATACTATGTCTAAGAGTTTCCTCTTAGTAGCTTGAGTTATTTGTTTGTCTTAATTGTCTTTCCCCAAAGTTTGATAGAAATTTCCTAAAGTTAGAGAGTCATATATCTCTATGTATTTCTTGAATGTTTATTTCTATGCATTTATTAGTTTGTAGTTACATTTATCATGATTAATGGTTAGCCCTACCATATAAATGTCTGCTATTAAACTATTTATGTTTGAAAGCCTTTGTCTTTCACAAAATTAGTGTCCATTCCACTTCATTTTACCTTAAGATCCATTTTACCTTGATTAAATCGGCCCTTCAACATACCTTGTATTACCAAATGAAGCTTTCTCGACCTTTTCGACCCCATAGCCCAGTTGATCTAACAATCTTTTTATCTATCTTAGTCTTTGATCAGTTCCTCCCTCAAAAACCTAAAAACAAGACCAAAAACCTACTTCACAACTAGCCTAAATCAGAAACACAAGAAGCAAAACACATAGATATCCCTTACACAAATAGAGAGAGCCCTCTCTGAGTCCAGGAAGGCTAGGTCTTTGGGCTCCAAATATTGGTTTGATGTTACCCTATCACTTGGCTTGTCAATCAGCCAAATCATGGGACCCTAACACCTCCATCTCACCAGGTATTCCCTAACTGTTCTGCTCCACAACTGCCTCTCCCTAGTGTCAATGATGGCCTCAGTTGCAGTCACCTGCTGTCCCAGTGCCTTCCTCAGGCATGACACATGGAAAATGTTATGAATCTTGCTACCAGTGGGCAACTCCAACTCATATGCAACCTCTCCAATCCTGCGTGTCACCCTGTATGGTCCATAAAAGCGGGGCTTGAGCTTCTCAGCCCCTTTCTGTTTCAGCATGGATTTCCGATATGGTTGCAATCGTAGGTAGACCAAGTCCCCTACCTCAAACTGCCTCTCAACCCGTCCTCTGTCGGCATACACCTTCTGCTGATTTTGTGCTGTAGCTATGTTATCCTTAAGAGCCCGAAGTATATCCTGACTCTCTTGGATCCAATCCTTGGCCCTAGGGGCCTTGCTAGCAACAAACATCACGTCAGCAAAAGATAAAGCACGATACCCATATAAAGCATAAAATGGAGACATACCGATAGAAATATGGTGAGTGGTGTTATAAAAGTACTCCCCCAAGTGCAACCATCGTAACCATGCCTTTTGCTGCCCGCTGACATAGTTTCGCAAGTAGAATTCCAGCCACTTGTTCGTTATCTTCGTCTGTCCATCCGTCTGTGGGTGATAACTGGTGCTCGGGGTCAACTTGGTGCCCACCAAACGGAAAATTTCCCGCCAAAACCTGCCCATGAAGTGGCTATCCCTGTCACTGACAATGGTCTTTAGGAGACCATGCAATCTGAAGACATCTCTGAAGAACAATTCCGCTACCTGTGCTGCAATGTATCGTGCTAATATAGCGAAGAAGTGTGCATACTTGTCAGCTAGTCAACAACTACAAATATGCAATCCTTGCCCTGTACAGTGGGCAACCCTGTGATGAAATTCATCGAAATACTCTCCCATTTTCCCTCTAGAATGGGAAGAGGCTGAAGTAAACCTGCCAGATGGTTCATCTCCCCCTTATTACGTTGGCAAATTTCACACTCCCTGACATGTCGGAGTACGTCCTCCTTGAGGCCCTTCCATGAGAACCTCTCTCTGATAGCCCTATAGGTTTTGGTGAACCCGTGGTGGCCTGATAGTGGCGGATCATGTGAGGCATGCAATATCTTCTCCTTGAGCTTGGAGCTCTCGGTCAAGAAGATCCTGTACCTGAAGTAGATCAACTCATCCATCATCCTATGCCTGTCATTTGTAACCTGTCCGTCCAACACCTCACAGGAAAAACGGTCCTTGGAGTACTCTACCAACAGTTGAGCCCTCCAATCCATATCTAAGCTCATCAAAGACAACGCTGCCGGTCTACGCGAAAGTGCATCGGCCACCACGTTGTTCTTCCCCTTGACATACTCGATGTCGAAATCATATGCCTGGATCTTATTGACTCACTTCTGCTGCCTCTCTTGCAACTGCTTTTTCTCTAGAAAGAATCGGAGGCTGTTGTGGTCAGTCCTCACTCTGAACCTATTCCCCACCAGGTACTACCGAAATTTGGCCAATGCATGCATGATGACCAACATCTCCTTGTTGTATATAGCATACAACCTCTCCTGTGGCAATAGCTTCCGACTCTCGAAAGCTATGGGGTGGCCTCCCTGCATCAAAACTGCGCCTATCCCCTCCCCTGATGCATCGCACTCTAGGACAAAGGGCTGTGTGAAATCTGGCAATACCAAAAATCGATAGCTGCTCATCACCTCCTTGAGCCTGTCGAAAGCCCTTTGCGCTATGTCAGTCCAACTGAATGCCTCTTTTTTGGTAAGGTCTGTAAGGGGTGCAGCAAGTTGGGAAAATCCCTTGACGAACTTCCGATAGTAGGTGCAGATGCCCACAAACCCCCGAAGCTCCGTCACATTCTTCTACTTTGGCCAATCCTTGATGGCCCTGATCTTCTCCTCGTGGACCCTCACTCCATCCACACCAATGATGTGCCCCAAGTAGAGCATCTTTGTCAGCCCAAACTCGCATTTGGAGAGCTTGGCATAAAATTTCTGCTCCTCCAATATGCGATATACAGCATCAATATGCTGTAGGTGCTCTTCCCATGTCCTGCTGTAAATCAAGATGTCATCGAAAAAAACTAACACAAACTTCCTCAAGTGACTGCGGAAGATGTGATTCATGCATGACTGAAAAGTGGCCGAAGAATTGGTTAGCCCGAAGGGCATCACCAAGAACTCAAAGTGACCGTAGTGAAATTTGGAAGTGGTCTTGGGAACATCCTGATCCCTCATGTGAATCTGGTGGTACCCGGATCTCAAGTCAATCTTCGAAAAGAACTTCGATCCCCTCAGCTCATCCATCAACTCATATATCCGTGGAATGGGGTACTGGTTCATCATGGTATTCTTATTGAGAGCCTGGTAGTCAATGCACATCCTCAGTGTGCCATCCTTCTTCTTCACCAATATGACTGAAGAAGCAAAGGAGCTAGTGCTAGGACGGATGTGCCCAAGAGCTAAGAGCTCATGAATAGCTCTCTCGATCTCATCTCGGTAGGCCTTAGGATGCCTATAGGGTGTAGTGATCACAACCTGGATGCCCTGCTCCAACTCAATTGTGTGCTCAAATCCTCGATCTGGTGGATGCCTTGGTGGTATATCTCCAAAAACCATGGCATATCTGTCTAAAATGGTCTGCACATCTGGCTGTATGGCTTGCATTGTAGACCCTGCCTCTGAAACACGAATCTCCACTGCCCACTCTATGCCTCCCTTCCGGAAATCTGCCTCCATCTGGCATGCTGAAACTGTCTGTGGCGGGTAGGTGTGGATACCCCGAATCATCTCGTGCCTAACAGTCTTCTTGTCCGTGCACTCCATCTCCAAGGTCTCCCAATTTGTGGTGACCTTCCCCAGCGTGATCAACCACTGCACTCCCAGTATCACGTTGGTCTACGGAATGTCCACCACAAAGAAGTGATCTGTCAGGGCGTAAGTCCCCATAGTCACTACCAAGGTTGGCACGTACATGGCACACTTAATGGTTTTGTCACCTGGAACTAGTACCGAAAACCCATCAAAGCTCTCAGTTGGTATGCTCCTTCGCTCTACCAACTGGGCATCAATAAAATTGTGGGTGGTCCCACTGTCCACTAATACTGAAACACGTTGTCCCCGCACAGTACCTCGGACACGCAATGTCAAGTATTTGGGAACCCCTTGCAAAGAAGCAAGGACTCCCCCGGTAGGTGCAAATGCTGCACCTCCCGCTCCTGGTGGTGGAGGTGGCAGATGATCTCCTCTTTGCGCTGCACTACTGCCTCCTGCCTCTATCTCCTCGTACTCCTCTTCCCCGCTACTGTTGAAGAAAACCTCGATGTAGTGTGCCTTCCCTGCGGCACAATGGTGTCCTGGTGCCCATGGCTCCTAGCATGTGAAGCATAGCCTCTTCCGCCTCAGATCTCTCCTAGTCTCGTCATCCAAAGGCCCCCGGCTCTGGTTCCCCTTTGGAGGTGGAACCCTCATGTCCTTCCCCTTCGGCTGAAATGCCAGTCTCTGGGGAAAAGGAGCTCTAGTCCGAGGTAGTGCATCCTGCAAGTCCCGAGTCCTCCCAACTGCGTCATGGAGTGTAGCTGGCCTTGTCGATCTGACTAACCCCCGAAGAGGCTCTACCAATCCATCGATGAACATGTAGATCATCCTGGCTGATCATAAGTCAGGCACCATCACGGAGAGTCTCAAAAACTTTGAGATGTATGTGTCCAGACTCCCAGTCTGCTTGAGCTTAGTCAGCTCAACAAAGTGCTCCTCTGGATCCCTCCGATCAAATTTGTAATATTCCGAAGGGAAATAAACAATAATATAAAGCACACAAACAAGGTACACAACAACTAGAGACAAACCATGAGACAAAATACACGATATGGAGAACGCTGAGCCATGTTATTAATACTGAGAAATAAGAAATAAGTACAAAGGTGATCAGAATGATGGCACCTGGACTTGCACAAGGAAAGTGTAGAAATACTCTCAGAACAATGTGTGGAATGGCTGCTCCCCCTATCAACTGCGTAGTCTCCAAGCTGCTGGAAATGCTACCGTGCTACTGCAACTGCTAGAATGAAACAATCCTTTAGGGCTGCTCCCCAACTCGAAAAATGGTGAAACTCTGGGAATGACCTCTACTCCCAATACTCAGAAAAGCCCAGAGAGATTTTCAAGAATGGCTGACCCCGGAAAATACCTCCTTTGAGGCACTACACTATCCCTCAAGGGAAAACGCTGACCCTGAAGGCAACACTGCAAAATACAGCCTCTCCCTCTGCAAAATGTCTCCAATAGGTAAGGGTTGATCCCTTCCCTAATCCTCCGGTAGGAATCAACCGAAATAACCTCAATCCAAAACTTCCCCAACTAGACCTACGTCCTCCCTCTCCAAGACTGCACAGTCTCTCCAAGGAATGCTCCTCAATGGCTGAAGCTTTGATCTCTCCCTGCAAAATATAGTAGGACTCCTCAACGAGCAAGCACTCGAAGTCTCCCGGGCCTGAGGTTGGGATCTCCGCACGGAGACACCCGGTGTACTGAACAGTACGTGCAGACTAGCTAAACAGCAAGCGTGCTCAATGTCTAGAGACAAACTCCAAAATGCATAATCATCAATGAGAGAAATGAGGTAGCCTCCCCTCTATTTATCTTTGGTGAGCCTCCCTCTCTCCTTGGCCCCACCACGTTCACGCTATCTCTCTTTGGCCCACGCTGCCAGCTCATCTGCGCTGGCTAGGCCCATGTTGCTTAAGTGTGTCACCCCCTTCGTTGTCACTTGGCCCCCCTTGGCCCACCTTGTCCACAACGTTATGTCTCCTAGGTGACTTTAGGGAGTGTGTTTTATTCTAAGTGAGTCACATTCTCCTTTTACCCACTTTATTTATATTTTAACTATACAAGGCAAAATTAATCAAAATTAATATTTCCAATTAGCTATCACTAATTGGGAATATTACAGTCTCCCCTGGCAAAATGTTGCTTATCCTCAAGCAACTGTAATGATGGATGCTGTAAGATCTTCTCACTCTCCCAAGTGGCATCCTCATCCAGCGAATTTCTCCACCTCACTAGGAACTCCCGGACTATCTTGCTCCGCAATTGTCTCTCCCTGGTGTCAATAATGGCCTCCGGCTGTAGCATCAAGTGCCCCTTATCGTCTGTAGGTGGAAGCTCCTCTGTTACCATCACCTGCTGACCCAGTGCCTTCTTCAGGCATGATACGTGAAAGATATTATGAATCTTGCTGCCCTGAGGTAGCTCCAAATCATAAGCAACCTGTCCTACTCTGCGTATCACCCTATATGAACCTTAGAAGCATGGCTTGAGCTTCTCAGCCCCCTTCTACTTTAGCGTGGACTATCGGTATGGCTGTAAGCGTAGGTAGACCAAATCCCCTACCTCAAAGTGCCTCTCTACCCGACCCTTGTCTGCATAAAACTTCTGCTGGTTCTGTGTTGTAGCCATGTTGTCCTTGAGAGCTCGGAGGATGTCCTGACTCTCTTGGATCCAATCCCTGGCTCTAGGAGCCTTGCTGGCACCAAACATCATGTCAACAAAAGATAGAGCATGATATCCATACAATGCATAAAATGGAGACATATCGATAGACATGTGATGAGTGTTGTTGTAATAGTACTCCTCTAAGTGTAGCCACTTCAAACAAGCCCTCTGCTGCCCACTGACATAGTTGTGCAAGTAGTCCTCCAGCCACTTGTTCACTATCTCGGTCTATCCGTCTGTCTGAGGATGGTAGCTAATGCTCGGTGTCAACTCTGTGCCCACCAAATGGAAAAGCACCTGCCAAAATCCGTCCATGAAGCCGCTGTCACTGACGATGGTCTTTGGGAGACCATGCAACCTAAAAATATCCCGAAAGAATAGCTTCGCCACCTGTGCTGCTGTGTAATGTGCAGATATAGCAAAGAAGTGAGCATACTTTGTCAGTCGATCAACGACGTGATAAGTCAATCGAAATGCTCTCCCATTTCCCTTCTGGTATGGGAAGAGGTTGCAATAAATCTTCCGGATGGTTCATCTCCCCCTTGTTGCGCTGGCAAACCTCGCACTCCCTGACATGTTGGAGTACGTCCTCCTTGAGGCCCTTCCACGAGAATCTCTCCCTGATGGCCCTGTAGGTTTTGGTAAACCCCTGATGGCCTGATAGTGGTGAATCGTGAGAAGCCTGCAATATCTTCTTCTTGAGCTGAGAGCCCTCAGTCAAGAAGATCCTGTCCCTGTAATAGATGATCTCATCCATCACCCTGTACCTGTCATCCGTCACCTGCCCATCCAAAATATCACAGGCAAAACGGTCCTTGGAGTACTCCACCAACAACCGAGCCCTCCAATCCGTGTCTAAACTCATTAGGGACAACGCTGCTGGTCTGCGTGAGAGTGTATCAACCACCACATTGTTTTTCCCTTTGACATACTCGATGTCAAAATCGTAAGCCTGGATCTTACTGACCCACTTCTGTTGCTTCTCCTGCAACTGCTTCTGCTCTAAGAAAAATCTGAGGTTGGTGTGGTCTGTCCTCACCTTGAACCTGTTGCCCACCAGGTACTGCTGGAATTTGGCCAATGCATGCATGATGGCCAACATCTCCTTGTCGTATATGGCATACAACCACTCATGTGGTAGGAGCTTCCGACTCTCAAATGCTATGGGGTGGCCTCCCTGCATCAAAACCGCGCCTATCCCCTCTCCCGACGCATCACACTCCAAAAAAAAGGGGCTGCGTGAAGTCTGGCAATGCTAACGCCGGACAGCTGCTCATCACCTCCTTAAGCCTGTCAAAAGCCCTCTGTGTTGTATCCTTCCAACTGAATGCGCCCTTTTTGGTCAGATCTGTAAGGGGTGCAGCAAGTTGGGAAAATCCCTTGACAAACTTCTTGTAGTAGGTGCAGATACCCACAAACCCTCGAAGTTCTATCACATTCTTCAGCTCTGGCCAATCCCTGATGGCCCTGATCTTCTCCTCGTGGACCCTCAGTCCGTCCACCCCGATGATGTGCCCCAAATAGAGCATCTCTGTCAACCCGAACTCGCACTTGGAGAGCTTGGCATAAAACTGCTACTCCTCCAAAATACACAATACTACCTCTATGTGTTGGAGATGCTCCTCCCATGTCTTGCTGTATATCAATATGTCATCAAAGAACACCAGTACACACTTCCTTAGATGACTACGGAAGATGTGGTTCATACATGAATGGAAGGTGGTCGGTGCATTGGTTAGCCCGAAGGGCATCACCAAAAACTCGAAATGGCCATAGTGACATCTGAAAGCGGTCTTGGGAATGTCCTGCTCCCTCACGCGAATCTGGTGGTACCTAGATCTCAAGTCAATCTTCGAGAAGAACTGCGCCCCCCTCAACTCATCCATCAGCTCATTAATCTGGAGGATAGGGTACCTGTTCTTCATTTTTTTCTTGTTCAGGGCCCTGTAGTCAATGCACATCCTCAATGTGTCGTCCTTCTTCTTCACCAGTACTACTGAAGAAGTGAAAGGACTGGTTCTAGGTCGAATGTGTCCAAGAGCTAGCAACTCATGGATAGCCCGCTCAATCTCGTCCCGATAGGCCTTGGGGTGCCTATAGGGTGTGGTGATGACGGCCTGTATGCCCTACTCCAACTTGATAGTGTGCTCAAATCCCCGATCCAGTGGCTGTCCTGGTGGTATCTCCCCAAATACTGTAGCATACCTGTCAAGAAGGGTCTGCACCTCTGGGTGCACGGCCTGCCCTGTAGATCCTGCCTCTAAGGCACGCAGCTCCACTACCCACTCTATATCTCCCTTCCGGAAGTCTGCCTCCATTCGGTGAGCTGAGACTGTCTGAGGTGGATAAGTATGCATGCCCCGTATCTTCTCGTGCTTCCCTGTCTTCTTATCATCCCACTCCATCTCCAAGGCCTCCCAATCCATGGTGACCTTTCCTAGAGTGATTAGCCACTGCACTCCCAATATCACGTTGGTGTCTGGAATGTTCACCACGAAGAAGTGGTCGGTCAATGTGTAAGTGCCCATTGTCACTGCCAACGCTGGAACATATCTGGCACACTGCATGGTCTGGTCCCCTGGAACCAACACTGAAAACCCGTCAAAACTCTCCGTCGGAATGCCTCTCCGCTCTACAAATTGTGCATCAATGAATTTGTGGGTTGCCCCACTGTCTAATAGTACTAACACTCGCTGCCCTCGCACTGTACCTCAGACACATAGTGTCAAATACTTGGGAACTCCTCGCAAGGCTGCAAGGGCTCCTCCGGTAGGTGCGAAAGATGCACCTCCTGCTCCTGGTGGTGGAGGCGGCATATGATCCTTCCTCTGCGTTGCATGGCTCCCCCCTGCACCTATGTCGTCATACTCATCTTCTTCTCCACTGCTCTCAGAGAAGACCTCAATATAATGTGCCTTGCCCGTGGCACAACGATGTCCTGGTGCCCATGGCTCCTGGCAGGTAAAACACAATCTCTTCCTCCTCAGATCCTTCCTGGTCTCATCATCTATCGGTCCTCTGCTCTAGTTCTCCTTTGGAGGCGGAACCCTCACGTCCTTCCCCTTGGGCTGGAAACTCGTTCTCTGAGGGTAAGGCGCTCTGGTCCGGGGTAAAGCATCCTGTAAATATCGGGTCCTGCCAACTGCATCATGAAGTGTGGTTGGCCTAGTGGACCAGACCAATCCCCGAAGAGGCTTTGCTAACCCGTCGATAAACATGTAGATCATCTGTGCTGCAGATAAATCTTGCACCATCACTGAGAGTCTCAGGAAATCCGAGATGTATGTGTCCAAACTCCTGATCAGCTTGAGCTTCGTCAGCTCAACAAAATGCTCCTCCGGATCCCTCCGATCAAACCTCTCTATCACCCTCCAAGTGAACTCAGCATAAGTTGTCACTGTCGAGTGCTCAGGTGTAGCCATCCCGTGAAACCACCAATCTTGGGCCTCACCATCTAGATATAGCACCGCCACCTTGATGGCCTTCGTCTCTGCCATCTGGTTGAGCTGGAAATATATATCCAGCTTCTCTACCAATGCCTTTGCTGAACTATTTGACGAACCATCAAAAGTTGGCAAGTGAAACCTACCCACAGTACAATGCATATCTCCATCTTGAGAATGTCTGTTCCCCCTGTGATGATGGCAGGGTCTACTATCCCGCTTAAGCAAGACAAAATCGTGAAAAGTGAGTGCATCTCTGAACTCCTGTCCATAGGCCTGGTACTCAGCAAATTAATCACCCATGTGGGCTGGCTCCTGCTCCTGCTGTACTCCCACCCCTGTATCTGCTTCCAGAAAAGTGGGCATCGTGGAGCATGGGGGTGTATGGGATGCCACATGCTGTGCTGCGTAGTGCTCCTGCAAATGATGGGACGTACCCGATCCCTCTCCAATGTGGAAACCCCTTGGGGTTTCACGCTGTCTGGACTCTGTTGCTGTGAATCTCTGCCCCATCTCCTCTATCTGCTTAGAAAGATCTTGTACTGACTTGATGAGCAGGTCCCCAAACTCCTTCGCGGCATCTTTCTCCTCTGCCATCGGTTCCTCCTGCTCCGCGTCCACTACTGGAGCGCAATCACCCTCTCTGTAGTTGATTTGCAACCTACGCTCTCGGTCACTGCACTTCCTACCCCTGTAGCAAATATATGGCTTCTCTTCTGGTGTCATAGACAACTTGCTCCATAGGCTGAGCCAGGTCTATGAGCTTTGATACCACTGTAATATCCCGAAGGGAAATAAACAGTAATATAAAGCACAAAAACAAGGTACACAGAAACTAAAGACAAACAATGAGACAAAATACACAATATGGAGAACACTGAGCCATTTTATTAATACTGAGAAATAAGAAATAAGTACAAAGGTGATCAAAGTGATGGCACCTCGACTTGCACAAGGCAAGTGTAGAAATACTCTCAGAACAATGTGTGGAATGGCTGCTCCCTCTATCAACTGTGTAGTCTCCAAGCTGCTGGAAATGCTGCCGTGCTGCTGCAACTGCTAGAATGAAACGAGCCTTTGGGGCTGCTCCCCAACTCGAAAAATGCTGAAACTCTGGGAACGACCTCTACTCCCAATACCCAGAAAAGTCCAGAGAGCTTTTCTAGAATGGCTGACCCTGGAAAATACCTCCTTCGAGGCACTACGCTATCCCTCAAGGGAAAATGCTGACCCTAAAGGCAACACTGCAAAATACGGCCTCTGTCTTTGCAAAATGTCTCCAATAGGTAAGGGCTGATCCCTTCCCTAATCCTCCGGTAGGAATCCACCGAAATAACCTCAATCCAGAACTTCCCCAACTAGACCTGCGTCCTCCCTCTCCAAGACTGCACAGTCTCTCCAAGGAATGCTCCTCAATGGCTGAAGCTTTGATCTCTCCTTGCAAAATATAGTAGGACTCCTCACCTGAGCAAGCACTCGAAGTCTCCCGGGCCTGAGGTTGGGATCAATGTTGCACGACTCGTACTCGTATAAGACTCGTCCGACCATTGACTCGTCGACTCGTATAAGACTCGGGAACGACCCATATAAAACTCATATAAGACTCGTCAAAATGCAAAAAAAAATTAAAATATGGTAAATTTTAAGTAGAAAAAGAAACTAGTGATAATTCAAGTCCTTATAAGTTATAAAAACCACAATATATGCAATAATTCATAACAACATCTTATATCTATAAAAGTACAACATAGCATATTATATTTTTGTAAGAAAAACATTTAGATACTGAATAAGAAAAGGAATCATGATTCCATAATTAAAATAAAAAATGTCAGCCAGTTCAAAATTCAAATACATATGTCATAAATGATAAATGATTTTCTCATAACAATCTTGAGTCTCATCACTCATGGACGACCATGCCTATAATAAGCCCTCGTGGAGCTCATGGTAGCATCAAAGGCTAAAGTAACTGTGAGGCAGGTGTATTGGGAGTCTCCATTTGAGATGGCCAACTAGAGAGATCCTCAGTCTCTTCATCAGGCCAACTCAAATCAGGGGGCTCCTTTTCCACAACCCAATCAGACTCTAAATCAATAGTATCCAATAAAATTGGATCTGTATCCTTTGGTTGCACTTGTTTTGTGAGCATTCGAAGGTTGTAGTAGATGAAAACCAACTTCTCCAACCTCTCATGCTCCAACTTGTTTCTCTTTTTGCTATGGATGTGCTAAAAAACTGACCAATTGCGCTCACAAGAAGAAGCACTACAGGGTTGACTCAGAACTCTGATGGTGAATTCTTGTAATTGCGGTGCCTCAGAGCCATAATCTATCCACCAATGAGCTGTAAAAAAATAACAACAAAGATTATCAGTTTGCAATGCCAAACATATAAAAGAGAACTAGTAAAATTACAAGCTAAGTTCTAACAATTTGCACTTACAAGGCATTTTCTTGTCCTTGAGACGTTGGCTTGAGCTGAATCCAAACATGCCAGATGCTTCCTTGTACATATCTCGTTGTAGGTTGATTTTGTCTTAAATATCTACATCTGGTAACATCTTCTCAATGCATATCATGACACCTCTCATCACCTCGGGATCTCTTTGAATGTTAGACCCCTCATTTTAGAATAAGCTCGGATTGAGATATGCTCCTGCTGCATGCAATGGTGAATGTAGTTGTTTGTCCCACCTGGAATCAATAATTTGCCATATAGGGAGATATTTAGATTCATCTCCCTTATAGAAAGTCTTGATGGCCTCTTTGGCCCTATCCATGCCCTCATAAATATATCCCATTGGAGGTTTCTCTCCATCCATCAATCTCAAGACTTTCACAAGGGGCTCAGTGAAGCTCACAATCTCAGTGACTTTGTCCCACAAACTATCACCAAAGACAGATGCTTTCACAGACAATGCTTCTGGCTTTGTGCTATCTTTCCAAAATACCCATTGTTGACTACAAAACATTCTTCGCAAAGCTTGGTACTCATACAAAAGGCTTTGGAGGGAAAGAAATTTTGTGGCAAACCGTGTGACAGCTGGGCGACTAAGCTCACCCTGTGTGAATTCCCTCATAAGGTTCAACACCCAAGCATGATTATAAATATACTTGGTAGTTTTCTTGCATTCTTACACAACATCCTGCACCCACTCCAACTTCCCAATATCCTCTAGTATCAAGTCTATGCAATGGGCAGTGCATGGAGTCCAAAAAATCATGGGATATTTGGCACAAAGCAACCTTCCAGCTGCTACATAATTTGCTCCATTGTTTGTGATTACTTGGACAACATTTGCAACCCCAACTTCCTCCACCACATCAGCCAACAACGTAAAAATCAAATGTGCATCTTTTACATTTGCAGATGCATCAATGGATTTTAGGAACATGGTTCCTTTAGGGCAAGTCACAACAAAATTTATTATTGCTCTACCCCTCTGATCTGTCCACCCATCAGACATAATTGTACAACCTGTAATTTTCCATGAGCTTTTAATGCTCTCCAATTGTTTCTTGACACACTCCAACTCCTCATCTAGCTCTTTCCCCCTAAGTGCATTATAAGATGGGGCTTTGTATCGAGGGCCAGCACTTGCAATGGCATCCACCATGGGCTGATAAAAATATGACTTTACATAGTTGAATGAAAGACTGTTATGGTACCAAAACCTCCTCACTGCCATATTTGCCTCCTTCCTCTTCTTTTCATTAAAAATATCCAAGGTTGGTTGAGATCCTGGAGTTGTATGAGGAGTGAAGAAAGAAGAGGTTATACTCCTGTTTGCTACAACACTTGAAGAGGAGTTACCAATACTCAGACTTTCAATCTGTGTTTCACTCTGAGATGAAGATCTACCTATCCCAACAATCTCATCCTTCCTTCTTTCCCTCTTAGAAGTTTCTTTTTTAATGGCTTCCAAAGCAGTTGCCATTTCAGTAGTGACTTCATCAGGGAAATTTTGGCAACATCCCACACCATTCCCAGGAATTCTAGCTAGGTGGTATTTTAGCCTGTTTATTCCTGCATGCATTGTGGCATTACAATAATTGCACTTCACATGGTGGTCATTACCGGCAATGATTCGTTGACCATGTGCCCATGCCAGATCACGAGACTTTATATACCCCTTTGGTGGCATGGTGACGAAATCTGGAAGAAAAAAATTAAATTTTTAAAATCTAATTCATATTTTTTAATTTTTTTTTTGGTTTTTTTGTTATTAATTTTTTTTTTTTTTTACAATTTTTTTTGGCCCTGTGGCTGAGTTTCTCAGGCTCAGGAGGCAGACCGTAGGTCTTGTGGCTGAGTTTCTCAGCCACACAACGACCCTATGTGGCTGAGAAACTCAGCCACAAGGCTTGTGCGCTAAGGAGGCAACCAGCAGGCCCTTGTGGCTGAGTTTCTCAGCCACACAGGGCCGTTGTGTGGCTGAGAAACTCAGCTACAAGGCCAAAAAAATTTGCAAATTGCAAGTGAACAAAAAAAAAAAAAATTTGAATTGATTAGTTACCTGTGTTGAAACTCCGCCTGTGCTATGACTCTGCTTGTGTTGAAACTCCGCCTATGCTGTGACTTTGCCTGTGCTGAAACTCCGCCTGTGCTGTGACTCTGTCTTGCTATTACTATGTGCTACTAACCTGCTACTCTGCCAGTGCTCACTTCGCTAGTGCTGCTACTCCGAAAGGGAGAGAGGTGCTTATAAAACATTTCCTTCCCTCCAAATTCCCTTTTCCTCCACTTCATTTCCAAAAAAAATAGAAAAATAAAAAAAATGCTTTTTGTTGTGGGACGGGTCTTATAGGGGTCCGATACGGGTGCTATGAGAAACCCGCGGGTCTTGTGCGAGTAGGCGGGTTTAATGTGAGTTTGCGCAGGTAAGAGTAGAGAGCACAGGTTCTATGCGAGTGACCAAGCTCGCTATATAACCCGCGAAGACCCGCGGGTACCCGTAGGTCTTATACAAGTGGTGCTTCACTGGTTGGGATCTCCGCACGGAGACACCCGGTGTACTGAACAGTACATGCAGACTAGCTAAACAGCAAACGTGCTCAATGTCTAGGGACAAACTCCAAAATGCATAATCATTAATAAGAGAAATGAGGTAGCCTCCCCTCTATTTATCTTTGGTGAGCCTCCCTCTCTCCTCGGCCCCACCATGTTCACGCTGTCTCTCTTTGGCCCACGCTGCCAGCTCATCTGCGCTGGCTAGGCCCATGTTGCTTAAGTGTGTCACCCCCTTCATTGTCACTTGGCCCCCCTTGGCCCACCTTGTCCACAACGTTATGTCTCCTAGGTGACTTTAGGGAGTGTGTCTTATTCTAAGTGAGTCACATTCTCCTTTTACCCACTTTATTTATATTTTAACTATATAAGGCAAAATTAATCAAAATTAATATTTCCAATTAGCTATCGCTAATTGGGAATATTACAAAACTTCTCTATCATCCTCCATGTAAACTCAACATATGTCGTCACCCCTGAGTGCCCTAGCGTAGCCATCCCGTGAAACCACCAATCATGGGCCTCGCCCTCTAGGTGCAGCGTTGCCACCTTGATGGCCTTTGCCTATGCCATCTGGTTAAGTTGGAAATAGATATCCAACTTCTCCACCCAAGCCTTTGACGAACACGTGGAGGATCCATCAAATGTTAGTAGATAAAATCTGCCTACAGTGCGCTGTACATCCCCATCCTGTGAACGCCTGTTCCCCCTGTGATGGTTGCGGGGTCTGTTGTCCCTCTTGAGCTGTACGAAGTCATGGAATGTGAGGGCATCTCTGAACTCCTGTCCGTAGGACTGATACTCGGCAAAGTAATCCCCCATGTGAGTCGGTTCCTGCTCCTGCTGTGCTCCTGCCCCAGTGTCTGTGGAAAGAAATGTGGGCATCGTGGAACGTGGGGGTGTATGTGTGCCATCTGTTGTGCTATGAGGTGCTCCTGCAAATGATGGGATGTGCCCAATCCCTCTCCGATATGGAAACCTATTGGGGTTTCATGCTGTCTAGGTTCTGCAGTGAGCTTTTGCCCCATCTCTTCTATCCGTCTCGACAAATCCTGCATTGATTTGAGGAGAAGTTCCCTGAACTCCTTCCCGACATCTCTCTCCTCCACCATCGGTTACTCCTCTTCTGCGTCCGCTACTAGAACACAATCACCTTCCCCGAAAGTGATCTCTAACCTCCGCTCTTCGTCTTTATACTTCCTTCCTCGGTAACAGATGTATGGTTTTCCTGCTGGTGTGATAGACAATCTGCTCCACAAGCTGAGCCAAGTCTATGATCTCTGATACCACTATAATATTCCGAATAGAAATAAACAACAATATAAAGCACATAAACAAGAAACTACAACAACTAGAGAGACATCACATGAACAAGACACAATATGGAGAATGCTGAGCCATTTTATTAAGTACTGAAAGATAAAATGAATACAAAGGTGATCAGAATGATGGCACCTTGGCTTGCACTAGGCAAGCGTAGAAATACTCTCAGAATATATCATGGAATGGATGCTTCCTCAATGACTGCATAATCTCCAAGTTGCTGGTGCTGCTGCTACTGCTGGAATGAACTGACTCTTTGGGGCTGCTCCCCACCTCGGAAAATTGTGAAACTTTGGGAATGGCCTCTCCACCCAATACCTAGAAAAGCCCAGAGAGCTTTCCGAAAATGGCTGACCTCTGAAAATGACCTCCCTTGAGGTACCACGTGTCCCAATGATAAACGCTGGCCCTGAATGATCTGCTACAAAAGATGGCATCCAACTCTACCAAAATGATGGAATAGGGAAGGGCTGACCCCTTTCCAACTCTCTCGGGCTGAATCCCCTGATAAGCCCTCAATCCGGAATCTCCTCCTCCAAAGACTATGTCCTCCCTCTCACTGACTATGCTGCCTCTGCAAGTGAATAACCCAAAATTTGGTGCTCCAACTCTCTCTGGTAAATCAAGGATAGATTTCCTTGCCCGAGCAGGCACTCGAAGTCCCCCAGGGCTGAGGTTGGGATCTTCGCACGGAGACACCTGATGTGCTGAACAACACTTGCAGACTTTGCTCAACAGCAAAAGCGTGCTCAATGTCAAAAGACAAATAACATAGATGCATAATAGAATGAATGAAAATGAGGAGCCTCTCTCCCTTTTTATGTTTGGAGAGCCTTGCTCTCACCTAGGCCCCACCACCAACTACGATGTCTCCTTGAGCCACGCTGTCCCTCTAGCTCTGCGATGACTTGGGCCCACGCTGCCCACGCTGACATCTCCTCCACGCTACCACTTCGTCCTCTAGGCCCCACGCTAGGAAATGCTTTTATCCTAAGTGTGAGTTAAGTGTCCCTCTTCATCCACTTTATTTCTAACTTAACTTTATTAAAGTAAAGTAGTCAAAAATTAATATTGCCAATGAGCTGTTGCTAATTGGGAATATTACAGGGATCAAGTCTAGTGAAATTTCGGACCTCCAACTGACTTCGGGTCATTTAAACCAACTTCGGGTTGGTATATGACTCCTTTGGGTCCTATAGAGGTTTCGAACCTCTGAACTGAATTTGTTAGCCAGGAATGATGTCTTTGTGACTCACCTTTTGTTCTGAAATAAAGAAGCCAGCAAAGCAAGTTACGGCGGGATGACGCACGATGTTTGGATGGCACAAGTGGATGGAGTTCTCCCTAGTTGAGAGGGAGTGTTGATTTTGGACAACTAGGTCCAAACTCCATGTTGTGATGCTCAGATGAAGATGCCAATATTTTTATTGGATTCCTCTTTCGGAGAGGTGCAAGATCGATCTAAAGATCATCTTGATCCGATGAGCTAAACATTTATTTTGAATTAATTCCATTTATGTGCAAGGTCGGCCAGAATTGTAATGGAGCCTTGAAGCCCCAACATATGTGTCAGACACCCTCACTGATGGATATATATAGGTCAACATTGGCGGTCATTTTCACCATATCATCACACATTCTCTCTCATCATCTGATTGGTTCGATCATCATCTTGGAGGCTCTTCTTCTCTCACACGTGGGAAATTGCAGCAAAGGATTTTCTAGTTTTGACTTGTTTTCAGCGCAGATTTGACCAGCGTTGATGTTGGTCAATGCATGGTCAAACTGACCTCAAACTCTCCCAAAATTCCGATTTCTAAAGACCGCATTTTTTGGCACAGAAATCGAGGTTGGATGTTGAATTGACCTCGCTGCATTGACTTTTGTTGCTGCTGTTTTTGCATTGACCGTTGACTGGACAACGTTGACTTTTGTTGACTTTGGGTTGACTATTATAGAGTTGTCCAAGAGGGTTATGTGACACATTCTGGTTGGCTGACCTTGGAGAGACTTTGATGGTTGAAGCATCCTGTTGACCGCCGTAACACACCACAACACATATTTTGCTGATCAATTTAAGTGTATTTTTGGCTTGTCTTCTTTCGATCTATTGGTATGTTGTATCAGCATTTTACTTTCTTGTTTATGTGATTACTATTTGATATTGGGAATGAAAGTAAAATTGCATCAAGCATAGAACATCTACGAAAATTTACATATTAGGTACCACTTTATCCGGGATATGGTACAACAAGGCTCCGTAAGGCTCGATCACATTGGAACTGATGAGTAGGTTGCAGATATTCTCACGAAGCCCATGGGGAAGGTCAAGTTCCTAACCTTCCGTGAGAAGCTTGGAATTGTGGAAAGACCCTACTGTGAGGGTCCTGCTTGAGTTGGACAATGAGCTCTAGGAGCTCCATGGGGCTTGGGGATAGCTTCTTGGAGCTATAAGCACACACGAGGCTAGGCTTGCCGAACCTTGTTTTTATTCTGTCCCACCGTTGTTATGATGTTGAGTTGGTTCACCGTATCTTTTATCTATCCCCCGCATGCATCCTACCCATGGAGTTTCAGACTCATGGGAAGTACCTCTCATTTGGCCACTGAGGTGGGAAATGTGGATAGAGACTAATAGCAAGACTAATGGACGCATCGGAGATTGTCGTACTCTCTATGTCTAGGATGGGTTGTGTCCAACACCTTAATCTGGGATCAAGTCTGATGAGGTTCTTACCTCTAAACTGACTTTGGGTCAGTAAACTAACTTTGGGTTAATATTATGTGACTCTTTTTGAGTCTATCGAGGTTTTACCCTGTAGGCTGACTTCGGGTCAGCGGAGTGTGATGTCTTTGTGACTCACTCTCGTTTGTTTGCCCTTAGAGCCGACAAAGCATGTTACAACAGGATGACGTAGGATTGCAGGATGATGATGATGATAGTACACGATGGTATCATTGACAGGATGGCATACGTGGACAGATAGAGTTCTCCGTTGTTGAGAGGGAGTGTTAATTTTGGGCAACTAGTTTGAAACTCCATGTTGCACTGCTGTAATATCCCCAAATGGGATATTTACTAATTTTTCAGAAATCACACTAACCCAACATTTTACCATAAAATTATTGAATTAATAAACAAAAGATTACCATGTAAAATAAAACACATAAGCACTGCAATCTTTCAAGACATCGAATAGGAAGAATCTCAACATTTTTATTATAGATAATAACTGGGGTTACAAATACATCTGACCCAAAAAGAGCTGAGATGGAGAACTGGCCATCAATATGAACTGCTGCACTGTGTTGGCCTCCAAAACTGAACTGCTGCACTCTCCCTCCGTCAACAGCTACCACTGAATCCACTGAAGCACCCGTTGAAGATCTAAATGATCCTCACTCCAATATCTCTGAAGCTTTGTGAAATATCTGAATGAAGTCCCCTCAAAGAGAGTTGGGTTTCCGTCCAACACTCCACAAATCACCCGAGGGTTTCCATCCTTGGGCTACGGTTGAAGTAGAGAACCACGTTCTCAAACCTCTCATACATAAGAAAATGATCTACTCCAAAGATGTCCCTCAATGGCCTCCACCCTTTCTTTTATAGATCTCTTGGATCCTTCTAGAGCCTTATTTTATTATTATTTTATTCATGGAGCACATTTCCCTCTTATTAAAATATTCCTTTTTAATGCAGAAAATAGTAAATCGGCTACCACGTCTCCTCCAGTCACTGAAACTCGTGTCCAACTGTCCCATCATGTATGTATCCTCGTCCTGGTTCCAATGAGCTGTTACACTAAGGTGTTTTGTCATGTGTTCCTCCTAGAATGCCACCTTGAGCGTAATTAACTGAGTTAAGCCCAAAAATAACTCAATTTTCTGAAAGTTGTCGGAATGCACCAGAACGAAAGGTAGGTTGCTCGGATGATGGAATACATCAAGCGAATGCCACTGGACCTCATAGAAACTCCTCAAAAGTACTCCTAGCCCCCTGCAGAACCATCCCATCAACCTCTAACATCTCCAGAGCATATGGATCTGCAACTGCTGTCACTGTACTCGATGTCTGTGCATCTAACTTCTCCTCCTCAATGGCTTACCCCAAGGTTAGCCGCATATCCATCATAGACTCAATGTGAGACTCCATCTGGCTTTTCCCCCCAAGGACTTTCATGCATGATGTGCATAGTCTCCTCCTCTGCTGACTCATGCTCCATCATATGCTACTCCCGCTGAATCGTCACATGTGACTCATCACCCTGAGTATCTCCCGTAGAGTCCCCGGACTGCTCACCCAACACACTGGAAAATAGCTCTGGCCTACTGTCATTAGCTCCACACGACTGCTCTCGCTCCCCAGAAGTGCCCCCATCTGATCCCATGGACTCATCTGAAGAAGAGTCCTCATCTTGGCATACAGAAGGAATGCCCTTTTGTTCTGCCTCTGCCGCATCATCTGCATCACTCAAGCATGAGTGATCAGGCCCCCAAGGTTCTTTGCAAATGAAGCAAAGTCCCTTCCTCCTCATCTCATTTCTGTTGCCTGATCCACCAAACTGAAGCAACTCCTCCCTAGTCAACTGTCTCCTAAATAGCCCAATATTCTGCTCAACCAGCCAGCTCATAAGCAGCAGGTGAGACCAACTGCTCTCTCCTCCAAATGCTCAACAACCTGGTCTGCAAATATCGGCAAATGGTCTCACAGTCCCTCATACATGACGACAGGATGGACTGCATGTGTGCTATGATGGTGTCAGGATGATGTCTCCTAATGCTGAAGAAGCATCGGAACATCCGCAGAATCAAGTCATCACACTCAACATCAAACATGATGACATGCATCTCGAATGTGGCCATCCCCCCTAAAACCTCAAGCTTCTTCCCAAAGGTAGAGCTTGCACTGTTGTCCAAGTCCTGAAAAGTCTCTACCATCAATCTTAGAATCCTCCTCATAACATCATCATTGTATGGAGCTATAGGTGCAGTTAGTCTCAACACGTTACTGAGACAATATGCAACTGGATGGCTAACCCGTTCACAAGGTTCCTCCAAGAATTTGGGTTGTATAAGAGAAAGCATAGCAGGTTTTAGAGCCCAAATCAGTTTCTTCCCTTCTACTTGGCTTATTTTGGACAGGAGTTCATTAAGCTCATCAAGTTTGGATGGAACTCTCCTTGTCATCTTCATGTATTTCAAATCTGTTCCAAGTGCAAATAATTTGTGGCCTACTTCTTGCCCCTTCTGCACATCCTCTGACTGTTCTCTCTGAAGAATGGTATAGATCCCTCTCGAAAGAGGTCTGCTATTTTGTTTTGTTTTCTGGTCTTTTGATGCATGGTGGTTTAAGGAACCAACTTCTATTTTTATTTTTCTCAATCTATTTAGGAATCCCTCCATGGTTCAACCAATGATATGATTACTGTTTTACTAAGTTTTAAGTGTATCTCACTCACAGAGAATTTGTCATATACTTGACATCCCCTATTGCCATAGGTGAGGTTTGGCTTGAATGTTTAAGGCATGGACTAATCACATAAACTGTTTGATATTGGTGACAGTATTAACAAACAGAGATGCAAGTAAAATTATGAGAAATGTATCACAACTTTGGATTAGAAGAACCTGATTTGAGCGCTGTGAATGCCTTGAATTTATGCCCAACCTTCATATATCACAGCAAGGATGACTTTTAGAGATAACCCCCTTTATTCAGCTTCTTTCTGATATCTGCTACAACGACGATATGCTCAGGTGACGATGTCCTTCCGCTCCATTGGAATATATATCCTTATGCTGCCACTACACTCTGCCCTGACACTGGGCATGGACAATAGTTGATTCTTTCTACCTAGTTGTGAATTTCTGCCTTGTATAACAGTGCCAGTTGACTCTCTCACCCTCCCGAGGTGGCTTCAACTATAGGACATATACGTCCCTCCTTCCACACTTAATTTTGGCTATTAAAATATGAGTACAACTGTTCTCCTCTAGCAAGCTACGCTTGTTCTTGATTGTTCTGAGAATGCAGGGATACGCACACACACAGAAGGAGCTTTAGCGCTGTCCATTTACAAGGAAAATGGCTTATATAGGCCCTTCAAACGTGCTTCCACGAATTTGCATATGGAGAGAGTGATTCTAGTTATTTTTTCCATAGAAATAGCGTTGTAGTAATGTGTCTAGCTCTGAACTCGGCCCACAGGGACTTCATTGACCAAGCACAAATGATTCGGCTTTCCAAATACAAATGCGGCCCTTCATAAAAACTCATCTAGATGTTGGGATACTCGTGCAGTAATGAGAGGGAATGTTCCTCGATTTCTCTATAATTTTTGGTTATTATTGGTAGCCACTGAGGTATACCCAAAGACAAGTATCAGTTCACTGATAGCAACATTCTTCACTTGGTTGTGAAATGCAGAACTCAAATGAAATGAGATTCAGGCCCAACACGTGAAGAAGTCCTTTATACAGTGGCAAACCATGTTTAAATTATCTCAAATATGGCACGCCATCCAGGAATCAGGCTATGTCCAGGTGCGGTCTCATCCTCTTTAATGCATCCTTTAGAAATCAAAGTCAGAAACATAGGTGGAAACTAAGCCTCTACGTTTATTGGCACTTGATCATCAACAATGGTACTTATTCACGCAGGAAATCGTGGTCATGCCCCTTCCAGCAATAGCTCCATTTCCCACTTTGACAAAATCGCTTAGTTATAATTAGTGGTCCACTCAATCGAGGCCCACAATATTTGTCAAGGACTCGCTTCTACGTGGAAAGAAAATCCCTATTGTTGGTAAATTTCCACTGATAAGGCACAAATGGTTCAACCCCAGTTGCTGAATTAATTCAACCCCAAAGGATTCAAACAAGGAAATGAAATTAGGCACCATGACGAAATAATCAGTCCTCCGCAAATACACTCGGCCTTGGCGGTCGATCACGCCCCAAAGAAGATGAAGACCGGTGTCAATATGTCGCGTCTACCTCTGTTACTCGAGAAGACCTTGTGAGTATATTGCCATTGTGGCACGTACTTGGCTTCACTCAAGGTAGTCGACCATGTGCAAATTGTTCAGCTGGATAGAGCCGACACATTCCCTTGGGTTGGCGTTACGTCTGGACCTCCACTGGATTATATTAATGTGATTGGCACAATTACATTCTTTGGCCTCCCTTGATTCAACGTGACTCCACTTGATCGAAGAGAGATCACTCGGTCTAGAGAAATTAATATGGTCCCACCTGCATCGAAATATATTTTGGCTTTCCTGGAATAAATAACACGAACAATACTTGGTTTTTGGGGTTACAGAGCTCGACGGAATTAATCGATTCGGCCTTCACAAAATATTTTGACGGAACTCCCCGCCATGCAAATAAAACGCAACAAGCTTATAATCACAGCCTCCATCAAATTGGGCTTTAGATTTGTCGCACAGATATTCTGAAGGCAACATTAGTGCCATCAATTTTGTCGATTACTTGATTACTTAGATCAAAACAAATTTTCATTTTGCTATAGGGACTACGTTTTCGATTCCTTTGGAAAAACCCTTCAATATTCACTTCAATATTCTCTGCAACTGGAAACGGAAACCCGTAGGCTGAGCCAAGTCTAAGGCTCTGATACCACTATAATATCCTCAAATGAGATATTTTACTAATTTTGCAGAAAACACAGTAACCGAGCATTTTACCATAAAATTACTGAATTTATAAACAAAATATTTCCATGTAAAATAAAACACATGAGCACTGCAATCTATTAACACATCAAATAGGAAGAATCTCAACATTTTTATTATATATAATAACTAGGGTTACAAATACATTTGACCCAAAAAGAGCTGAGATGGAGAACTGGCCATCAATATGAACTGTTGCATTGTGCTGGCCTCCAAAACTGAACTGCTGCACTCTCCCTCCGGCAACAGCTACCACTGAATCCACTGAAGCACCCGTTGAATATCTGAATGATTCTCACTCCCATATATCTGAAGCTCTGTGAAACTTCTGAATGAAGTCCCCTCAAAGAGAGTTGGGTTTCCGTCCAACACTCCACAAATCACCTGAGGGTTTCCGTCCTCGGGTTACAGCTGAAGTAGAGAACCACGTTCTCAAGCCTATCATACATAAGAAAATGATCTACTCCAAAGATGTCCCTCATTGATCTCCACCCTTTCTTTTATATATCTCTTGGATCCTTCTAGAGCCTTATTTTATTATTATTTTATTCATGGAGCACTTTTCCCTCTTATTAAAATATTCATTTTTAATGCAAAAAAGAGTAAATCGGCTACCACGTCTCCTCCGGTCACTGAAACTCATGTCCAACCATTCCATCATGTATTTATCCTCATCCCGATTCCAATGAACTATTACACTAAGGTGTTCTATCATGTATTCCTCCCGGAATTCCACCTTGAGCGTAATTAACTGAGTTAAGGCCAAAAATAACTCAATTTTCCAAAAGTTGTCGGAATGCACCGGAACGAAAGGCAAGATGCTCGGATGATGGAATACATCAAGTGAATCCCACCAGACCTCATAGAAACTCCTCAAAAATCCTCCAAAAAGCCCCTGAGCCCGCTAATGACACCAACCTGTAACTGTGACCTGTCTGCTCCTAACTCTGGAAGTCCAACCTAACCCTACCGTAGGTGACACCAAAAAAAGGGAATATTACAACTACTCATATGATGATGATTATATTTTTGTTGGATTCCTCTTTCGTAGAGGTGCAATATTGATCTCAAGATCATCTTGTTTGGATGAATAGAACATATATTTTGAATTTATTTTCCACATATGTGCAAGGTCGGCCATATTTGTAATATAGGCTCACAAGCCCAATAGATGTTTCACACACCCTCATTAATGGATATAAATTGGAGAGAGATGATGTCCATTTCATCCTCAACTCATGACACACATTCATTTTGTGATCTGATTGGTTCGTACAACCTAGGAGAGGTTTCCCTCCCTCACATGTGTGAATCTGTACCTGAAGAAGTTGTTGTAATTTTCAGATTGTTTTTAGGGTTTCTAGACAACATTGACCAATGTTGACTTTGGGTCAACTCTTGGACTTTGACTTTGATTTTTGGACAAAAATTTCGATTTCTTGAGGCTACATTGGAGGGCACAAAAATGAAGTGTTGACTTTGACTATTGTCTATTGACTGCAGCATTGACTTTTGCGTTGACAAGTTTGGCTTGACTTGCGTTGAATTTTTAGAGTTGTCTTTGAGGGGTGGGTGTGACACTTGGAGGAAGGCTGATTTGGCTGTTGGAGAATTTGATTTGACCAACTCAGGAATTTTCTGGCTAGGGCATCCTGTTGACTACTGTAACAAACATTTATCTATCCATTTGCTAGACAAGGAGAATTACAAATTCTGATACATTATTTGGCTTGTCTTTTGTTGATCTATTTTTATGTTCTATTAGCATTTTACTTTCGAGTTGATGTGATTGCTAAATTTGAATTGGGCCTTAAAGAAGATTGAAGTAAAATTGTATTTAAGCATAGAACATACCATGATCTAAATTTAACAATAAACCACCTTCAAACATATGTTCTCGAAAGATGGGCGAGGGGAGATAGGACTTCTACGGGGAGCAGAGATCAAATGGAACAATGTATTACCTACACTGGTGGCTGTCAA
The DNA here is from genome assembly GCA_034641835.2 of Pinus albicaulis. Taxonomy (NCBI): domain Eukaryota; kingdom Viridiplantae; phylum Streptophyta; class Pinopsida; order Pinales; family Pinaceae; genus Pinus; species Pinus albicaulis. The sequence continues at coordinate 622,021,607 of CM076578.1, read as the reverse complement.
GGGCTACTAGCTATTGGCTAAAGAGAGATCTGGGAGAAATTTTATCTCCAACAAGGTCACACACTTTTGGTGGGTAATGTTATTTTTTTGCACTGAGATTATGACACTCACATCTTTTGCGTGCCTCAACAAGCTCCTACATCATCAAATACCATCAAGTACAAGTATGGATCTTATAATTCTTCTATCTTTCTCTCTATTTTCATTTATCTTTTTGATATTTCACATTCTATATATGGATTTGTATTACCACCCAAAACCGTCCCTTTAAATGAAAATGGCTTATATATACAAGTGAGACTGTAGGGCTAATAAAAGGTACAAGATAGACCCTAGGGATAATGGAAGAGTGATACCTAGTGTAACCTTATTATCTTCACACGTTGTAGGCCAATTGTTCTCTAACACAAGGGGAAATACATAAAAGAAACTAAGTCTAATGAATGTTAATAATTTGAAAGTGTTTTAGACTTCGGATGAATATGATTTGTGATATTTCATGATCTATATTGCAGATTTATGCAAATAGAAAATAAAAGGATGGGATTTTTTTTATTTTTGATAGTGGTTGGAAGGAAACAATAATTTTTAAACTACAATTACGACTATGGGGTATAAAAGCCAGATTTGGAGGGCTATTTGTTTAAGAATGATTGGGACCAACAAAGTTAAAAATTGCATATTGTATCCTAATCCAACCTTATGTTGTTATCAATTGATGCAAAAAGTATCTTTGAAAGGGTCTGCTAACGTAAAATTTTGCAGGCCTAGTGAAAATCCTCAGTAGGAAGATATAGACGTCGTGGCAACAAGGGATTAGCCACCACTGTCACCTCAAAAACCTTTCTCTAGCTATATAGTGGTATATTTCACCACAAGAAAGAATTGTCAGTATGTGGATCACCTAGTGTATATTCGACAAAGAAGGTTTAAACAATGTGGCATGATTTCGTTGAAACAAGTCTAGAATCAAAATGTAATTCTTCAAATATTATATAAGCATAAAATTAAAGAAACTCACTAGTTTACTTTTTATTTTTGATGGTTATATTTTTCTATTCCTAGGGCTTTTTGGATAATAAAAATTCAGGACAAATGCATAATTTAGTAAAAAGAGATGTTTTTTTAGTGGAATAAGCAGTGTGCCTTATTTCCACTAGGGCCATGGGGTTAAATCAATACCCCTCTTGAGTTACTTTATCAATGATTAAGGATTATGGCTGGAGGTCGAACCCCAAAAGTTAAATGAGCTCACGCCTAATTAAGAACATGTTTTGAAACAAGGACCTACTAGAAAGGATTATACTTAGGGAAAAACCATCAAAAAATATCTCAACCATGATGAAAATAAAACGAAGTCCCTGGTGAGGAGCACTAGGGCATGGCCCAAAAAGAAGAAACAAACTCTACCTTACACCAACAAGAGAGATATGCGAGTAAAACCCTAGACATCCCTGAGCAAGTGACAAAGTTTCCTTTCAAATGGATCGATCAAGTTAGGTTTTGTTGTATTCTTTAGTTATCCAGAAATCACCTTAATAAATATGTGAAATCAACCAAGAAAGATAATTCATGATGAACACCAAAGATTTCATGAAAATATTTCATAGTACGGAAAAACAATCTCAACAATTCACAATGATCTGCAAAGGAGGAAGATTTCTCTATTTATAGATTAGGATATCAATATCTTTCCTCCTTTTGCTTGAAAAAACAAGCGAATCTTCATCCACAATATGCTTCACAACTAAGTCAATCTACAAGTTATTTCATTACATTACTTAAATCTCAAAATAGGTGAGACATCCCACCAATTAGAAGTTTGATTTGACAAAAGGATTTCTGAATTGACCTAATTTTACAATGTTCCATCAAGAAATAGCTTGAAATTCTTTGAAAATTTAACTTGAGTGCTTGGAAGTAAAAAATTCCACTTTTTTTGCAGAATGTTGCTTTAATGAGGACGTTGGCCTTTCCAATGGATAGTATAATGGGGGCGACCTCCCTTTTCTTGGTGCAAACCTGATTCAAAGCATGCTTTTAGGCTCCTTGCTTGATTTTGACTCAAAATGTCCCTTGGATTGCTTGGAGACATAAATGGCCTTCTCTTTTGCCTCAACATTCCTTAAAATTGATCTTTACATGATCCAATGGGTAGAAAGGGTGGACGACACTCTTTGTATGGGTCCATTTGCCTCCTTTTTGTGTGGTTTAAGGCTTAAAATTTCCTAAACACGAGTTGTCCTTGGTATATGATGTATCCTCGACTTGCTTTGAAATCTTGCTTACTCAAAAAAATTTCCATGTTACCTATTTTAACCTCATGCCTACAACAAATGGAGAAGTCGCCTTGTTTTGAAGGTACCTCAAAGATGCAAATGGGACATTAAAGGGGGCATTAAGAGTGCCTTGACTTGGAGCTGATTATTCCGTGAAAAATCCTAGATCTGGATTCCTACTGCCACAAATATAAATTACTTCTCCTATTATTTTGATAATTATTTCATTACATTGAAATACCGAAGTAATTACTGAAGCAGTCTACACAAATAATGTTGCGGAATAAATCTAAGTGCTGAAACAAACTGAAAAAAATGTAATGAAAATCATCCACATTGACACAGTTATTTTTGGACTAAGTCCCCGGAAAAACCGAACTTGGGAAAACCGGTGCAACAGATATGAGGGTTTTATATTATTAAGTAGAAAAATATTGAGTACAACTAGGGTGCCAATATCCATCTCACCCTTCAGATAAATCTAGACAGCAAATGTAATCGTGATATATACCTCACTTTGCAAGTCTCCGGCGGATCTAAACAATGTTGGTGAAGCCCTTCTCTGCCTCTGTGTGGGTGCTTACGTTGGATCTGCGTAATCCTGCATAGGCAAGCCTGAAAAAATGCATCAGCTCTTTCTGCAAATGATCTAGTTGATCTGAGACTGGATTTTGGCCCTCCTAGCTCAAAAACCCCAGCCTCTAGCTATCTCCAGACTGATGCCAAGATACATTGCGCTGCTTCTACGTGATTTCCTACAGGGACTGCGTCACCCCTACAGTAAACTGCGTTGTCTCTCTTTGCGTGAATGTTGCCTCTCTCTGAAATGCACTCCTGGTCCTCCTAACCAGTCTCTGCTTTTGCCCCTCTCTGGATCTGATCACTGAATCACAATCACTTAGCAAACCCTGCCCTAGTGATTTAATTCTGATCAAAAGCTGTGTCTCCTCACACAAACTCAAAAATTCTCAATGCTCAATGTGCTCAATGTATTTTCCATAGGCCCCTCACCCTCCTTCTTATATTCTTCCGTTTACTCTTCAACGGCCAATATTAAAACATAACCAAGGGCTAAGATTAACTTGGAGGTGATCCATGAATTTTTCTAGAAGATTCACACTTAGTTTAATTAATACCTTTTAATTAATCAGTTTCCCTAAGTTTAGACTTAGAAAAACTTAAAAAAAAGATTAATTAATTTAATTAAACCATCTCTAAGTGGAATTTTCCAAAACCATCTCTGGGTTTTATGGAATACATGTGTCCTAGCCTATATACAAAGTTACAAGGCTAGAGCACATCCGATGCTACCATAAATCAACACTCCCTCTTAGTGAGGAAAGTGCTCTAGAAAAACAACTCAATGTGCTGCTCTGACTTCTGGAACATCTGCTGCTGTGCTGTTGATGCTGCTCACCAACACTGCACAAGAAAATGCTACAACTGTACTGTTGCTGACTCTGCATACTGTTGCCAGCTGCCACTGTATTGCAACTCCCTCTGAATTCTGCAACCATGCTGCTGCATTGCGCGAGTATTAATATGCACTATGCTGCACCACTTGTGCACTGCGCTATTGCTGCTCATCTGCTACTGCTACTCAACTACTGCTGTTGCTGCACTGCTTCACTGTTGCTACCTGCAACAGAAAAACATCTAAAATTGGACTAGAAAATCTGCAACTAAAAATAAGACTGATTGTTGCTAGTTTCTATACTAGCTCTCTGAAAATACTGCGTTGTTGTTGCTCTGCACTGCGCTGCACCAGTGTGCACTGCGCTTCCGCTGCTCAACTATTGATGTTGTTGCTCCCTCTCCGCGTTGATCAGGCTCTAGTACTACTAGCCACTGCACTATCTTCTCATCTTCTGCTGCAACTGTCCATCCTGCTACTATCTTTATGTTGTCGTAGCTCACATGTGATCCAAGAGTTTGGAAATACTCAAGGATCCTGCCACTTGTAGATTCTGGATCTAAAACTCCAAGTCAGCCCACTTCTCTCCTTTTGGAATATGAGCTAACATAGCACAATATTTTTTTGCCTCAATCTTGGCAGCTCCTGCTTGTGGATCTTCCTTCTCCTCTTTATCCTTTTTCTTAAGAGGACACTGTGTGGCATAATGTCCCATTTCCCCACACCAGAAGCACTTGATCTTGGAAATATCTTTCTTCTTTTGCTTCTGTTGCCCCTTTGATGCAAGGGCAATGCTATCTTCTTCCTCCTTGACCTTTGAACTACTATTGCCATCCTCCAAATGGATTTTGAGGAGATCTCTCCTCAACTCTTCTTGCTGTAAGGCTGCCCATATCGCTTCCCATCCTAGAAGTCTTTCTCTGCCCAAAATACTTTGGACAAAGACCTGATAGTCCTTTGAAACAAATTTCAGAGCGAGCCTTACTAGCTCTGAGTTTCTTGGAGCAGATCCTACTGCTGACAGTTGATCTTGGTTTTCCTAAATACGAGACAAGGAGTCAAAATGCTCTCCCTTCTTCATCTTGATATTACGCATCTTCTCTTCAAGGTACATCTTCCACTGCTCGGAAGATCCTTGGTATAGCTTTTCCAGCCCTACCCACATCTCTCTAGCAGTGGTTTTTGCTGCTATGTGGGGTATGATATGATCCTTCACACCATCTAGGATCAATCGCTTGGCTCTTTCCATATTCTTCTTGAATTGTCTCAGATGTGCTCCATCCAAGGGTTCTGCACATGCACTCTCTATGAGGGCCTTTAGATCATGCTCATCAAGGAGAAACTCTATCCTTGATTTCCAAATAACATAGTTGGAGGCACCCTCCAACCTATCTTGGTCACGCAGTCCATTGCTGGCCATCTCCTCAACTTGTCAACATCTTCCTCTAACCCTCTGCTCAGCTAGACTTACGCACTCCTTGAGGAGTAAGTCACTGCTTCTGCTGCTGCACAGGAAAAGATGAGTTTCTTTGAGTAAGAAACCCTCTAAGGTCAAGAAATCCCCAACTGTGTTTTTCAGAATTTTTTGACGCTTATGCACCAGCACTTACTGTTGTGTAGTAACTGCATCCTTCAGCTACGTTTGTCTGCTACACTGCCTCTTTTGCAACTGAAAAAACTTACCCCTCTGTCAACTCTCTAAGAGGGAGTCTTTTCTGCGCTGGAATGCCCTCCTGGCCTGGACAACGTAATTTCTGGGAGGCTCTGCTGCTTGCTTATGCAGATCCCAGACTCTTCAGCGTTGATCTGCTAGTTCTCTTGTGTTTCACTTGCACTCTAGCTTGAATAAGCTTTGATACCATGTGAAAAATCCTAGATCTGGATTCCTATTGCCACAAATCTGAATTACTTCTCCTATTATTTTGATAATTATTTCATTACATTGAAACACCAAAGTAATTACTGAAGCAGTATACACAAATAATGCTGCGGAATAAATCTAAGTGCTGAAACAAAATGAACAAAATGTAATGAAAAACATCCACATTGACACATTTATTTTTGGACGAAGTCCTGGAAAAACCCAACTTGGGAAAACCGGTGCAGAAGATTTGAGGGTTTTATATTATTAAGCAGTAGAATCTTGAGTACAACTAGGGTGCCAATATCCAGCTCACCCTTCAGATAGATCTAGACAAAAAATGTAATCGTGAGATATACCTCACTCTGCAAATCTCCGGCTGATCTAAATAGCACTGGCGAAGCCCTTCTCTGCCTCTGCGTGGGTGCTTACGATGGATCTGTGTAAGCCTGCATAGGCAAGCCTGAGAAATTGCGTCACCTTTTTCTGCAAATGATCTAGCCAATTTGAAACTGGATTTTGGCCCTCCTGGCTCAGAAGCCCCAACCTATAGCTATCTTCGAACTGACTCCAAGAGACACTGCACTGCTTCTGCATGATTTCCTATAGGGACTGCGTCACCCCTTCAGAAAACTACGTTGTCTCTCTCTGCGTGAATGCTGCCTCTCTCTAAAAGGCACTCATGGTCCTCCTGACTAGTCTCTGCTTCTGCCCCTCTCTAGATCTGATCACTGAATCTCAATCACTTAGCAAACCCTGCCCTAGTGATTTGATTCTGATCAAAAGTTGTGTCTCCTCACACAAACTCGAAATGCTCAATGCTCAATGTGCTCAATGTATTTTCCATAGGCCCCTCACCCTCCTTCTTATATTCTTCCGTTGACTCTTTAACGACCAAGATTAAAACATAACCAATGGATAAGATTAACTTGGAGGTGATCCATGACTTTTTCTAGAAGATTCACACTTATTTTAATTAATACCCTTTAATTAATCAGTTTCCCTAAGTTTAGACTTAAGGAAAACATTAAAAAATGATTAATTAATTTAATTAAACTATTTCTGGGTTTTATGGAATACATGTGTCCTAGCCTATATACAAAGTTACAAGGCTAGAGCACATCCGATGCTACCATAAATCAACATATTCTTGACTTGGAGGTCGCAAGAGATCTTTTCACTGCCTTAGAGGATGTGGGTCATTGCATTAAGGAGCTCAAATGCATCACAAACTGTGAGACTTCGATGAAGAATGATGGTCATGGCCAAAGAGGTGTGAAAACATATGGATATGGTTGATTTTGGGAACAAAGAGTGCATTGAGATAAATGGGATAGTGATGAGAAAAGTACAATAAGCGATCACCTTTTTAGGGCTACTCAACAAGTGCTCCCATAAATCATCAGTCATATTAGATCCACCTCTTGATGTTCGTATATCACCATAAGAAATAAGAATGTTACATGATGCTCTCTTTCCCATACTATTCTTCTCCTTTCCTTACCCATCGAATGCTGAATGGAATCCTTTCCTTCTTGTACTAACCTTTCTCTAGTGGATTGTGGATTATACTAGCCTCATAAGGTTTCGATAATTAATATGCTCTACCAAGTTTAGTGATGCTCTATTTTGGGGAGGGACCATTGTGAGAGAAACCTAGACCTTATATGTTGAGGGTTTCTCAATAATAGCACACCCATCCACACTTTTACTAATGACTCGTTTCTCCTATATCCTCTCTCTCTGTTTTTTTGCTTCCCCTTTCCTAGCCTACATCACCACTAATGGGTCTCTCTAGGTCGTCTTCTCAGGTAGGGCCAGACCTGAGACGACGTCACTTTAGATGGGACCAATCATTGTGTCTCAACTTTGCCTATTAGGGACTTTGTTCTTGGTTTTCACATCCTATAGACTGCAGCTATGGGATCACATCTCCAACCATTGCTCCAGTGCTTGCTTGCAACCCTTCTATTGCATTCCCGAGCTCAACACTAGGATTGTCAAAATTTTCTTCTTTCCTTCAATATTTGTGCTCTGGAGTTGTTAATTCTCACCTCTTTTATTTCCAATCTCAAATAGTGTTGCCACCTCTTACTTCTTGGCTTCAATTGTTCATCTCTATTGTTGCCCCCTCTTGCGTATTTGGTTCAGTTTTTTGGTCCTAGCTTCAGTAACTTTGATCTCTCTTTCCTCCACTAGTTCATCCCTACATTTGCTACCTCTCCTTCCTTGTCCTCTTCTCACCTTCACTAACTTCTCAGCCTCATTGAGTTTTTCTATTGATATCACCTCCTTGTATGTGGCAATCCATTTACTTTTATATATTTCGATGTCTTACCATAATCTAGCAGGCCCTAAGGAGGGATATCCTATGTGTCAAAGAGCCAAACTAAGTGATAACAATGGAAAAATGTCCCACTGTCACCATAGCCAATGTCCCCTGCTCTTTATGGACTTTCACTAATGCGAGGAGTCTCGATAGATAAACAATCATCTCTAATTCTTGTTCTAGGGTATTAGGTACTAGGTGATGAGGTAGGAATTCTTAAGGAAAGCTCAATGTGGTACCATGGCACTTCAAAAGGGTATTCACACCCTATAAGAGACCTAGAAAAAACTTTCACGCGATCTAGGGTTTTGTGAATTATCGTGGTTAAAGGCACTCTCGAGATCAAGGCAAGGGGAAGAAATAACTTCTTATGATTTATTCCAATAAATACTAAGCTCATACAACCCTGGAAGAATAATTCCCCAAGCCAATGAAATGTAAACTTGGATTTCCCTTCTAGGGCACACCTCAGGCAAGAGTTTTTATGGATGAAAAGTTAAAACACATGGGATGGTTCTCAAAATTTGAATTCTTGTAGCTAAGACCCTAAGTTTGAAGTCTATGATCTCAGAATCCACCATTTCACTCTCTAGATAATTTCACTCTATGCCCTAACCTAGCCGTCCAAGAAGAGGAGACCAAAACTTTGGGAGAAAAAAATATCTAGAAAGAAGGACTTGATCACGAAATGACTTGGACCAGTGGCTTCTCCTTTGGGATTGTGGAGTCCTAGATACTTTAGACTGACCAAAATCGTCTTCTAGGAGGTCAAGAATTGATGAGCTAGCTACCAACCCTCGACAATTATGCACTAAAATATTATGGAGTTTTATGTAGGAAAAACAATATTTCATTGACTAGGAACATTAATCACATGTCATGCTATGAGTAACATGTGCAATTTCCAACCAAATAGCTTTCAAAATAAATCTTCAACAATTAGGGCACAATATAACATCCATCTAGTCGCAGCAATTCCCTACATTACACATTTTTCAAGAAAGAAACTTCAACAAGAGGCACTTACAAGATGACAATATGATATATACATCCACAAATCAAGAGAAGGCTCCAAAATAAATCAAATTTCAGCTATAAATCTGAAAATACATCCATGACATCCAATAACTAATCCAAAGAAAAAGCCTGGATTTTCCAAGAAGGCCAAAATTACCAAGTTTGATGATGATCCAATACAAATAAAGTTGAGATTTATTTATATGAAATGTAGGAGGTCGAATTATTTTACCAAGGCCCCTAACATTATAAATAAGTGCAAAATACATGTCTTGGTCACAAGCCAACCAAGTAGCTTTTACAAATTATGAAATAACCATCCAACTGTTAGGCGAATTGATGACATCAAGCTGAAGTAAGGCCGTTGGAGTGCCACGTTGAGTCCTCGTGGTGCCAAAGTGTGTGAGAGGGCTCCATAAATCATGAACAAGGGGATGGCTCCTTACTCTCCATGAAAGTCATCATGTGGGGCCCCGAAGTGATTTTTTGGGTTACAAAAACTTGTCTCATGGGTCTCGTGATGATAGAATAGCCTGTGATGCTCCAATACTAAGGGATATGACGATGGTGCTTGCCCTCCCATATCTCAAGGGATGAGCAAACCTAATCTGGGGCTTGCGTCAACTACCATATAATTCTAAGCCGACCAAGGCACACTGGTCCAAGCTCATCAACTTCTGAATAATGTATGGAAATGAGCAGACTGCTGAAGGTGTTGAGGGTGCCCATGGCATGGAATTATGCTCAACACATGATGGGAGATCCATGGCTCTCAATGCTTCAACCAAGGGTGTCAATATGATCCTATGGTGGACTTGGGCCCCACTTAAGTTTCCCAACCCATAATGAAACCGCCTTCCAATTACATATAACATCCAATATGCATCCTCATAATTAGGTACAATATTCATTGGTACATATAAGTGAACCAAGTTGTTTTATCAAGGGCACATTGAGACTTCATGGTGGACATCCTTTCCAAATTTAGTGTTACCTCCCTAGGTAGGAGTGGGTAATAAACAACCCTATTAGGTGTTCCCAGTCCCTAAGGGGAAAGACAGGTCCCTGGTACATCCTTTAATTGACAGGTGTCATATGAATGATGATGAATGGATGGGGACATCGGGGTATCAAGGTCAAATGCTATAGGTTCAAGGATGGCAATGATGATTATTTGGGTGTATAGCTAAGAAATCAGAGCCGTCCCTCAGGGGCTCCGAATCCTAAATCCGGCGAATCGGATAAGATTCGACCGGATTCGTACCCAATTCACGGGATACGGCCGTATCCGTATAGGGTACGGCGAATCCCGACCATACCCTATACGGATACGGCCGTATCTCGTGAATCGGGTACGGTCGGATACGCTGTCCAGTCAGCACATATTTTCTGAGCGCAGTCAGTGTGTATTTCATGCCAGTCTACACAGTGGTTTAGTGTGTAAGCTAAGGGAGGAAATGTCTGCTTCAGGAGTGTGTTTATCTACTGAAACAAACCTAAGTTCCATAGAAGGATAATCTAGATTTTTAACTTTTAAGGCATCCAATAAAATTCTATATGTTTTGATTCCCTGTGTTAGAGTAGCTGCTAAGAGATCGAAAATTTTGTTGAAAGGAGAGTGACTATGTGAGGAAATTATTAGTCCATAGGTTCAGTGTAAAAGAGGATCTTTGAACAACTCAACATTTGAAAAACACTAGCAAAATTTGAAAACTAGAAAAGGTTGCAGGTCATTTAATTTTCTACACTTTGAACCTACTTCCTTCTTCAACAACCATGATTGGCCCATGTCAATCACTACTATGTTCTTCGTTTGTTTCTTCATGTTGTTCTTGAGAAGGAAAGAAAGATTTACTAAGAAAAGTAATGAATGGAGCATTTGCAGAGTTTTCCACTGGCACTGGGCGATTTGCAATGTACTTATGTAACACATTTTGATTTTGATGACTTAATGAGAAAACTACAGTATCTTACGATCTTGTCTTTATGAGTAAATTTGACAATTGTATGATGTATCAATGTATCATGTATGAGTATCTATGATCTTAAATCTATGTTTGAATCAATGAATTTGTATGAATTTTTGTAAAAAATATCTAATTTTTAATATATTAATATATATATATTTTTAATAAAATAATATATAACGTATCGTATCCCAGAAGTATCTTGTTTCGGGGGTCACCATATCCTGAATCCGATTCTCGAATACCCATATCCCCGTATTAGGTGACTTAGGTGTATAGATGTAGGGGGGAGCAATTGTGGATAAATGAGTTACCCCGTTCTTTGTTTTACCACCCTTCTTTATGTTTCTTTTTCCTTTTATTGATTTTTCTTTGTATCACTGGTTGGGGTTCCAGGAAATGAGAACATGCTGAGTAAGATATAAGCAGTTATTACCCCCTTAATGTGGGGCAGTTCATCACCCACCAGGGGTTGAGACATGCATGGGTTCGTCAATGATTTGGGGGCAGTCATAGCACCCTAGGAACTAGGATGATGGCAATAATAATGAGTAGAGCTCATACTTGGCTTTTTCCCATGTGCTATATCAAATGTCGTGACCATCCTTTGCATTTTATAATATTCTCTTTCTCTTGTTTCTTGCTTGTGGTTGTGATATGCTTTTAACATTCTTTAACTACTTCAACCTCTGGGGCAAACTTTCTAGGCCCAACCCATACATGTGGACAAGGGGAGGGGGTGTGCCAGTGCCTTCTGGACCCAAAGAAGGAATATGATGAAATAGGGGTTGTGTAATGTGCAGAGGGGAGTGAAAAACATGGATGAGGAAAACATGACTGCGCTACCAAAATCAAGGTTTCCCAAGTAGTGCCCTTCCTAAATCCATAGGCCAATAAGGGATATCCCACGAGACTAGGATTGAGGATTGACTCCCCCTGCCCCCATTTTACGTGAGGGAAAGAAACTGTGATCAAAGCCCTTCCTTTTTTCCAAGTCACTCAATAATCCATACCTAAGATTCCCAAGGAAAAATAAGCATAAGCACCCGATTGCACAATAGAAAACATACACCTTTTCGGTTGGATAACCCACCTTCAAACATATGTTCTCGAAAGATGGGCGAGGGGACATATGATTGATGTAGGGAGCAGAGATCAAATGAAACAATGTATTAGCTATATTGGTGGTTGTCAAGGGCTACCAACTGTTGGCCGAAGAGAGATCTAGGAGAATTTTTTCTCCAATGGGGTCACACTCTTTTGGTGGGTTACATCATACATGCTTTTTTGCACTAATATTACCACACTCGCATCTTTTGCGTGCCTCAACAAGCTCCTACATCATCAACTACCATCAAGTACAAGTATAGATATCCTAATTCTTCTCTCTTTCTTTCTATTTTCATTTATCTTTTTGATATTTCACATTCTAGTTATGCCTTTGTATTAACACCCAAAACTCTCCCTTTAAATGACAATGCCTTATATATAGAAGTGAGACCCTAGGGATAATGGAAGATACACAATAGGTGGTAGGGATAATGGAAGAGTGATACCTAGTGTAACCTTAGTATCTTCTTCACATGTTGTAGGCCAATTGTTCTCTGACACAGTGGGAAATACATAAAAGAAGCTAAGTTTAATGAATGATAATAATTTCAAAGTGTTTTAGACTTAGGATTAATATGATTTGTGATATTTCATGATCTATTATGCAGATTTATGCAAATAGAAAATAAAAGGATGGGATTTTATTATTATTTTTGAGAGTGGTTGAAAGGAAACAATAATGTTTAAACTAGAATTACGACTATGGGGTATAAAAGCCATATTTGGAGGGCTATTTGTTTAAGAATGATTGGAATCAACAAAGTTTCAAATTGCATATTGTATCCAACCCTATGTTTTTATCAATTGATGCAAAAATTTTCTTTGAAAGGGCTTGCTACTGCAAAATTTTGTAGGCCTAGCGCAAATTCTCACTACCAAGATCCAGACCTCGTGACAACAAGATATTAGCCACCACTGTAACCTCAACAACCTTTCTACAACTATATAGTGGTATATTGCACCACAAGAAAGAATTCCCTGTATGTGAACCACCTAGAGTATATTCAACAAGGAGGGTTTAAATGATTTGGAATGATTTCGTAGAAACAATTCTAGAATCAAAATGTAATTCTTCAAATATTATATAAACATAAAAGTAAAAAAACTCAATGGTTTACTTTTTATTTTTGATGGTTATATTTTTCTATATATTATTTTATGTATATATTTTTTCTATTCTTAGGGCTTTTTGAATAATAAAAATTAAGGACAAATGTAGAATTTAGTAAAAAGAGATGTTTGTTTGGTGGAATAAGTAGTGTGCCTTCATTCCACTAGGGCCATGTGGTCAAATCGAGGCCCCTCTTGAGTTATTTTATCAATGATTGTGGATTATGGCCGTAAGTGGAACCCCAAAAGTTAAATCAGCTCGCGCCTAATCAAGAACAAGCTTTGAAACAAGGCCCTACGGGAAAGGATTATGCTTAGAGAAAAGCCTTCAACAAATAGCTCCACAATGATGCAAAATAAACTGAAGCCGTCGGTCAAGAGCACTAGGGCATGGCACAACAAGAAGAAACAAACTCTACCTTACACCGACAAGAGAGACGTGCAAGTAAAACCTTAGCCATCCCTGACCATGTGACAAATTTTCCTTTCAAATGGATCGATGTAGTTACTTTTTGTAGTATTCTTTAGTTATCCACAAATCGCCTTAAGAAATATGTGAAATCAACCAAGAAATATAATTCATTATGAACAACAAAGATTTCATGAAAATGTTTCACATTATGGAAAAATGATCTCAACAATTCACAACGATCTGCAAAGGAAGGAGATTTCTCTATTTATAAATTGGGTTCTCAACATCTTTCCTCCTTTTGCTTGAAAAACAAGCCACATTTCATCCACAATATGCTTCACAATTAAGTTAAATTACAAGTTATTTCATTACATTACTTAAATCTCAAAATAGGTGATACGTCCCACCAATTAGAGGTTTGATTTGACAAAAGGAGGTCCGAATTTACCTAAGGGTTCAACGTTCCATCAAGAAATAGCTTGACATTCCTTGAGAAATTAACTTGAGTGCTCAGGAAGTCAAAAATTTCACTTTGTTTGCACAATGTTGCGTGAATGAGTACGTTTGCCTTTCCAATGACTAGTATAATGGGGTAGACCTCCCTTTGCTTGGTGCAAAGAAGATTCAAAGCATGCTTTTAGGCTGCTTGCTTGATTTTGACTCGAAATGTCCCTTGGATTGCTTGGAGACATAAATGGCCTTTTGTTATGTATCAACATTCATTCAAATTGACCTTTACATGATTCAATGGGTAGAAAGGGTGGACGAGACTCCTTGTCTGGGTCCATTTGCCTCCTTTTTGTGTGGTTTAAAACTTTAACTTTCCTGAACATGAGTTGTCCTTAGACTATGATGTGTTCTCAACTTGCTTTGACATGTTGCTTAATCAACAAATTTTCCATGTTACCTCTTTTAACCTCATGCCTGCGCCAAAAGGAGAAGTCGCCTCGTTTTGAAGGTACCTCAAAGATGCAAATAGGACATTAAAGGATGTGTTAAGTGTGCCTTGACTTAGAGTTGATTACTCTTGACTTGGAGGTTGCAAGAGATCTTTTCACTGCCTTGGCAGATGTGGGTCACTTTATTAGGCAACCCAAATGCATCGGAAACTTTGAGACTTCCATGAAGAATGATGTTCATGGCCAAATAGGTGTGAATACATATGGATATGGTTGATTTGGGGAACAAGGAGTGCATTGAGATAATGGGAAAGTGAGGGGAAATGTACAAAAAGCGATCATCTTTATAGGGCTACTCAACAAGTGCTCCCATAAATCATCAGTCGTATTAGATCCACCTCCTGATGTTCGCATATCTCCATAAGAGATAAGACTGTTGCATGAGGCTTTCTCTCCCATACTATTCTTCTCTCTTCCTTATTCATCGAATGTTGAATGAAATCATTTCCTTCTAGTACTGAACTTTCTCTAGTGGCTTGTGGAATATACTAGCCTCATAAGGTTTCCATAATTAACATGCTCTACCAGATTGAGTGATGCTCTATTTTTGGGAGGGACCATTGTGAGAGAAATCTAGGCCTTATATGTTGAGGGTTTCTCAAGAAATTAATAGCACTCGCATTCATACTTTTACTATTGAACCCTTTCTCCTATATCCTCCCTCTCTGTTTTTTTTCCCGCTCCTTTCCTAGTCTACGTCACCACTAATGGGTTTCTCTAGGTTGTCTTCTCAGGTAGGGCTCGACCTGAGATGCATTCTCCTTAGATGGGAGCAATCACCGTGCCTCTCCTTTTCCTATTAGGGACTTTGGACTTGGTTGTCTCATCCTATAGATTGCATCTATGGGATCACATCTCCAACCATTGCTCCAATGCTTGCTTCAATTTGTCTTTTGCAGTCCCCAACTCAACACTATGATTGTCGACTTTTTCTTCTTTCCTTCAATAATTGTGCTCCGGAGTTGTCAATTCTCACATATTTCATTTCCTATCTCAGATAGTGTTTCCAGGTCTTACTTCTTGGCTTGAATTGTTCATCTCTAGTGTTGTCCCCTCTTGCGTATTTGGTTCAGTTTTTTTGTCCTAGCTTCAGTAACTTTGATCTCTCCATCCTCCACTAGTTCATTCCTACCTTTGCCACCTCTCCTTCCTTGTCCTTTTCTCACTTTCACTCGCTTCTCCCACTGTCACCACAACGAGTGTCCCCTGCTCTTTATGGACTTTCACTGATGCGGAGAGTCCCGGTAGATAAACAGTCACCTTTAATTGATGTTCTATGGTTTGAGGTACTAGGTGATGAGGTAGGGCTTCGTAAGTGAAGCTCACTGTGATAATATGGCACTTCAAAATGGTTTTCCCTCCCTATAAAATACCTAGAAGAAACTTGCAAGAGATCTAGGGTTTTTTGAATTATCATTGTTAAAGGTACTCCCAAGATCAAGGAAAGGGGAAGAAGGGATTCTTATGATTTATTCCAATGAATACTAAGCTCATACAACCCTTGAAGAAGTCCCGAAGCCAAGGAAATGCAAATTATGGTTTCCTTTCTAGGGACCACCTCCGGCAAGAGTTTTTAGGGATGAAAAGACAAGGGATGGTTGTCAAACTTTGAGGTCTTGCCGCTAAGACCCTAAGCTTGAAGTGTTAATTTTGGGAAACTAGGTCCAAAGTCCATGTTGTGATGCTCAGATGACGATGCCAATATTTTTATTGGATTCCTCTTTTGGAGAGGTACAAGATCGATCTAAAGATCATCTTGATCGGATGAGCATAAAATTTATTTTGAATTAATTCCTCTTATGTGCAAGGTCGGCCAGAATTGTAATGTAGGCTTGGAGCCCCAATAGATGTGTCACACACCCTCACAAATGGATATATATTGGTCAACGTTGGAGGTCATTTTCACCATCACTCATCACACACTTCTCTCTTGTGTCTGATTGGTTCAATCATCATTTTGGAGGCTTCTATTCACTCACACGTGGGAAAACAACAGCTAGGGTTTCGAATCTGTTCTAGGGTTTTCAGTGCAACTTTGACCAGCGTTGACTTTGGTCAAATTGACCTCAAACTCTCCCAAAAATTTGATCCTCCGCATTTTTTGGCACAAAAATTGAGGCTAGACGTTGACCTTTGACCTTGATGAGTTGACTTTCTGTTGCTGATGTTTTGCATTGACCGTTGACTAGACAATGTTGACTTTTGTTGACTTTGTGTTGACTATTGTAGAGTTGTCTTGAGGGTTGTGTAACACTTCTAGTTGGCTAACCGTGAGGAGAATTTGTTGGTTGAAGCATCCTGTTGACCGCCGTAATGCACCACAACACATATTTTGCTGATTAAGTTAAGTGTATTTTTGGCTTGTTTTATGTCAATCTATTGGTATGTTCTATCAGCATTTTACTTTCATGTTTATGTGATTGCTATTTGATATCAGATTTAAAGTAAAGTTGCATCAAGCATAGAACATCTACGAAAATTTACATGGTATCAAAGCTAAGGTGAAGAAAAAGCCCAAGTTTGTATTGAGAGAAACCATCGAAGAAGTAGTACTTGTCAAGGACTCATGGGTACCTCAAATTATAGTGGCTTCAAAGCTGATGACAAGTTGACTAGCAAGTCTGACTTTCATGCTTGGAAGATGTCTTTGGATTTGATCTTGGAAGATCAAGATGTCATGGACTATGTGCATGGTAAAATTGAAGAGCCTCTATCATCTGCACCTGCTGCCACCAAGACAAAGTATAAGAAAGGGGAAATCAAAGCTAAGCTGATCATCCGGGATTCCATCCATAAAAGTCTGGTTGCCTACATCTCTGAGCTGGGCACATCTAAGGAGATGTATGATAAGTTGGTCAATATGTTTAGGGCTAACAATGCAAATCAAGTTCTTTTCTTTAAGAACCAATTGAAGAATCTCAAGAAAGGCAGGGATGAATCCATTCAATCCTATTTTCTGAAGTGGATTGAAATCAAGAATAATCTTCTTGCCATTGGGGAAACAATAGCTGATCGAGAAATGGTTCTCACCACACTTGGAGGTCTCCCCTCTGAATGGCATGTATTCATTACTACCATTCTAAATAATAATGTGATTCCTGATTTTGACGAAGTATTGTCAAGACGCACTCAGGAAGAAGCAAGAATGATGGAATATGAAAATGAAGGTAATGTTTCCTTCACCACTCGTGCTAAGAAGAAGAACAATGGTGGTTCGAAGAACCATGGAAGAGCCGGGTCGAAGGAAAGAAAGGAAGATGTTACACATGTAACAAGACTGGCCACTAAGCTAGAGAATTCCCTAATAGAAGGTATTCTCTCGGGGATGATGATAACAACAACAACAGGAGGAATGGAAATCAAAGAAACAACAGGTGCAAAGGAAAGAGGAAGGCTCCCTCTGGTCGCAATGGAAATGGGCAACCTTTCAAAAGGTCAATAAATTCTAGGTATGAGGAATCTAATGTTGTTGATGATAAGAAAAATGAATTCATTCTTGTATTCTTGTATCTGCCCTCTCTGTTGCATCTCCACTCGACACCTTGGATGTCTGGTTGAATGATAGTGGTGCTTCAAGGCACCTCATTGGGTTTAAAGAATATCTCTCTGATTTGATTGAGAAGGATACTAATGTGAAAATTATCCTTGGAGATAATGCCACCTATCCCGTGAAAGGGAC
This sequence comes from Pinus albicaulis, assembly GCA_034641835.2. Taxonomy (NCBI): domain Eukaryota; kingdom Viridiplantae; phylum Streptophyta; class Pinopsida; order Pinales; family Pinaceae; genus Pinus; species Pinus albicaulis. Next base: position 622,003,470 of record CM076578.1, on the reverse strand, counting down.
AGGGACTGTGACCCTCCACTTATCTCAAGGTCAAGTCTTTTGTTTGCAAGATGTTTTGATGTACCTGATTTGAAGAAGAACCTTGTGTCTCTTTCGACCATGGAAGTCAAAGGTTTCAAGGTGGCATTCGACGATGGAAAGGTGGTATCTGGAAGAAGAGTTTCAAGGAAGCTCTTACGATTGGGTTTAGAGTTGATACACTCTACCAGGTTGGAGGAAGTCCATTGGGGGCTATGACATGTGATACTATTCGTCAAACCGAACTCTGGCACCGGAGGTTTGGACACCTTCATTACCCTGAAGCAAGGAAGGTGGTGACAGGGATGCCCAAATTCAAAAATGATCATGAAGGTGTATGTCAGGGTTGTGCCGAAGGAAAGCATACAAGAGGACCTTTCCCCTCAAGTGTCACAAAGACATCTGATGTCTTGCAATTGCTACATTCTGATCTGTCTGGTATGTCACCCGTGACATCTTTGGAAGGATGTTCTTATTACATGACGTTTATAGATGAATTATCTCGCAAGACCTGGATATACTTCTTGAAGAAGAAGGATGAAGCATTCATGTGGTTTCGTAATTTCAAAGCCTTGGTAGAAAATCAAATAGGGAAGAGATCAAGATTTTGAGGACCGATAATGGCATTGAATATGAGAGGAACGAGTTCAATAAATTTTGTAGAGAAATTGGCATTAAGAGGGAGACCACAACCATGTATACTCCTGAGCAAAATGGCATTGCTGAAAGAAAGAAAAGGACCATTGTGGAAGCTTCCCGTGCCATGCTATGTGACCAAGGTCTTCCGACATTTCTATGGGGAGAAGCTACGAACACTGTTGTGTACATTCAAAATCGATGCCCACATTCTACTCTGGACTCCAAAACTCTCGAAGAGGTTTTCTCTGGTAAGAAACTTGATGTTTCTCATTTTATAATTTTTGGTTGTCCTGTTTATTTTCATGTGCCGAAGGAGAAGAGAATGTTTGTGGGCTACAGTGAAACTTCGAAGGCTTATAGAGTGTATGTGCCTAGTCATAGAGAAGTGGAGATTTGCCACAATGTTACCTTTGATGAAGATGCTTCCCTCAGGAAAGTGATAAATCTTCCGAGCTTTGAGGAAGATCATGATGTAAGATCTGGGAATCAAGAAGAACCGAATGATGAGATGATGCCCGATGTTGAAGGATCGATGCACCCCATTGATCCACCTCCTTCAATGAAGAGAATACCTGTACGGCTCCAGGATACTCTCGAAGATGTCGAGAGACATATGGCCCCAAGGGGGACATTCCGTGAAAGCAAGAAGCATAATAGATACCAAGGGTATCTAGCCATGAGTACAATCGTACAATCTGAGTCTCGATCTTTTGAAGAAGCCATAAAGCATCAAGTCTGGAAGGATGCTATGCACGAAGAGTACGAGTCCATTATGAAGAATGATGTCTGGGATGTGGTTCCGAGACTGGAGGACAAAGTTGTTTTCACCTTGAATGGCTCTATAAGATCAAGCATGGATCTGATGGTAGTGCTGAAAAGTTCAAGGCAAGATTCGTTGCTCGAGGCTTCTCTCAAAAGGAAGGCTTAGACTATGATGATATATTTGCACCTGTGGCCCGATATACCACCATCTGATCTATTATTTCCCTTTCTGATACGCAAGGATGGAATCTTCATCAGATGAATGTGAAGATTGCCTTTCTACATGGTTCAACAAAGGAAGAGGTGTATGTGGAGCAACCTCTCGGGTTCAAAGTCCAGGATAGAGACTCTCATGTATGCAGGTTGAAGAAATTCCTCTATGGGTTGAAGCAAGCCCCTAGGGCTTGGTACGAGAGGATAAATAGCTACTTGATGAAGCTGGGCTTCACTCGTATTAATGCTGATCCAAACCTTTACTTCAAGGTTGATATAGAAAAGCCTCTCATTCTAGTTCTCTATGTGGACGATCTCTTTGTGATAGGTGCTGACCCTCTCATTCATAAATATAAGAGGGAGCTCGTTTCTAAGTTCGAGATGAAGGACCTAGGACTGATGCATTACTTCCTAGGCCTGGAGGTCTGGCAGAGACCTCGCGAGATTTTCCTCTTTCAAGGAAAATACATTGTGAAGCTGCTGGAAGGATTTGGAATGGTGGACTGTAAGTCCATGTCGACACCGATGGAGCTCAACTTTAAGAAGTTGAGTGGAAACGCTGGTGGGCACGTGCTAGAAAATCCTACTGAGTACCGTCAACTTGTAGGGGCCCTGATGTTCTTAGTGAACACTCGTCCGGACATATGTTTTGCATTGAACACTTTGAGTCAACACATGGTTGATCCTCATCACATTCACTAGGTTGGTGCCAAGAATCTGTTGAGATATCTTCGGGGCACGATAAACCATGGGCTGAGATACATTGTCGAGAGTTTGAGACTCCTTGGATATACTCATGCCGATTGGGCTAGAAGTGTGGTGGATCGCAAGAGCACATCTAGATGCTGCTTCACACTTGGGTCTGCTTCGATATCTTGGATGAGAAGGAAGTAGAAGTCAGTGGCTTTGTGTAATATTCCTAATTTGCGACAGCAAATTGGAATATTCTATTTTGTTTATTTTTCCACCTATAGTTTGTAAATAAATAAAAAGTGAGTAAAGAGGGTCTAAACTCACTTAAATGAAATAAGACATCCACCTAGTAGCACAACGTTGTGACTTAAGTCGGAGTCAAGGGGGGGACCCAACACCACGTGGAGGAGAGAGAGAGACTACGTTGGGTTTTGGAGGGAAACCAACACTATAAAAGATGAAGGAGCCTCCTCATTTCATTCATGCTTGGATTATGGATTGTTGAGTGAGACATATTGTCTTCTTTGGCACGCTGGCTGTTTAGCTCGTCTGCTGCACTGTTTAGTGCACCGAGTGTCTCTGTGCGGAGATCTCACCCTTAGCCCCGGGGGACTTCGAGTGCCTGCTCGGGCAAGGTTATTTTCTTAGTATCATCCTCTAGGACAGCGTTATTGCTGCAGCAGCGTAATACTGTGTTGTAGGGTGTTGCCGTGGTGACTTTACGACACCACCTCCTTCTCTTGTTTTTCAGAGGGAGAGTCCTCTTTCCTTTGGAGGATCAGATTGGGAGATATTGGAGCTTATTATCAGATCTTGGCATCAGGCCTATATGTTCTTCATGGTATACTGCGCAGTTCTTTCCCCAGATCTGCGTTATTGCTGAGGGAGCAACATTCCAGGGTTTTTGGCATCATTTTGGAGTTAGATCTCTGATTGAGGGTGATCCTTGGATTGGCAAACCAATCCAAGTATATTTTTGATCTGATACTGAAGTTTGCTTCAGAAATTCTGAATCATTCTTCAGATCTTCTGCAGTAAAACTCAGATCTGCTCCGGCATTCTCATGTATTGCTAAAATCCCCAAGGGGAAAGTAATAAAGAGCCCTTTGGGAATTTTGTCTCATTATAGATCTCTGCTTTCAAGTATTTATCAGTTCTAGATCTGTAATATAATAAATATAAGCTTCAGCCTCCTGGAGAAACGCTGAAGGGTTTCTGCATCAATCTCGTCTTGCGGCACCTCAATCTTGAGGGGTTTTCTATAAAAATGTTGTTTAACCTTGCTCAATGCCTTTTCCATGATCCTAAACCTATTCTCTGATTTTTCACAGTATTTTACATCTTATACCTTCAAAAAAAACGCATCTTTGCTTCAGTAGAATTCTGCATACTCAAAGTCTTGGGAAATCAGGGTTTTTCTTGACTAGTCGGGAAGGAGGAACTGTTTAATATAGCAAAACGCCTTTGTTTGAGCTGAAATTCGACATGGACGTCCCTCTTGACCTAATATAACATATCCTAGAACCTTGACCCATCATTTTACGCATATTTTCTTATACACTCATTTTAGGGCCAAAATCCTCACTTTTCCCCACCTTTTTGCCCCTAAAAGCTGAGTAAAGGTTGCTGCAGTATTTGGAGTGGGTTTCTGAGTGTTTCTAAACACTTTTTATGTTGTCTGAAGCATACTTTTCTGAGGAATTAGTTTTTGAGTCATGATCTGCTGAGAATTTCATTTTTGGGATACTACAGTTTGCTGCACTATTATTGTTTGGGTGTTCTAGTTCTATACCACTTGGTGTGTTTATCTCTCACTCTTAGACAAAGTCTGGAAAGGGCCAGATAGCCTCCGGATCTCGTTCTCTTTTAGAGGCGACATATCCGATAAATGCCCTCCCAGTCAATCTCTGGTTGGGGTTTGGTGTGTTTTTGAGATATCCTGGAAACGGGATATTACAGTGATATCAGAGCATAGTTCTGGCTCATCCTGTGGAGCTGGTTATCTATGGAAAATATGAGGATCTCACATCAGCATGGTCACATACCCTTTGGAGATTATTTCCGAGAGTGGCAGTCCAAGGGGGAAGACTTCAAAGCAGCTTTGCCCTTCAAAGATTATTTTCAGCTCAGGCAGGATGAAGGAGGAAGGTACTATGGTAACAGAGGAGTTTATAGCATGCAGAGTTCAGATTTGCAGCGTACCACTGGGAGATCACCTCTTCCCATGCATGAGGAATCCAATAGTCCCTGTGAGTCTAAGCCCAAGAAGACCGGAACGGTGAAAAAGGAGAGTTTATTCTCATCTCTTTTCAGATCCAGAAGAAATACATCCACCTTTGAGGAGGTCAAGAAGAATGAAGAAAAAGAAGAGGAAGTACCATGCGCTTCCAATTCTCATCAAGAAGAAGAGATCACATCACCTCTTGAGGAGGCTTGTGAAAACGCTGTCACACTCATGGAGGAGCAGCCACATGCATCAACAGTTGGGGCAGCTGACACTTTTGAGGATGGGACTCCTGCAGCTCTACATGAAGTTCCAAATGCAGATCGAGAGCAGCTTGGTTGCACTGCACTGTGCAACATGGATGGAGGGGAGGTCTCAAGGAGAGATCTCACTAGAGATGCACTTCGAAACACCATGGGGTGCAATGACTTTCTTCCCTTCTCACAAGAGCAGATAGAAGATGGAGGACATCTTAGGATGGATAACATCTCTCATGCTTGTGTTGGACATCCCTTGAGCCATACACATCATGATGGGAGGTTTTTGCCTACCACCTATTTGATTCTTGATAGGGTCTCATTGATCCTTGAGAATTTTATATTTCAAAATCCCACGAAGTGCAAAATCAGTAATTTGATTTGGGAGGATGGTAGCCCTCATGGGAGGAGTATCAGGATGAGGAGAAGAAGGAGGCATCCACAAGTGATTGAGTGGATGGGGATGATGAGCAAGGAGCTAGGAGGCTACTTGCAGATCTGTGATACCAGGCAGCAGGAGGCTTGGCTACGCTGGTTACTCTTGAGGGAGTTTGGCCATCACTTGTACTTGCAGATCTATGATACCGGGCAGCAGGAGGCTTGGCTGCGCTGGTTACTCTTGAAAGAGTTTGGCCATCACTTGGCAAACACTCTTCCTAAGATTCAGAGGATGAAGGAAAGATGGCTGGATACTTGCATCATTGAGCAGCATAGAGTATGGATGCATGGTGTTGATATGATACTCATATCATTCATTGTGTCTTCATCACATGATTGGTATGATGGAGGTATGGGGAGGCAACACAATGTCTTGTTGCTTGGTTTGTTTCTGGGAGAGCAAGGGCAGATTTGCTCTCACACTTTGTATGATGTTGCAGGAGGAAGAGATGGCACTATCTCCTTGGTCTTTGATGATGATTGGGAAGCACTTCCATCTTGGGAGGTATTACATATTTGTTGCAGCATTATTAGAGGAGTCTTTGACAAGGAGCATGTCAAAGAGCAGAGCTTTGTATTGACAGGAGCTTACTTGCATGAGCTCACAGCATTGTCACCTTGGAGCAGAGACTTATGGATGAAGTGTGCCCAACGTAAATGTGGTGGATCTATAACCCATAGGTCCCAGGATCACTTCATATTTGTTTCACTTGATGAACAAAGAGGAGGTAATGATGATAGAGACATCTATGGCATATTCTTCTTGACTTGGGTTCCCAAGCATCAGAAGGATTATCTTCTTGCAGCACATGGTTCATTCTTTTTCACAGTGGGCCAAAGCACTATGGAAGACTCGTGTATGGACCCATGCACTATATTACTTCCAAAATATGGTGAGAAGTTTGTTTATACATTCATTGATTTGCACACTCTTACCATTCCTATGCAGCACATTGCTTCACAAGGGGGCAAGCTTGTCATATTGCTCCATGAGTTGTACTGGGCCAATCTACATGATGGAGGCAGCCATCTTTTTTGTGGACTTGGGCAAATGTTTTATCACTACATGTATTCTCATTTGCTGCACTATAGCATGTATCATATGGAGACATGCAAGATTAACTATGTAAGAAGAAATATTTTTCCTTGTACTTTCATCAAGCAGCAACTTGTAAAACTGCATTGTACTTGTTTGGGAAGCTGTTGGTACCTTCTTGCACCACATGAAACCTTCAGCATTCTCTTCATATTATTGCTGATCATGTCTCCATTTGCTGATATAGATCAGATTTGTATGGGAGGCTTGATTATGAGGGAGACACATGAGCTAGATGTGTCTTTGAGTGGGAAGAATTCTCACAATTTCTGCACTACATGTTCTAATGGGAGCATGGGAGGAGGCATGGCCACCACTACTACATATGCGTTTTCTTTTAAGAGGAGCCATGAGATTGATAGTCATCCATTGTATAGCCATGGGCAAGTGTTTGGTCTCATGTTGTTGTCATATTCAGCCATTTACTATCCGTTAGTGGATGTGATGGATCTTGTACATTGCTTGCCATGTAATTTTTTGAAGTTGCAGTGGATGAAACTGTGTTGTATCCTCGTGAGAGATTGTTTGCATCATGTATCATCATGTAAAATCTTCAGCAAACATCTCATTAGGATGATCCATGATGACCATGTCCTATTCTTCATGGATGAATTGTCTTGGGCCAACTTGTTCTTCATTGTTGGAGGGACCTTCTTTGGAGGATTGCTCTTCACTTTGCCATTGGAGGGCAATGATTTTGCAGCTCAGGATCAACATGCACTCTACAATTATCATAAGTGGAGAGGAGGACAGCATGGGGTAAGCTATGATGCTTTCCAAGTTCAGATTTTCAGCCCACCTTCATTACCGGAACTTGAGGTGGAAGGAGATTTTCAGGAGTTGCCTTGTTGGGAGTTGGCTCATTTTGTTTGGATGATTGCTTGGGGATGGAGGATCCACATGAGGGAGATGTTCCTCATTACATTCCAAACTCCATGCCTCGAGTGGAGATTCTTCAGTTCTACCCTTGCAGTTGATTGGAGAGAGGTGATGAGTTGGTACACAGTTGATGGGCCAGCTTACACAATCATAGATGCAGAGCAGCAGGGGTCATGGTCTTCATCAGTCATAGCCAGAGGCAGTGTGCAGTCCGAGCCATGGGACTTGGGCTATTATTGGGCATGGTGGCAATGGGATCCAGGAGGATTATTGGTTGGCTGGTACCATGAGAGATCGGTTTGGGATCCTGGCATTGAGAGATCCCTTCATATCAGGGTGATGCAGAGGATAGAGAAGATTCAGTGGCGCATCTGGGACCTAGGCACATTTTGCAGTATCAGTGGAGAGCATTAGCTAGGAAGGAGACTTGTTCAGGCAGTTGCTTGAGGGAAAGCAACATTTTGCCGGGGGGGACTGTAATATTCCTAATTTGCGACAGCGAATTGGAATATTCTATTTTGTTTATTTTTCCACCTATAGTTTGTAAATAAATAAAAAGTGAGTAAAGAGGGTCTAAACTCACTTAAATGAAATAAGACATCCACCTAGTAGCACAACGTTGTGACTTAAGTGGGAGTCAAGGGGGGCGACCCAACACCACGTGGAGGAGAGAGAGAGACTACGTTGGGTTTTGGAGGGAAATCAACACTATAAAAGATGAAGGAGCCTCCTCATTTCATTCATGCTTGGATTATGGATTGTTGAGTGAGACATATTGTCTTCTTTGGCACGCTGGCTGTCTAGCCCGTCTGCTGCACTGTTTAGTGCAACCGAGTGTCTCCGTGCGGAGATCTCACCCTTAGCCCCGGGGAACTTCGAGTGCCTACTCGGGCAAGGTTATTTTCTTAGCATCATCCTCCGGGACAGCGTTATTGCTGCAACAGCGTAATACTGTGTTGTAGGGTGTTGTCGTGGTGACTTTACGACACCACCTCCTTCTCTTGTTTTTCAGAGGGAGAGTCTCTCTTTCCTTTGGAGGATCAGATTGGGAGATATTGGAGCTTATTATCAGATCTTGGCATCAAGCCTATATGTTCTTCATGGTATACTTCGTAGTTCTTTCCCCAGATCTGCGTTATTGCTGAGGGAGCAGTATTCCAGGGTTTTTGGCATCATTTTGGAGTTATATCTTTGATTGAGGGTGATCCTTGGATTGGCCAACCAATCCAAGTATATTTCTGATATGATACTGAAGTTTGCTTCAGAAATTCTGAATCATTCTTCAGATCTGCTGCAGTAAAACTCAGATCTGCTCCGGCATTCTCATGTATTGCTAAAATCCCCAAGGGGAAAGTAATAAAGAGCCCTTTGGGCATTTTGTCTCATTATAGATCTCTGCTTTCATGTATTTATCAGTTGTAGATCTGTAATATAATAAATATAAGCTTCAGCCTCCTGGAGAAACGCTGAAGGGTTTCTACATCAATCTCTTGTCTTGCGACACCTCAATCTTGAGGGGTTTTCTATAAAAATGTTGTTTAACCTTTCTCAATGCCTTTGCCATGATCCTAAACCTATTCTATGATTTTTCACAGTATTTTACATCTTATACCTTCATAAAAAACGCAGCTTTGCTTCAGTAGAATTCTGCATACTCAAAGTCTTGGGAAATCAGGGTTTTTCTTGACTAGTCGGGAAGGAGGAACTGTTTAATATATCAAAACGCCTTTGTTTGAGCCGAAATTCGACATGGACGTCCCTCTTGACCTAATATAACATATCCTAGAACCTTGACCCATCATTTTACGCAGATTTTCTTATACACTCATTTTAGGGCAAAAATCCTCACTTTTCCCCACCTTTTTGCCCCTAAAAGCTGAGTAAATGTTGCTGCAGTATTTGGAGTGGGTTGCTGAGTGTTTCTAAACACTTTTTATGTTGGCTGAAGCATACTTTGCTGAGGAATTAGTTTTTGAGTCATGATCTGCTGAGAATTCCATTTTTGGGATACTACAGTTTGCTGCACTATTATTGTTTGGGTGTTCTAGTTCTATACCACTTGGTGTGTTTATCTCTCACTCTTAGACAGAGTCTGGAAAGGACCAGATAGCCTCCGGATCTCGTTCTCTTTTAGAGGCGACATATCCGGTAAATGCCCTCCCAGTCAATCTCTGGTTGGGGTTTGGTGTGTTTTTGAGATATCCTGGAAACGGGATATTACACTTTGAGCATCGCTGAGACCGAATAAATTGCAGCGAGTATGGCCTGTTGTGAAGCTATTTGGTTGCGAAAGCTCTTCAGTGATTTGTTCGGTCATGTGCTAGATACCACCATTATCCTTTGTGATAACCAGAGTGGGATTCGTTTGTTAGAGAATCCCGTGTTCCACAATCGATCCAAGCATATTGATATTAGGTACCAATTTATCTGGGATATGGTACAACGAGGCGCTGTAAGGCTCGATCATATAGGAACTGATGAGCAGGTCGCGGATATTCTCACAAAGCCCTTGGGGAAGGTCAAGTTCCTAACCTTCTGTGAGAATCATGGAATCATGGAACGACCCTGTGCTGAGGGTCCTGTTGGACGATGAGCTTTGGGAGATCCAAGGGGCTTTGGGAATAGCTTCTTGGAGCTATAAGCAACCACAGGGCTAGGCTTGTCGAACCTTGTTGGTGCGCTTCTGCCCCACCATTATGATATTGATTTGGTTCACCTCTCTTTGATCTGTGCCCCGTATGCATCCTACCCATGGAGTCCTAGACTCATGAGAATTACCTCTCATCTTGGCCAATGAGGTGGGAAAAGATAGAGACCAGTAGCAAGACCGATGGACGCATCGTAGATTGTCGTACTCTCTATGTCTAGGATGGCACGTGTCCAGCCACTTGATCTGGGATCAAGTCTAGTGAGGTTTCAAACCTACAACTGACTTCGGGTCAGTTAAACTAACTTCGGGTTAGTATGAGACTCCTCTGAGTCCTGTAGAGGTTTCGGACCACTGAACTGATTTTTTCAGCCAGGAGTGATGTCTTTGTGACTCACCATTTGTTCTAAAATAAAGAAGCCAACAAAGCAAGTTACGGCTGGATGATGCACAATGTTTGGATGGCACATGTGGATGGATTTCTCCCTAGTTGAGAGGGAGTGTTAATTTTGGGCAACTAGGTCCAAAATCCATGTTGTGACGCTCAGATGACGATGCCAATGTTTTTATTGGATTCCTCTTTCGGAGAGGTGCATGATCAATCTAAATATCATCTTGATCGGATGAGCAAAACATTTATTTTGAATTAATTCCACTTATGTGCAAGGTCGGCCAGAATTATAATGTAGGCTTGGAGCCCCAACAGATGTGTCACACACCCTCACAGATGGTTATATATTGGTCAACGTTGGAGGTCCTTTTCACCATCACTCATCACACACTTCTCTCTTGTGTCTGATTGGTTTGATCATCATTTTGGAGGCTTCTCTTCACTCACATGTGGGAAAACAACAGCTAGGTTTTCGGATCTGTTCCAGGGTTTTCAGCGCAACTTTGACTAGCGTTGACTTTGGTCAACACTTGGTCAACTTGACCTCAAAATCTCCCAAAACTTCGATCTCTATAGTCCACATTTTTTGGCACAAAAACCGAGGTTGGATGTTGACCTTTGACCTTGCTGCATTGACTTTCTGTTGTTGTTATTGTGCATTGACCATTGACTGGACAACATTGACTTTTGTTGACTTTGGGTTGACTGTTGTAGAGTTTTCTTGAGGTTTGTGTGACACTTCTAGTTAGCTGATCGTGAGGAGACTTTGCTGGTTGAAGCATCCTGTTGACCGTCGTAATGCACCACAACACATTTTGCTGATCAAGTTAAGTGTATTTTTGTCTTGTCTTCCGTCGATCTATTGGTATGTTCTATCAACATTTTTCTTTCATGTTTATGCGATTGCTATTTGATGTCGGATTTAAAGTAAATTTGCATCAAGCATAGAACATCTACAAAAATTTGCATGAAGTCTATGATCCCGAAATCCACCATTTCACTCCCTAGAGTATTTTTCTCTATGCCCCAACCTAGCCGTCCAAGAAGAGGGGACCAAAACTTTGGGAGAAGAAAATATGGAGAAATAAGGATTTGGTCACGAAATGGCTTGGACCAATGCCTTCTCCTTTTGGCTTGTGGAGTCATAGATGCTTCATATTTTCCATAATCATCTTCAAGGAGGTCAAGAATTTATGCGCTAGCTACCAACCCTCAATAATTACCCACTAAAAATTTATGGAGTTTTATGTAGGAAAATCAATATTTCATCGATTAGGAACATTCATCACATGTCATGCTATGAGTAACATGTGCAATTTCCAACCAAATAGCTTTCAAAAACTTTTCAACAATTAGGGCACAATATAACATTAATCTAGTTGCAACAATTCCATAAATTACACATTTTTCAAGAATGAAACCTCAACAAGTAGCACTTATAAGATGACAATATGATATATGCATCCACAAATCAAGAGATAGCTCCAAAGTAAATTGAATTTCAGCTCCAAATATGAAAATGCATCCATGACATCCAGTAGCTAATCCAAAGAAAAAGTTCGGATTTTCCAAGAAGGCCAAAATTCCTAAGTGTGATGATGATCCAATACAAATAAAGTTGAGTCTTATTTATGTGAGATGTAGTAGGTCGAATTATTATCCCAAGGCCCCTAAAATTATAAAATACTACAAAACGAATGCCTTGGTCACAATCCAACCAAGTGGCTTTTACAAATTATGAGATAACCATCCAAATGCTAGGCGAATTGATGACATCATTTTGAAGTAGGGCCATTTGAGGGCCACGTTGATTCCTCTTGGTGCCAAAGTGTATGAGAGGGAAATTATTAGCCCTTTAATGTCGAGCAGTTCATTACCCACCAGGGGTTGAGACATGCATGGTTTCCTCAATGATTTTAGGGCACTCATAGTGCCCTAGGAACCAGGGTGAAGGTTATAATAAGGGGTCGTAATAAGGGGATTTTTCCCATGTGTTATATTAAATGTCCCTACCATGCTTTGAATTTTATAATATTCTCTTTCTCTTGTTTCTTGCTTGTGGCCGTGATACGCTTTTAACATTATTTCAACTACATCAACCTCCGGGGAAACATTTCCAGGCCTGACCCAGACATGTGGATAAGGGGAGGGGGTGTGCCAGTGCCTTGTGGACCCAGAGAAGGAATATGATGAAATAAGGGTTGTAATGTGCGGAGGGGAGTGAAAAACGTAAATGAGGAAAACAGGACCGTGCTACCAAAATCATGGTTTCCCAAGTAGTGCACTTCCTAAAGCCATAGTCCAATGGGGGAGATCCCACTAGACTAGGATTGAGGATTAACCCGCCCATTTTAGGTGAGGGAACAAAACCACGATCAAAGTCCTTTGTTTTTTCAAAGTCACTCAATAATCGATACCAAGGATGTCGAAGGAAAAACAAGCATAAGCACCTAATTGCACAATGGAAAACATACCTTTTGGGTTGTATAACACACCTTCAAACACATGTTCTCGAAAGATGGGCGAGGGGAGATAGGATTGATGCAGGGAACGGAGATCAAATGGCACAATGTATCAGCTACACTAGTGGCTGTCAAGGCCTACCGGCTATTGGCTGAAGAGATATCTCGGAGAAATTTTATCTCCAATGGGGTCACACACTTTTGGTGGGGGTGTGCCAATGCCTTGTGGACCCTGAGAAGGAATATGATGAAATAAGGGTTGTAATGTGCGGAGGGGAGTGAAAAACATGGATGAGGAAAACAGGACCGTTCTACCAATATCATGGTTTCCCAAATAGTGCACTTCCTAAAGCCATAGTCCAATGGGGGAGATCACACTAGAGTAGGATTGAGGATTACCCCCCCCCCCCCCCCCCCCCCCCCCCCACCATTTTAAGTGAGGGAAAAAAACTACGGTCAAAGCCCTTCCTTTTTTCAAAGAATCAATAATCGATACCAAGGATGCCAAAGGAAAAACAAGCATAAGCACCCAATTGCACAATGGAAAACATACCTTTTGGGTTGTATAACCCACCTTCAAACATATGTTCTCGAAGAATGGGCGAGGGGAGATAGGATTGATGCAGGGAGTGGAGATCAAATGGAACAATGTGTTAGCTACACTGGTGGCTGTCAAGGGCTACCAACTATTGGCTGAAGAGAGATCTGGGAGAAATTTTTATCTCCAGTGGGGTGACACACTTTTGGTGTGTAACCTTATTTTTTTGCATTGAGATTATGACAATCACATGTTTTGCCTACCTCAACAAGCTCCTACGTCATCAAATACCATCAAGTACAAGTATGGATCTTTTAATTCTTCTATATTTCTCTCTATTTTCATTTATCTTTTTGATATTTCGCATTCTAGTTATGGATTTGTATTACCACCCAAACTGTCCGTTTAGATGAAAATGCCTAATATATATAAGTGAGACCGAAGGGATAATGGAAGGTACAAGATAGACCATGGGGATAATGGAAGAGTGATACCTAGTGTAACCTTATTATCTTCTTCACACGTTGTAGGCCAATTGTTCTCTAACATAGGGGGAATACATAAAATAAAATAAGTCTAATGAGTGTTAATGATTTGAAAGTGTTTTAGACTTCGGATTAATATGATTTGTGATATTTCATGATCTATATTGCAGATTTATGCAAATAGAAAATCAAAAGACGAGATTTTTTATTTTTGAGATTGGTTGGAAGGAAATAATACTGCTTAAACTAGAATTACGACTATGGGGTATAAAAGCCATATTTTGAGGGCTATTTGTTTAAGAATGATTAGGACCAACAAAGTTAAAAATTGCATATTTTATCCTAATCCAACCCTATGTTGTTATCAATTGATGTAAAGAGTTTCTTTGAAAGGACCTACTACCGTAAAATTTTGCAGGCCTAGTGCAAATCCTCAGTAGGAAGATATAGACGTCGTGGCGACAAGGGATTAGCCACCATTGTCACTTCAACAACATTTCTCTAGCTATATAGTGGTATATTTCACCAAAAGAAAGAATTCCCAGTATGTGGATCACCTAGAGTATATTCAACAAGGAAGGTTTCAACGATGTGGCATGCTTTCATTGAAACAAGTCTAGAATCAAAATGTAATTCTTCAAATCTTATATAAGCATAAAATTAAAGAAACTCCCTGGTTTACTTTTTATTTTTTATGGTTATATTTTTCTATATATTATTTTATGTATATATTTTTCTATTCCTAGGGATTTTTGGATAATAAAGATTACAGACAAATGTAGAATTTAGTAAAAAGGGATGTTTTTTTAGTGGAATAAGGTGTGCCTTATTTCCACTAGGGCCATGGGGTCAAATCGATGCCCCTCTTGAGTTAGTTTATCAATGATTGGGGATTACTGCTGGAGGTGGAACTCCAAAATTCAAATGAGCTCGCGCCTAATCAAGAACCAATTTTGAAGCAAGGCCCTACTAGAAAGGAATATACTTAGGGAAAAACCATCAACAAATAGCTTAACCATGATGCAAAATAAACTGAATCCCTTGGTGAGGAGCACTAGGGCATGGCCCAACAAGAAGAAACAAACTCTACCTTACAACAACAAGAGAGATGTGCAAGTAAAACCCTAGACATCCCTGAGCAAGTGACAAACTTTCCTTTCAAATTGATTGATCAAGTTAGTTTTTCTGTATTCTTTTGTTATCCAGAAATCACTCCCGAGATCAACGCAAGGGGAAGAAAGGGATTCTTATGGTTTATTCCAATGAATACTAAGCTCATACAACCCTCGAAGAAGCCCCCAAGCCAAGGAAATAAACTAGGATTTCTCTTCTAGGGCACACCTTGGGCAAGATTTTTTATGCATGAAAACACAGGGAATGGTTGTCAAAATTTGAGGTCTTGTAGCTAAGAACCTAAGTTTGAAGTCTATGATCTTGGAATCCACGGTTTCACTCTCTAGATCATTTCTTTCTATGCCCTAACCTAGTTGTCCAAGAAGAGGGGACCAAAACCTTGGGAGAAAAAAATACCTAGAAAGAAGGATTTGATCACGAAATGGATTGGACTAGTGCCTTCTCCTTTGGGATTGTGGAGTCCTAGATGCTTTAGATTTACCATAATCGTCTTCAAGGAGGTGAAGAATTGATGCTCTAGCTAACAACCCTCAACAGTTAGGCACTAAAATATTATGGAGTTTTATGTAGGCAAAACAATATTTCATTGACTAGAACGTTAATCACATGTCATGGTATGAGTAACATGTGAAATTTCCAACCAAATAGCTTTCAAAATAAATCTTCAACAATTAGGGCACAATAACATCCATCTAGTCACAACAATTCCATACATTACACATTTTTCAAGTATGAAACTTCAACAAGAGGCACTTACAAGATGACAATATGATATATCCATCCACAAATAAAGAGATGGCTCCAAAGTAAATCAAATTTCAGATCCAAATAAGAAAATGCATCCATGACATCCAGTAGCTAGTCCAAAGAAAAATCTTGGGTTTTCCAAGAAGTCCAAAATTACCATGTGTGATGATGATGCAATACAGATAAATTGTGATTTATTTATATGAGACGTAGTAGGTCGAATTATTATCCCAAGGCCCCTAACATTATAAAAATGTGCAAAATACATGCCTTGGTCACGAGCCAGCCAAGTATCTTTTAGAAATTATGAAATAGCCATCCAATTACTAGGAGAATTGATGGAATCAAGCGGAAGTAGGGCCTTTGGAGGGCCATGTTGAGTCCTCTTGGTGCAAAGTGTGTGACAGGGCTCCATAAATCATGAACAATGGGATGGCTCCTTACTCTACATGCAAGTCATCATGTGGGGCCCGAAAGTGAGTTTATGGGTCACAAAAACTTGTCTCGTGGGTATCCTGATGATAGAGTAGCCTATGATGCTCCAATAATAAGGGATCTGACAATGGTGCTTGCCCTCCCATGTGTCAAGGAATGAGACAAACCTACTCTAGGCCTTGGATCAGCTACCATATAATGCTAAGCTGACCAGGGCAGACTGGTCGAAGCACATCATCTTGTAAATAATGTAGGGCAATGAGAAAACCATTGAAGGTGTTGAGGGTGCCCATGGCAGGGAATGATGCTCTACACATGATGGGATCCCAATGGCTCTCAATGCTTCAACCAGGGGTGTCAACATGATCCTCTGGTGGACTTGGGCCCCACTTAAGTTTTCCAACCCATGATGAAACCACTTGCCAATTACATTTAACATCCAATACGCATCCTCATAATTAGGTACAATATTCATTGGTACATCTAAGTGAACCAATCTGTTTTATCAACGTCACCTTGAGATTTCATGGTGGACTTTCTTTCCAAAAAATGTGTTACCTCCCTAGGTAGGAGTGGGTAATAAATAACCCTATTAGGTGTTCGTAGTCCCTAAGGGGAAAGAAAGGTCCCTGGTACATCCTTTAATTGACAGGTGTCATGTGAATGATGATGAATGGATGGGGACATGGGGGTATCAACATTTCAACACATGTGTTAATTAATTCACTTTAATTATTTAATTTTCCTAAGTTTAGACTTAGGAAATACATTAAAATAATTAATTATTTGAATAACTTGAACACCAGCTGAAATTTCTCCAAACGCTTTCTAGGTTTTGGAGTTCAAGTGTGTCTTAGCCCCTCTACAAAATTACAAGGCTAGAGCACCCCCGATGCTATCCCAACTATAGAAAATGTCAACACTCCCTCTTAGTATGGAGCGTGCTCTAGAAATACATCCACACCATGTACTACAAGATCTTGATGTTGGTTTCTGTGCTGCTGATGCTTGGCCTGCTGCCCTCCATCCACTGCACTGCTTCTCCTATACTGCTACCCATGTCACTGCCACTGACACTGCCACATCTGTACTGCATCTCCCTCTCAAATTGTTGCATCATGCTGCCTATAGAACTGTCACTGCTAACTGCTGCACTGCAAATCAGTTGTCGAGAAGTAAGCAACTATAGGACTCCTTCCCAATATTTGACAGATAATTCAGGCTGCATCCTATCACTGAAGCTCCCCTGGCAGCTAATTTGCATTGTCCTCCTGAAGCTATTGTGCTGCTGCAACTCTGCACTGCGTGAGCACAACCTCTCTGCGCTGCTGAAGTCCCATCAGCCCCTCTGCATTGTTGCCTCCACGTTGTTGCTGCCTCTACATTACATTGCTCCGTCTTCAACTCTTCAGATCTCCTCTATGCTTCATTGTGACCTTCTGCAACCATCTCTCGACTCATCCCACTACCGTCTTAAGGCTCCCGTAGCTCGTATGTGATCCAAGAGTAGGGCTGACTCAAGGATCCCGCCACTCCTATCTATAGATGCTCTACGGATCCATGTCACCCCACCTCTTCTTCTTCCCTTGTTGCTTCCTTTCCTTAGATGCAAGCGCTGCATCATCCTCCTCTTCTTTCTTCACTTTTGCTGATCCACATCCGCTGCTTTGCCTCTTGGTGATTCTCTTGATTTCCTCCTGATGGGGGATTGCCCAAATGTCTGCCCATGACGGTAATGCTGCCCTGTCCATAATGCTCTGGACAAACATTTCCCATTCTTTCGAGACTGCATTTAGGGCCGTCCTCACTAGGAGCCCCTCATCCAGATTTGCACCCATGGCAATCAGCCGATCCCGGATAGTCTGAAGTCTGAAGAGGAATGGATCTATCTCCTCAACCTTCATCATCTGGAACAACCGCATTTGATTCTCCAGAATCATCCTTCGTCGGATAGAGCCTCCCTGATACATTGTGTCTAAGGCTACCCACATCTCATTTTCCGTATTCTTTCTGGAAATATGAGGCACAACGTGGTCTTTGACTCCGTCCATGATCAAACTCTTAGTTCACGCTTGATTTTCTTCGTACTTCTTTAGAGGATCTACATCGGTTTGTACAGCTAGAACTTTCTCTGCATGATCTTTGAGACCATACTCATCCAGAACTGACAAGATTCTGGCCCTCCAGATAACAAAGTTGGACATGCCATCCAACCTATCCTGATCTCTCTGTTCATATCGTGCCATTTTCTCAGATCTGTCTGAACAGATACTCCTCTCCCTCTTTTTATTGCAATACTCAACAAAAAATGTTGGATCTAGGTTTCTTGGTGATTAGTGATTGCAAACCCTCTATAGTAGTTGTTCCCTCTGACAACTGATTTCCCTCCTAGAAATCTTCACCCAAATATAATCGAGCAGTACTCTCTGATCACCCTCCTGATCGAATCTCAGATCTGTCTGGCTCAGATTTGTTGAGTGACTGTCTTCCTCCCGCTCTTTGTTGGCTTAGCTAGGCACAATTCTGCACCGAAAGAATCTCCACCACACTAGCATTGCTGAAGATCTGAAGCACTGCTTCCGGATCTTTACAAGACTTCTCTGCAACAATAAGAATGACTGGAATGTGTCTCACTGACTGGCCCAGCGTAGCCTCAGCATTGCTCAGAAGTGGACTGCGTAACCCCAGACTGGGTGATGCAGTCCTTATGCTGGCTTGAGAAGGATTTGTGTAAGCCTGATGGCCTTCTGTAGCTACAACGTTGCCCCTTCCTGGGTCTACGTCCTCTTGCTACCAAGCTGCCCCTTCCGGATCTACTGCTTCTGCTGCTGTCCTACAAAAAAAATATTCTTTAGCTGATTTTCTGGAGATTCAGCTGATTTGCTGGAGATTCAGCTTGATCTGCTATCGCTCAGATACCATGTGAAATTCTACTGTAGTATCATGGTTTACTTCTCCTACTTGATTAAATTATTCAAGTAATCTTTAGAAATAAGCTTTAGAAAATACTGAAGTAAACACAACTAACAGCCTACACATGTAGATCATTTACTGAATATTACGCTGATTCAAACAAAGTGACACACTGATTTTTAGACATAAGTCCCCAGAAAAACCCAAAGCGGGAAAACCGGGGCAACAACTATGAGGGTTTACTGTTGTAAAGTAGATTATGAGTACAACAAATCTGGGCACCAAATCTGGTTCACCCGATAGAGAAAAATAGATATGCAGCTAACCTACTGTTCTGAGACAAAAATTCTAACTAATCCATACCCTCAAATGGGATTTACAAGACTCAGCCCGGATCTGGTTCTAGAAACCCCAACACTACCCCTGAAGCCCCAGCGTCAACCTTGCTAGGCTCTATGTGCCACTGCGCTGCTCAGAGAGGGACTGCGTAACCCCAGAGTGGATGACACAGTCCTTACGTTGCCTCTGGAGGCCTTTGCGTAACTCTGAAGCCCTCTAAAGCTGCAACGCTGCCCCTTCCTGGGCTTGCATAGCACGTGCGTAGCGGCTGAAGCCTCTGCGCTGCACAGCTGCTGCTGCTACCCTTGCTCCTCTGCGTTGTCCCTGAAAGCTGCTCCTCTGCCTCTTGCTAACTCTTGGCTCCAGGATCAGATCATCCCCTCAGCCAATACTACCCCTCGCTGCAAAAAAATCCTCCAGAAATTCTTTGCAAACCCTGCCCTAGAATTCCACATCAGTATCTCAACTCTGCATCTGTGTGTGTGTCCCCAACTGACCCTCAAGCCTTTCTCTTATACTCTTTCATTGATCTCATCAACGGCCGAGATTAAAACACTCATCAATGGCTGATATTAGAAGATGCCTGATCCACATCATTTAGAACATTTCAACACGTGTTAATTAATTCACTTTAATTGTTTAATTTTCCTAAGTTTAGACTAGGAAATACATTGAAATAATTAATTATTTGAATAACTTGAACACCAACTGAAATTTCTCCAAACTCTTTCTGGGTTTTGGAGTTCAAGTGTGCCTTAGCCCCTCCACAAAATTGCAGGGCTAGAGCACACTCGATGCTACCCCAACTACACAAAATCTCAACATGCAATGTATTTACTTTGATGTGTTCCTCAATTATTCAGAAAATAAGTTGTTAATTAAAAGAAAACAAGTAGGAAAAGTGAATCAGATCTACTGCAGTAGGGTTTTTGGTTTAGATTCAGAAATTTTCACATGGTATCAGAGCTGTTGCAGATCAGGTAGAGTTGAAGCCATCAGCGAAAAGATGAAAATAAAATTTTTTTGTAGGAAGGCAGCTTTCCCTAGTGACAACGCAGATCTAGAAAAAGGCAAGGAAGGGTGACACGGTCACTAGAGGGGCTCACACAGAGCCTGCATCAGCGAACTAGGGTGACACTGTAGCTGTAGTAGAGGCAGTGCAGTGTTTGTTGGGCCAACGCATAGGTTCAGCCTCTGTCTTTTCGGTTGTTGTGGCTAGAAGAGAAGTTTGTTTCTCTTTAGGAGTTGCTGGTGGGGCATTGTTTCTATCGGTGCAGAACAATGCCTAGTGGGGATGTGACAAAGTAGAGGAAACCAATTCCTCAGAAAAATTCTCCCCAAGAAGTCTAGATCCAGTGTTGATCAACATCAAAGAGTGATCGGAGAGGGCTGATTCGACATCAGTTGGCAGATGATTTCCGAGAGGGAAATCATTTTTTAGAGGGAGTGTGGTTCGGTAGAGGATTTCTAGCACCAAGAAACCGAGATCTGAGTTTTGCTGGGGCAGCAATAGAAGAGGGAGAAGAGAACCAGTTCGACATCTTTTGTTGAGCAGAGATGGCCACACGTGGACTAAGGGATCAAGACAAGTTGGATGGAGCATCCAACTTCGTCATCTGGAAGGCCAGAATCCTGTCAGTACTGGATGAGCATCGTATCAAGCATCTCGCCGAGAGTGCAGTTGTTGTTCCTGTTGATGCTGATTTGCTCAAGAAGTATGAGGAAGCTCAAGTGAAGGCTAAGCGCTTGATCATGGATGGAGTCAAGAATCATGTGGTCCCACACATTGCTGAGAAGAAAACAACACATGAGATGTGGACTTCTTTGACCACAATGTATCAGGGGAATTCTGTTCAAAGGAGGATTCTTCTTGAGAATCAGCTCTGATTATTCCAGATGTTCAAGGGAGAAGAGACTGACCCCTTCCTCATTAGATTGAATGCGATCCGTGATGAACTAGTTGTCATGGGGGTCACTCTTAATGAATGTCTTATAGTGAGGACCACTTTGAATGTAGTTTCCGATGAGTGGGAGAACTTTATCCAAGGCATTTTGGGTAGAGCAACACTTCCAAGTTGGAAAAACATGTGGGCAACTCTTCAACAAGAAGAGATCAGGAGGATGACCGAGGCAGACATGAGCAACGGAGGGATCAAGATCAAGAAGGAGGATGAAGACGTGGCTGTCACATCTAAGGGACAACATGGGCAACAGATGAAGAAGAAGAAACACCTTTCAAAGGTGAGATTCTTCAAGTGTGATGAAGTAGGAAATTTTTCCACAACATGCCCTATGAAAAAGAAGGGCAAAGAAGAGTCTGATTTGAAGGATGTTGCAACTAAGGACGATGATGGAGATGATGACGATGTGGCCATGAGTTCTCATGTGCCTCAGAAGAAGAGTTGGGGCGACATTGATTTGTAGTTCTTTCGAACTGCAATGTGGGGGCTAGGATGCTTGAGGTGCCCAAACTCTTGGATCACATACGAGCGATGAGAGCCCTTAATGACAGTGGCATGATGAGTGGAGTTAGTTGGTGCGAGGGATGATGGATCAACATTGGCAGAGCTAGAATGCTGAATACTGGAGCAGTGCAGAGCAAAGGTAGTAGTAGCGCAAAGGTTGATGGACTTCAACAGTGCAGAGGCAGTGCAGAGCAGTGCAGAGGCACAACAACACAGAGCACTAGAGGGTCAACGCAGATTAGTAGCAGAGGGTACTTCAGTATCGTGGTGCACCCAGACTGACTTGTATGTCAGGATTTTGGGTTGTTTTATCAGTTGCTTACTTATCAGCAACTCAGTTGCAGTGCAGCAGTTAGCAGTGGCAGTGCTATGGGCAGCATTTTGGGAGGAAGTTGCAGTACAGATGAGGTAGTGTCACTGGCAGTGACATGGGTAGTAGTATAGATAGCAGTAACGTAGTGGATGAGTGGCAGCAGTCGAGCATCAACAGCGCAGAGGATCGATGCCAGGGATCAGAGTAATGCTTCTAGTGAGAAGTGTTGCTAGAGCACATTGCTCGCTAAGAGGGAATGTTCATTTTTGGGTAGCATCAGATGTCATCTAGCTCCGAAACTTTGTGGAGGGGCTAGAACACATGAGATCTGTAAGACCCATAAATCGTTTGGCAAAATTCCACCTGAAGCTTAAGCTATTCAAATAATTAATTATTCTAATGGGGACCCAAGTCTAAACTTAGGGAAATTAAATAATTAAATGGAATTAGTTTAAACATGTGGGTGAGAATGTTCTAAGTGAATAGGATCAAGTATTTTCTAATCTTAGCCTCCGATTAGAGATTAGATCACAATCGTTGATTCGTCAACTGGAAAAGTATTAAAGGAAGGCTTGGGGTCAGTTGGAGAACACACACTCCGATTCTAAGAGATCGAATTCTTTTGAGGGAGCAGTGCTCGGATGAAGATCAGATCTGAGTGATTTAGAGAAGTAGTGAGGGGAAGATGCAGTAATTTCTCAGAGAAATAAGAGTATATTGCAAAGCAATGACAGTAGAGACCCAGAGGAGGCAGCGCAGCCACTAGGAGAGGTGACACAAACCCCAAAGAGGGTGACGTAGGCCCACATAGGGCTCACACAGGGGCAGCGCAGAGCCTCCGAGGGACAGTCCAGAATTAGCTGGAGATTGGGGTTTCTAAGCCGGCAGTGCTGAAACTCAATTTTTTGGAGAGGCAGATCAGCACAGAGGAAGGGTGACGTAGTCCATCAGCCAAACCCATGCAGGCTTACGTAGTGGCAGCGTAGAGACCGCGTAGAGGCAGCTGGGGTTTCACCATTGTCTGGTCCGAAGTAGCCAGGACTTGCAGAGTGAGGTAAAACTCACAATTTATCTCTGTTTGCCGAGGTTTTCTCTGTTGGGTGAAGTGGATTATGGCACCCTAGATGTACTCAGAATATTGTTGCTTGATAATAGAAACCCTCAGAACTACTGCACCGGTTTTCCTGCATTGGGTTTTTCCGGGGACATTTGTCCGAAAAATCTGTGTCCTTTATCTGTGTGCTTTACTTATTTTTCAACACTTGATCTGTATAATTGTGTAGGTTGCAGTGTATTTACTTTGATGTTTTCCTAAATTATTCAAAAAATAACTTGTTAATTAAAAGAAAACAAGTAGGAGAAGTAAATCAGATTTACTGCAGTAGGGTTTCTAGTTTAGATTCAAAAATTTTCACAGTATTGCTAAAGCACATTCCTCACTAAGAGGGAGTGTTGATTTTTGGGTAGCATCAAATGTGCTCTAGCTCCAAAATTTTGTGGAGGGGCTAGAACACATGAGATCTCTAAGACCCAGAAATTGTTTGGAGAAATTCCACCCGGAGCGAAATTTATTCAAATAATTAATTATTTTTAATGGAGCCTAAGTTAAAACTTAAGGAATTAAAATAATTAACGTGAACTAATTTAAACATGTGGGTGAGAAGCTTCTAAGTGATAAGGATCAAGTCTAATTTAATATTATTCGTTGATCTCTCAACAAGAAAAGTATAAAGGAAGGCTTAAGGTTCAGTTGGAGAACACACACAGTGAATCAAGAGATTGAATTCTTTTGACAGAGCAGTGCTTGGACGAAGATAAGATATAAGTGATTCAGTTGCAGCGAGGGGCGGAAGCAGTTATTGTTCGGAGGACCAAGAGTACATAGCAGAGCAAGGGCGACAGAGACAGCAGAGGAAGCAGAGCAACCACCAGGAGAGGTGATGCAGTCCCCAGAGAGGGTGACACAAGCCGACGCAGGGCTCACACAGGGGAAGCATAGAGCCTCCAAGAGACAGTCTGAGATTTAGCTGGAGATCGAGGTTTCTGAGCCGGGAAGGCTGAAACTTGATTTTCTGAGAGGCAGATTCGCACAGAGAGGAGGTGACACAGACTTTAGCAATCCCCACGCAGGCCTACACATCTACTGCGTAGAGGCAACACAGAGGGAGTTGGGGTTTCTCCGGTTCATCTCTTGGATCAGCTAGGACTTGCAGTGTGAGGTAAAACTCACTAATTTATCTGTCAATCGAGGATTTTCTCTATTGGGTGAGCCGAAGTTTGGCACCCTAGTTGTACTCAAAATACTTTAATAATAAAAACCCTTAGATCTGCTGCACTGGTTTTTCCACATTGGGTTTTTCCGGGGACAATTGTCAAAAAATAAGTGTCCTTTGTGTGATTGCTTCATTTATTCTTTAGTTCTTGATCTGTATATTGGTGTAGGCTGCAATGTATTTGTATTATAATTTGCTGAATAATTTTGTAAATAACTTGTTAAATGAAGAAAACAAGTGGGTGATACAAATTAGATAATTGCAGTAAGATTTTTGTGTGTTAAGATTCAGAAATTTTCACAAAGATTAGCCACCACTATAACCTCAACGACCTTTCTCCAGCTATATAGTGGTATATGGCACCACAAGAAAGAATTCCCTGTATGTGAATTACCTAGAGTATATTTAAAAAGGAAGGTTTAAACGATGTGGAATGCTTTCGTAGAAATGAGTCTAGAATCAAAATGTAATTCTTCAAATATTATATAAACATAAAAGTAAAAAACTCACTTGTTTACTTTTTTTATGGCTATATTTTTTCTACATAGTATTTTATGTATATATTTTTCTATTATTAGGGATTTTTGAATAATAAAAATTAAGGACAATTGTAGAATTTAGTAAAAAGAGATGTTTGTTTGGTGGAATAAGGATTGTGCCTTATTTCCACTGGGGCCATGGGGTCAAATCGAGGTCCCTCTTGAGTTAGCTGATCAATGATTGTGGATTATGGTCGTAGGTGGAACCCCAAAAGTTAAATGAGGTCACGCCTAATCAAGAACAAGTTTTGAAACAAGGCCCTACTAGAAAGGATTATACTTAGAGAAAAGTCTTCAAAAAATAGCTCAACAATGATGCAAAATAAACTGAAGCCGTCGGTGAGGAGCAATAGGGCATGGCCCAACAAGAAGAAACAAACTCTACCTTACACCAACAAGAGAGATGTGCAAGTAAAACCTTAGTCATCCCTGAGCAAGTGACAAATTTTCCTTTCAAATGGATCGATCTAGGTAGTTTTTATAGTATTCTTTAGTTATCCACAAATCACCTTAAGAAATAGATGAAATCAACCAAGAAAGATAATTCATTATGAACAACAAAGATTTCATGAAAATGTTTCACATTATGGAAAAACGATCTCAACAATTCACAACGATCTGCAAAGGAGGGAGATTTAACATCTTTCCTCATTTTTCATGAAAAACCAAGCCACATTTAATCCACAATATGCTTCACAATTAAGTCAAATTACAAGTTATTTCATTACATTACTCAAATATCAAAATAGGTGAGGCATCCCACCAATTAGAGGTTTGATTTGACAAAAGGACATCCAAATTGACCTAAGGGTACAACGTTCCATCAAGAAATAGCTTGATATTCCTTGAAAAATTAACTTGAGTGCTTATGTAATATTCCGAATAGGAAATAAACAAGAATACAAAGAAACATAAACAAAACTACAACAAATAGAGATGCACCATAAAAATCACTGCAAACATTTTAGAAAAGCTGAGCCATTTTATTATATTTATTGAAATAGGGAATGAGTACAAGAAGGTGATCAGAATTATGGCACCTTGGCTTGCTCAAGGCAAGCTAAAATATCTCTCCAAACCCTGCTATGAATGGCTCCTCCTCTTAGTGACTGCGTAACTCTCCAAGCTATTGTTGCTACTAGAAAGTGTTGCTACTGGCTGGAATGGAGCTGCTCTTTGGGGCTGTTCCCCTGCTCAGAAAATTCTAAAACTCTGGCTATGAACTCTCCTCCCAAAATCCGGAAAAACCCAGGAAGGAATTATGGGAAGGCTGACCTTGGAATTTGACCCCCTTGGGAAAATTACGCACTCCTGGTGAGTACGCTGGCCTCTAGATTGAATGATTGGAAATTTCGGCCTCTCACTACTTCAAAACACAACTTGTGAAGGGCTGATTCCCTCACACTTCTTCCAGATTGAAGGTCTTGAATCTCCTTCACTCCCAGAGCTTCCCTCCTCCAAGACTGCGTAATCTCTCAGAGTGACTGTGGTGCCTGATGATTTGCGTAACTCCTAGATGAAGGCTCTACGTGCTATGCTTTGAAAATCGATGGTACAACTCCTCACATGAGCGGGCACTGGAAGTCCCCTGAGGCTGAGGTTGGGATCTCTGCTTGGAGACACCCACGTGCTGAACAACACTTGTAGACTTAGCTAAACAGCATAAGCGTGCTCAATATCTATTAGACATAAATTCTAAAGATGAATGATAGAATGAATGAGAAGCTAGGCCCTCACTACCTTTTATGCTTGTGACCCTAACATTCCCTTGGGCCCCACTGCGCTGTGCTGTCCTCCTTGCCACGCTGCCCGACCTACTCTGCGCTGTCCTGGCCCACACTGCCACTGGGCTGCTTGGTCCACGCTGTCCCTGCGTTGTCCCTCTCCCTGCGCTATCACTTGGTTCCCTTGGGCCCCACGCTGAATGCATCATGTGGGCCAAGTGACTTTAGGAAGTTTATTTCTCCTAAGTTGGGTTATGGTTCCCAACACCCTTTTATTTATGGCTGAACATTAGAAAAGAAAAAATTTGAACATAATTAATATTGCCAATTATCTACTGCTAATTGGGAATATTACAGTCCTCCTCACCAAAATGTTGCTTGTCCTCAAGCAACTGCAAGGATGGATGTTGCAAAATCTTCTCACCCTCCCAAGTGGCATCCTCACTTGGAAGGTTCCTCCATCTCACCAAGTACTCCTTGATGGTCGTGCTCTACAATTGTCTCTCCCAGGTGTCTAAAATAGCCTTCGGCTGTAACACCAGATGCCCCTCATCATCCGTGGGTGGAAGCTCACGTGTTGCAGTCACCTGCTGCCCCAAAGCCTTCTTCAAGAATGATACATGGAAAATGTTATGTATCCTGCTCCCAGCTAACAGTTCCAACTCGTATGCAACTCCTCCTACCCGCCTGATCACTCTGTAAGGCCCATAGAAGTAGGGCTTAAGCTTCTCGGCCCCCTTTTGCTTCAACGTAGACTACCTGTATAGTTGAAGTCAGAGGTAGACCAAGTCACCAACCTCAAACTATCTCTCTACCCTCCCTCTTTTTGCATACAACTTCTATTAGTTATGTGATGTAGCTATGTTTTCCTTAAGAGCCCGAAGTATATCTTGGCTCTCTTGGATCCAGTCCTTGGCCCTAGGGGCCTTGCTAGCTCCAAACATCACATCAGAAAAAGTCAGAGCATGATATCCATACAAAGCATAAAATGGAGACATATCGATAGACATATGGAAAGTGGTGTTGTAGCAGTATTGTCCCAAGTGAAGCCAACACAGCCATGCCTTCTGCTGCCTTGCGACATAGTTTCGCAAGTAGACTTCTAGACACTTGTTCACTATCTCTGTTTTCCCATCTGTCTGTGGGTGGTAGCTGGTACTAAGAGTTAACTCCGTACCCACCAAACGAAAGAGCTCCTACCAAAAACTGCCCATGAAATGGTTGTCCCTGTCACTGACTATGGTCTTGGGGAGACCATGCAATCTGAAAACATCACGGAAGAATAGCTTGGTCACCTGTGAAGTTGTGTATCGTGCTGATATGGCAATGAAATGGGCATAATTTGTTAGTCGATCAACAACCACAAAGATGCAATCCTTTCCCTGCACTGTGGGAAATGTTGTGATGAAGTCCATGGAGATGCTTTCCCACTTTCCTTCCGGAATGGGAAGCGGTTATAGAAAACCAACAAGGTGGCTCATCCCCCCTTATTCCTCTGACACACTTCGCACTCCTTGACATGCCGGAGTACGTCCTCTTTGAAGCCTCTCCAAGAGAACCTCTCCCTGAAGGCCCTGTAGGTCTTTGTGAACCCCTGATGGCCCGATAGCGAAGAATCATGGGATATGCGTAGTATCTTCTCCTTGAATTGGGAATTCCCAGTCAAGAAGATCCTGTCTTGGTAATAGATGACCTCATCCATCACCTGATACCTGTCATTTTTAATCTGTCCATCCAACACCTCAAAATAAAAGTGGGACTTCGAATACTCCACCAGCAGTTGAGCCCTCCAGTCTGCGTCTAAGCTCATCAAGGATAATGCTATTGACCTGCGTGATAAGGCATTTGCCACCACGTTGTTCATCCCTTTGACATACTCAATTTCAAAGTCATAGGCCTGGATCTCACTGACCCACTTCTGTTGCCTCTCCTGCAACTGCTTCTGCTTAAGGAAAAACCGGAGGCTGTTGTGGTTAGTCCTCACTCGAAACCTGTTACCCACCAAATACTGTCGGAACTTGGCCAATGCATGCATAGTGGCTAGCAACTCCTTGTCGTATATCAGATACAACTTCTCATGCGGTAGTAGCTTCCGACTCTCGAAAGCTATTGGGTGCCCCCCCCCCCCCCCCGCATCAACACCGCGCCTACTCCTTCCCCTGAAGCATCACACTCCAGAATGAAGGGCTGCTTGAAGTCTAGCAAAGCCAATACCGGACAACTGCTCATCACCTCTTTGAGCTTGTCAAAAGCCCTTTGTGTAGTATCAGTCCAGCTAAATGCCCCCTTCTTGGTGAGATCTGTGAGGGGTGCAACAAGTTGGGAAAACCCCATTGACAAATTTTCGGTAGTAGGTGCACATTCCTACAAATCCCCGGAGCTCTGTCACATTCTTCGGTTCTGGCCAATCCGGAATGGCCTCGATATTCTCCTCATGGAATCTTACCCTGTCCACACCAATGATGTGCCCCAAATAGAGCATCTCTGTCAACCCGAATTCACATTTGGAGAGCTTAACATAGAAATGTTGCTCCTCCAAAATATGCAGTACAACCTCAATGTGCTGCAAGTGCTCCTCGCATGTGCGACTGTAAATGAGATGTCATCAAAGAACATCAACACGAACTTCCTCAATTGACCACGAAAAATGTGGTTCATGCAAGACAGAAAGGTACCCGGTGCGTTGGTTAGCCTGAAGGGCATCACCAAAAACTCGAAATGGCCATAGTGGCACATGAATGCAGTCTTGGGGACATCCTGGTCCCTCACCTTGATCTGATGGCACCCCGACCTCAGATCGATCTTGGAGAAGAACTTCGGTCCCCTCAGCTCATCCATCAACTCATGAATCATGGGGATGGGGTATCGGTTCTTCATGGTCTTTTTGTTGAGTGCCCTGTAGTCAATGCACATCCGCAATGTGCCATCCTTCTTCTTCACTAAGACAACAAAAGAAGCAAGGGCTAGTACTAGGCCGGATGTGCCCCAACGCCAAGATCTCATGGATATCTCTCTCAATCTCATCCCTATAGGCCTTCAGGTGCCTATAAGGGGTGGTGATAATTGCTTGGATCCCCTGCTCCAACTCGATAGTATGCTCAAACCCCAGGTCCGTTGGTTGCCCCGGTGGTATGTCCCCAAAAACTGTGGAGTATCTGTCCAATATCAACTAGACATCAGGGTGTACTAGTTGCCCTGTGACTCCTGCCTCTCAAATACACAGCTCTACTGCCCACTGTATGTCCCCCTTATGGAAGTCTGCCTCCATCCGGTGTGCTGAAACTATCTAAGGAGCGTATGTGTGCATGCCTCTGATCATCACATGCTTCCCAGTCTTCTTGTATGTCCACTCCATCTCCAATGTCTCCCAATCTGTGGTGACCTTACCCAGCGTAATGAGCCACTGCACTCCCAATACCACATTGGTATTTGGGATGTCAACCACAAAGAATTGGTCAGTCATCGTGTATGTCCCCATGGTCACTGCCAATGTCGGAACATACCTCATACACTGCATGGTTCTGGCGCCCGGAACCAACATTGAGAACCCATCAAAACTCTCTGTCGGTATGCCCCTCCTTTGCACTAGCTGGGCATCAATAAAGTTATGAGTGGCCCCGCTATCCACCAAAACTGAAACACATTGTCCTTGGACTATGCCTCGGACACGCAGTGTCAAATACTTGGGAACTCCTCGCAAGGATGCAAGGACTCCTCCTGTGGGTGAAAACGCTACCCCACCTGCTCCTAGGGGAGGTGGTGGTGGATGATCTCCTCTCGGTGCATTAGCGCTGGCATCTCCCTCCAACTCCTCATACACATCTTCTTCTCTCCCTCTATCAAAGAAGACCTTGATGTATTTTGCCTTTCCTGCGGCACATCAATGACCCGGTGCCCATGGCTCCTAGCATGTGAAGCATAGCTTCCTCCGTCTCAGATCTCTTCGGGTATCATCATCCAAAGGCCCTCGGCCTTGGTTCCCCTTCGGCGGTGGAAATCTTGTGTCTTTCCCCTTTGGCTGGAATGCTGGTCTCTGTGAGAAAGGAGCTCTAGTCCCGGGAAAGGCATCCTGCAAGTCTCTTGTCCTCCCAACTGCGTCATGAAGTGTCCTCCCACGCAAAGGCTCTGCCAACCCATCAATGAACATGTAAATTCTCCTGGTTGCGGACAAGTCTAGCACCATCACTGAAAGTCTCAAAAACTCAGAGATGTAGGTCTCTGGGTTCCTAGTCTGCTTGAGCTTGGTCAGCTCGACAAAATGCTCTTCCAGATCCTTCCGGTCAAATCTCTCCACCAATCTCTGGGTGAACTCTACATACACTGTCACTCCTGAGTGACCAAGCATGGCCATCCCATGGAACCACCAGTCATGCGCTTCCCCCTCAAGGTGCAGCGCTGCCACCTTGATGGCCTCCACCTCCGCCATCTGGTTCAGCTGAAAGTAAATGTCCAACTTTTCCACCCAAGCTTTTGCTGAACATTTTGATGACCCGTCATATGTTGGCAAGAAAAATCTTCCCATGGTACGTTGCAGTTCACCTCCCTGCGTGTACCCACCTCCTCTATTCTAGTTGCGGGGTCTGCTATTGTTCTTCAGCTGGCAGAAATCGTGGAAAGTGAGGGCTTCTCCAAACTCCTGCCCGTATCACTGATATTCTGCAAAATAATCCCCATAATGAGCCATCTCCGGCTCCTGGGGTCCTCCCGTTCCCGTACCTAAAATCAATAATGTGGGCATAGTGGAACATGGGGGAGTGTGTAGCATCACCTGCTGCACATTGTTCTGCTCCTGCGTGTGATGAGAAGTGTCGTACCCTTCCCCGATGTGAAATCCCCTTGGGGTCTCACACTGTTTGCTCTCCCCAACAATCTTCTGACCCATCTCCTCTATTTTTCTGGAGAGTTCTTGTACAAATTTCAAGAGGAGATTACCGAACTAATCCAGTAGCTAATCCAAAGAAAAAGTTTGGATTTTCCAAGGCGGCCAAAATTACCAATTGTGATGATGATTCAATACAAATAAAGTTGAATTTTATTTATATGAGACGTAGTAGGTTGAAGTATTATCCCAAGGCCCCTAACATTATAAAAATGTGCAAAATACATGCCTTGGCCACAAGCCGACCAAGTATCTTTTAGAAATTATGAAATAACCATCCAACTACTAGGCGAATTGATGACATCATGTTGAAGTAGGGTCGTTGGAGGGCCACGTTGAGTCCTCTTGGTGCCAAAGTGTGTGTGAGGGCTCCATAAATCATGAATAAGGGGATGGCTCCTTACTCTCCATGCAAATCATCATGTGGGTGGGGCCCCAAAGTGAGTTTTTGGGTCACAAAAACTTGTCTCATGGGTCTCCTGATCATAGAATAGGTCGTGATGCTCCAATACTAAGGAATCTGATGATGGTGCTTGCCCTCCCATGTCTCAAGTGATGAGACAAACCTACTCTGGGCTTTGGATCAGCTGCCATATAATGCTAAGTCGACTAAGACACACTAGTCCAAGCACATCATCTTGTAAATAATGTAGGGCAATGAGCATATTGTTGAAGGTGTTGAGGGTGCCGATGGTATGGAATGATGCTCTACACATGATGGGAGCCCCATGGCTCTCAATGCTTCAACCAATGGTGTCAATATGATCCTCTGGTGGACTTGGGCCCCACTTAGGTTTCCCAGCCCATGATGAAACCCCAATTACATATAACATCCAATATGCATCCTCGCAATTAGGTACAATATTCATTGGTACATGTAAGTGAACCAAGTTGTTTTATCAAGGCACATTGAGACTTCATAGTGGCTTCCTTTCCAAATTTAGTGTTACCTCCCTATGGGTATTAAACAACTATATTAGGTGTTCCCAGCGCCTAAGGGGAAAGACAGGTCCCTGCTGCATCCTTTAATTGACAGGTGTCATGTGAATGATGATGAATGGATGGGGACATGGGGGTATCAATGCCAAATGCTATGGGTTCAAGGATGGAAATGATGATTATTTGGGTGTATAGATGTAGGAGGGAGAAATTGTGGATACATGAGTTACCTCGTTCTTTGTTTTATCACTCTTCTTTATGTTTTTCCTTTTCTTGATTTTTCTTTGTATTATTGGTTGGGGTTCCAGGAAATGAGAGCACACTGAGTAAGATATAAGAAGTTATTACCCCCTTAATGTGGGGCAGTTCATCACCCACCAAGGGTTGAGACGTGCAAGGGTTCCTCAATGATTTGGGGGCACTCATATCGCCCTAGGAACCAGGGTGATGGCCATAATAAGGAGTAGAGATAATACTCAGCTTTTTCCCATGTGTTATATTAAATGTCCTAACCATATTTTGTGTTTTATAATATTCTCTTTCTCTTGTTTCTTGCATGTGGCCATGATACGCTTTTAACATTCCTTTAACTACTTCAACCTCTGGGGCAACATTTCTAGGCCCAGCCAATACATGTGGACAAGGGGAGGGGGTGTGACAGTGCCTTCTAGACCCAAAGAAGGAATATGATGAAATAAGAGCTGTGTAATGTGCGGAGGGGAGTGAACAATGTGGATGAGGAAAACATGACCGCCCTACCAAAATCAAGGTTTCCCAGGTAGTGCCCTTCCTAAAGCCATAGGGAAATATGGGAGATCCCACGAGACAAGGATTGAGGATTAACTTCCCCCACCCCGATTTGACGTGAGGGAAAAAAACAACGGTCAAAAGCCTTCCTTTTTTCCAAGTCATTCAATAATCCATATCCAAGATACCCAAGGAAAAACAAGCATAACCACCAGATTGCACAATGGAAAACATACCCTTTCAGTTGGATAACCCACCTTCAAACATATGTTCTCGAAAGATGGGCGAGGGGACATATGATTGATGTAAGGAGCAGAGATCAAATGGAACAATGTATCAGCTATAATGGCGGTTTTCAAGGGTTACCGGTTGTTCACTGAAGAGATATCTAGGAGAATTTTTTCTCCAATGGGGTGACACACTTTTGGTGGGTAACATGTTTTATTTTACACTGATATTACCACACTGATGTTTTTTTTTTTGTGCCTCAACAAGCTCCTACATCATCAACTACCATCAATTACAAGTATGTATCTTCTAATTCTTCTCTCTTTCTTTCTATTTTCATTTATCTTTTTGATATTTCGCATTCTAGTTATGGCTTTGTATTACCACCCAAAACCCTCCCTTTAAATAATAATGCCTTATATATAGAAGTAGACCCTAGGGCTAATGGAAGGTACACGATAGGCCGTAGGGATAATGGAAGAGTGGAACCTAGTGTAACCTTAGTATCTTCTTCACACGTTGTACGTCAATTGTTCTCTGACACAGGGGGAAATACATAAAAGAAGCTAAGTCTATTGAATGATAATAATTTCCAAGTGTTGTAGACTTAGGATTAATATTATTTGTGATATTTCATGATCTATATTGCAGATTTATGCGAATAGAAAATAAAAGGATGGGATTTTTTATTTTTGAGAGTTGTTGAAAGGCAACAATAATGTTTAAACTAGAATTACGACTATGGGGTATTAAAGCCAGATTTGGAGGGCTTTTTGTTTAAGAATGATTGGGATCAAAAAAGTTTCAAATTGCATATTGTATCAAACCCTATGTTTTTATCAATTGATGCAAAAAAAATTCTTTGAAAGGGCTTGCTACTGCAAAATTTCGCAGGCCTAACGCAAATTCTCACAAGGAAGATCCAAACCTCGTGGCAACAAGAGATTAGCCACCACTATAATCTCAACAACCTTTCTCCAGCTATATAGTGGTATATTGCACAACAAGAAAGAATTCTTGTACGTGAATCACCTCGAGTATATTCAACAAGGAAGGTTAAAACGATGTGGAATGCTTTCATAGAAACGAGTCTAGAATAAAAATGTAATTCTTCAAATATTACATAAACATAAAAGTAAAAAACTCACTGGTTTACTTTTTATTTTTGATGGTTATATTTTTCTATATATTATTTATGTATATATTTTTCTATTCTTATGTGTTTTTGAATAATAAAAATTAAGGACAATTGCAGATTTTAGTAAAA
This sequence comes from Pinus albicaulis, assembly GCA_034641835.2. NCBI lineage: Eukaryota > Viridiplantae > Streptophyta > Pinopsida > Pinales > Pinaceae > Pinus > Pinus albicaulis. Next base: position 621,968,786 of record CM076578.1, on the reverse strand, counting down.
ATACATGTTTGTTTGTTGGAATAAGGAGTGTGCCTCATTTCCAATAGGCCATGGGGTAAAATTGAGGATCCTCTTGAGTTAGTTGATCAATGAGTGTGGATTATGTCCATAGGTGGAACTGCAAAAATTAAATGACCTTGTGCGTAATCAAGAACAAGTTTTGAAACAAGGCCCTACCAGAAAGGATTATACTAGAAAAGCCTTCAACAAATAGCTCAACAATGATGCAAAATAAATTGAAGTCGTCGGTGAGGAGAACTAGGGCATGTCCCAACAAGAAGAAACAAACTCTACCTTACACCAACAATAGAGATGTGCAAGTAAAACCTTAGCCATCCCTCAGAAAGTGACAAATTTTCCTTTCAAATGGATCGATGTAGTTAATTTTTGTAGTATTCTTTAGTTATCCACAAATCGCCTTAAGAAATATGTGAAATCAACTAAGAAAGATAATGTTGATTTATGGTAGCATCAGATGTGCTCTAGCCTTGTAACTTTGTATATAGGCTAGGACACGTATTCTATAAAACCCAAAAATGATTTTGGAAAATTCCACTTAGAGATGCTTTAATTAAATTAATTAATCATTTTTTAATGTTTTCCTAAGTCTAAACTTAGGGGAACTGATTAATTAAAGGGTATTAATTAAACTAAGTGTGAATCTTTTAGATAAAGCCATGGATCACCTCCAAGTTAATCTTAGCCCTTGATTATGTTTTAATCTTGGTCGTTGAATGGTCAACGGAAGAATATAAGGAGGGTGAGGGGCCTATGGAAAATACGTTGAGCACGTTGAGCATTTGCCATTTTCGAGTTTGTGTGAGGAGATACAGCTTTTGGTCAGAATCTAATCACTAGGGCAGGGTTTGCTAAGTGATTTTGATTCAGTGATCAAATTCGAAGAGGGGCAGAAGCAGAGACTGGTCAGGAGGACAAGGAGTACATTATAGAGAGATGCAACATTCACACAGAGAGAGACAACGCAGTTTTCTAAAGAGGTGACGCAGTCCCTGCAGGAAATCACGCAGAAGCAACGCAGTGTCTCTTGGAGTCAATCCGGAGATAGCTAGAGGCTGGGGTTTCTGATCGTGGAGGGCCAAAATCCAGTCTCAGATTAGCTAGATCAGCTAGATCAGTTACAGAGAGAAGTGACATAGTTTCTCAGGCTTGCCCATGTAGGCTTACGCAGTTCTAGCATAGGCACTCATGCAGAGGTAGAGAAGGGCTTCACCAGCGCTGTTTAGATCAACCGAAGACTTGTAGAGTGAGGTATATCTCACAATTACATTTGTTGTCTAGATTTCTCTGAAGGGTGAATGAAATATTGGCACCCTAGTTGTACTCAAGATTCTGCTGCTTAATAATATAAAACCCTCAGATCTGCTGCACCGGTTTTCCCGAGTTGGGGTTTTCTGGGGACTTAGTCCAAAAATAACTGTGTCAAATGTGGATGTTTTTCAATGTATTTTGTTTAGATTGTTTTAGCACTTGGATCTATTCCGTATTATTATTTGTGTAGAATGGTTCATAAATTTCTTCAATATTTCACTGTAATGAAATAATTATGAAACATAATAGGAGAAGTAATTCAGATTTGTTGCAGTAAGAATCCAGATTTAGGATTTTTCACATGGTATCAGAGCTTATTCAAGTTGAAGTGCAGGAGAAACAAGAGTGAACCAGCAGATCAGTGCAGAAGAGACTGGGATCTATGTAAGCAGCATGAGACCCTCCCAGAGATTACGTTGTCCAGGCTAGGAGGGCAATCTAGCGCAGAAAAAGGATCCCTCTGAGAGAGTTGACAGAGGGGTAAGCATTTTTTCAGTTGCAGAAGAGGCAGCGTAGCTGAAGTGACACAGTTGTTGCACAACAGTAAGAGTTGGTGCATAAGTGTCAGAAAATTTCTGAAAAACACAGAGTGGGAGATTTCTTGACCTTAGAGAGTTTATTACTCAAAGAAGCTCAGTTTTCCCATGCAGCAGCAGAAGCAGTGACTTACTCCACAAGGAGTGCATAAGTCTAGCTGAGCAGAGGGTTAGAGGAAGGAATCGACAGTTGAGGAGATGGCCAGCGACAGATTGCGTGACCAAGATAGATTGGAGGGTGCCTCCAACTATTTTACTTGGAAATCAAGTATTGAGTTTCTCCTTGATGAGTATGATCTAAAGGCCCTCATAGACAGCGCAGTTGCAAAACCTCTTGATGTAGCACACTTGAGACAATTCAAGAAGAATATGGCAAGAGCCAAGCGATTGATCCTAGATGATGTGAAGGATCATGTCGTACCTCGCATAGCAGCTAAGAGCACTGCTAGAGAGATGTGGGTGGGGCTAGAAAATCTATACTGAGGATCTTCCGAGCAGCGGAAGATGTATTTGGAGGAGAAGATGCGTAATACCAGGATGAAGAAGGGAGAACGTTTTGACTCCTTCCTGTCCTGTATTCAGGATACCCGAGATCAGTTGTCAGCCATGGGGGCTACTCCTAGAGACTCAGAGCTGGTAAGGCTCACTCTGAACTCGGTTTCAGAAGACTATCAGGTCTTTGTCCAGAGCATTCTAGGCAGAGAAAGGCTTCCAGGATGGGAAGCAAAGTGGGCAGCCTTACAACAAGAAGAGCTGAGGAGAGACCTCCTCAAGATCCATTTGGAAGATGGTAGTAGTGGTTCAAAGGTCAAGAAGGAGGAAGAAGATAACACTGCCCTTGCATCAAAGGGGCAATAGAAGCAGAAGAAGATAGATCTGTCTAAGATCAAATGCTTCCAGTGTGGGGAAATGGGACATTATGCTACACAGTGTCCTCTTAAGAAAAAGGATAAAGAGGAGAAGGAAGATCCTCAAGCAGGAGCTGCCAAGATTGAGGTAGAAAGAGATTGTGCTATGTTAGCTCATATTATGAAAGGAGAGAAATGGGCTGACTTGGATTTGTAGATCCAGAATATACAATGGCAGGATCCTTGAGTATTTCCGGACTCTTGGATCACATGTGAGCTACGACAGCCTTATGACTGTAGCAGGATGGACAGTTGCAGCGGAAGATGAGAAGACATTGCAGTGGCTAGTAGTACTAGATCCTGATCAGTGCAGAGAGGGAGTAGCAGCAGCAGCGCAGTGCAGAGCAGTTCTCACGCAGTGCAGAGCAGCAACAGTGCAGTATTTTCAGAGAGCTAGTGCAAAAGCTAGCAGCAGTCAGTCTTATTTTCCAGTTGCAGATTTTCTTATCGAATTTCAGATGTTTTTCTGTTGCAATTAGCAACAGTGCAGCAGTGCAGCAGCAGCAGCAGTAGTTGAGCAGTAGCAGCGACGCAGTGCACAAGTGGTGCAGCGTCGTGCAGAGTAGTGCTCACGTAGTGCAGAGCGGTGCTCACGCAATGCAGCATCATGGTTGCAGAATTCAGAGGGAGTTGCAGTATAGTGGTAGTTGGCAACAATATGCAAAGTCAGCAGCAGTACAGATGTAACATTTTTCTTGTGCAGTGTTGGTGAGCAGCATCAACAGCGCAACAACGGATGTTCCAGAAGTCAGAGCAGCACGTTGAGTTGTTTTGCTAGAACAATTTCCTCGCTAAGAGGGGGTGTTGATTTATGGTAGCATCGGATGTGATCTAGCCTTGTAACTCTGTATATAGGCGAGGACACATGTATTCCATAAAACCTAGAAATGGTTTTTGAAAATTCCACTTAGAGATGGTTTAATTAAATTAATTATTCATTTTTTAATGTTTTCCTAATTCTAAACTTAGGAAACTGATTAATTAAAGGGTATTAATTAAACTAAGTGTGAATCTTCTAGATAAAGAAATGGATCACCTCCAAGTTAATCTTTAGCCCTTGATTATGTTTTAATCTTGGCCTTTGAAGGGTCAATGGAAGAATATAAGAAGGAGGGTGAGGGGCCTATGGAAAATATGTTGAGCACGTTGAGAATTTGCCATTTTCAAGTTTGTGTGAGGAGACACAACTTTTCGTTAGAATCGAATCACTAGGGCAGGGTTTGCTAAGTGATTTTGATTCAGTGATCAGATTCAGAGAGGGGCAGAAGAAGAGACTAGTTAGGAGGACCAAGAGTACATTACAGAGAGAGGCAGCGTTCACGCAGAGAGAGACAACGCAGTTTTCTGAAGAGGTGACGCAGTCCCTGCAGGAAATCACGCAGAAGCAACACAGTGTCTCTTGGAGTCAATCAGGAGATAGCTAGAGGCTGGGGTTTCTGAACCAGGAGGGCCAAAATCCAGTCTCAGATCAGCTAGATCAGTTACAGAGAGAGGTGACGCAGTTTCTCAGGCTTTCCCACGCAGGCTTACGCAGTTCCAGCATAGGCACTCACACAGAGGCAGAGAAGGGCTTCACCAATGTTGGTTAGATCAGAAAGAGACTTGCAGAGTGAGGTATATCTCACAATTACATTTGTTGTCTAGATTTCTCTTAAGGGTGAGATGGATATTGGTACCCTAGTTGTACTCAAGATTCTGCGGCTTAATAATATAAAATCCTCAGGTCTGTTGCACCGGTTTTCCTGAGTTGGGTTTTTCCGGGGACTTAGTCCAAAAATAACTATGTCAAATGTGGATGTTTTTCATTGTATTTTGTTCAGATTGTTTCAGCACTTAGAGCTATTCCGCAGTATTATTTGTGTAGACTGCTTCAGAAATTACTTCAATATTTCATTGTAATGAAATAATTATTAAACATAATAGGAGAAGTAATTCAGATTTGTTGTAGTAGGAATCCAAATTTAGGATTTTTCACAGATAATTCATTATGAACAACAAATATTTCATGAAAATGTTTCACATTATGGAAAAAAGATCTCAACAATTCACAACGATCTGCAAAGGAGGGAGATTTTTCTATTTATAGATTAGGATCTCAACATATTTCCTCCTTTTGCTTGAAAAAACAAGCCATAATTCATCCACAATATGCTTCACAATTAAGTGAAATTACAAGTTATTTCATTACATTATTTAAATCTCAAAATAGGCGAGACATCCCACTAATTAAAGGTTTGATTTCTCAAAAGGAGGTCCGAATTGACCTAAGGGTACAACATTCCATCAAGAAATAGCTTGACATTCCTTGAAAAAATAACTTGAGTACTTAGGAAGTTAAAAATTCCACTTTGTTTGCACAATATTGCGTGAATGAGGACGTTGGCCTTTCCAACGACTTGTATAATGGGAGAGACCTCCCTTTGCTTGGTGCAAAGATGGTTCAAAGCATGCTTTTAGGATCCTTGCTTGATTTTGACTTGAATTGTCCCTTGGATTGCTTGGAGACATAAATGGCCTTTTGTTATGCCTCAACATGTGAAAAATCCTAAATCTGGATTTCTACTACAACAAATCTGAATTACTTCTCCTATTATTTTCCATAATTATTTCATTACAGTGAAATATCGAAGTAATTACTGAAGTATTCTACACAAATAATGTTGCGGAATAAATCTAAGTGCTGAAACAAACTGAACAAAATAAAATGAAAAACATCCACATTTGACACAGTTATTTTTGAACTAAGTCCCCGGAAAAAACCAACTCGAGAAACCCGGTGTAGCAGATCTGAGGGTTTTATATTATTAAGTAGCAGAATCTTGAGTACAACTAGGGTGCCAATATCTGGCTCACCCTTTAGAAAAAATTTCGGCAACAGAAGAAATGTGAGATATACCTCACTTTGCAAGTCCCCGGTTGATCCAGAGCAGCGTTGGTGAAGCCCCTCTCTGCCTCTGCGTGATGCCTATGCTGATACTGTGTAAGCCTATGTGGGAAAACGAAGGAACTGCGTCACCTCCTCCTCTGCAATGATGAAGCTGATCTGGAACTGATTTTTGGCCCTCCTGGCTCAAAAACCCCAGCTTCCAGCTATCTCCAGACTGAATCTAGAAGGCGCTATGTCACTTCTGTGTGATCCCCTTCAGGGACTGCATCACCCCTCCAGATGACTGCATTGCCTCTACTGCGTCGCTGCTGCGTCTCTCTCTGAAATGTACTCCTGGTCCTCCTGACCAGTTACTTCATTTGCCCCTCTCTGGAACTGATCACTAGATCGAAATCACTTAGCCAACCCTGCCCTAGTGATTCGATCTTGATTAAAAGTTGTGTCTCTCTCACAAGCTCCAAAATGCTAAATGGTCAGTGTGTTTTCCATAGGCCCCTCACCCTCCTTCTTATAATATTTTGTTGACCCTTCAACGGCCAAGATTAAAACATAATCAAGGGCTAAGATTAACTTGGAGGTGATCCATGACTTTATCTAGAAGATTCACACTTAGTTTAATTAATGCCCTTTAACTAATCAGTTTCCCTAAGTTTAGACTTAGGAATACATTAAAAAACAATTAATTAATTTAATTAAACCATCTCTATGTGGAATTTTCCAAAATCCTTTCTGGGTATTATGGAATACATTTGTCTTAGCCTATATACAAAATTACAAGGCTAGAGCACATCCGATGCTACCATAAATCAACACTCCCTCTTAGCGATGAAAGTGCTCTAGCAATACAACTCTATGTGTTGCTCTGACTTCTGGAACATTTGTTGTTGTGTTGTTGATGCTATTCACCAACATTGCACAAATGTTGCATATGTACTGCTGCTGACTCTGCATAATGTTTCCAACTGCTACTGTACTGCAACTCCCTCTGAATTCTGCAACCATTTTGCTGCACTGTGTGAGCAGTACACTGCACTGCACTGCACCATTGTGCACTACGCTACTGCTGCTCCTTTGCTGCTGCTGTTGATCAACTACTACTATTGCTGCACTGTTGCTAATTGCAACAGAAAAACATTCGAAATTGGACAAGTAAAACTGCATCTTGGATAATAAGACTGAATGTTGCTAACTTCTGCACTAGCTCTCTGAATATACTGCATTGCTGCTACTTTGCACTGCATGAGCACTGCACTGCACTTGCTGCTCAAATGTTGTTGTCGTTGCTCCCTCTCAGCATTGATTAGGTTCTAGTACTGCTAGCCATTGCATCGTCTCTTCATCTTCCGTTGCAACTGTCCATCCTGCTACTGTCTTAAGGCTGCCGTAGCTCGCATGTGATCCAAGAGTTCGGAAATACTCAAGGATCCTGCCACCCGTAGATTCTGGATCTACAACTCCAAGTCAGCCCACTTCCCTCCTTTCAGAATATGAGCTAACATAGCACAATCAGCTTCTGCCTCAATCTTGGCTTCTCCGGCTTGAGGATCTTGCTTCTCCTCCTTGTCCTTTTTCTTAAGAGGACATTGTGTGGCATAATGTCCCATTTCCCCACACCTAAAGCACTTGATCTTGGACAAATCTTTCTTATTCTGCCTCTGTTGCTCCTTTGATGAAAGGGTTGTGTTATCTTCCTCCTCCTTCTTGACTTTCAAATCGCTGCTGCCATCCTCAATATCAATTTTGAGGAGATCTCTCCTCAGCTCTTCTTGCTGCAAGGCTTCCCACATCGCTTCCCATCATGGAAGTTTTTCTCTGCCTAGAATGCTCTCGACAAAGACCTGATAGTATTCTGAAACAAAGTTTAGAGTGAGCCTTACCAACTATGAGTCTCTAGGTGTTGATCCCACTACTGACAGCTGGTCTCGGTTATCTTGAATTCAAGGCAGGAATGAGTCAAAACGTTGTCCCTTCTTCATCCTGGTATTATGCATCTTCTCCTCCAGATACATCTTCCGCTACTCGGAAGATCCTTGGTATAACTTTTCCAGCCCTACCCACATTTCTCTAGCAGTGTTCTTGGCCGCTATGTGAGGTACGATGTGATCCTTCACACCATCTAGGATCAATCGTTCGACTCTTGCCATGTTCTTCTTGAATGCTCTCAGGTGTGCTTCATCCAGTGGCTCTGCAACTATGGTATCAATGAGGGCCTTTAGATCATGCTCATCAAGGAGAAACTGAATCCTTGACTTCCAAATAACATAGTTGGAGGCACCCTCCAATCCATCTTGGTCACGCAATCCGTTGTTGGCCATCTCATCAGCTATCGATTTCCTCCTCTAACCCTCTGCTCAGCTAGACTTACGCACTCCTTGAGGAGTAAGTCAATGCTTCTGCTGCTGCACGGAAAAAACTGAGATTCTTCCCAAACTATGTTTTTCAGAAATTTTCTGACACTTATGCATCAGCACTCACTGCTGTGCACCTACTGCGTCCTTCAGCTACGCTGGTCTGCTACTGCAACTGAAAAAGCTTACCCCTTTGTCAACTCTCTCAGAGGGAGCTCTTTCTGCGCTGGATTGCCCTCCTGGCTTGGACTGCATAATTTCTGGGGTAGTCTACTACAGCTTACGCAGTTCCTAGTCTCTTCAGCGTTGATCTGCTGGTTCACTCTTGTTTCTCCTGCACTTCAGCTGTAATAAGCTCTGATACCATGTGAAAAATCCTAAATCTGGATTCCTACTACAACAAATCTGAATTACTTCTATTATTTTCCATAATTATTTCATTTCAGTGAAATATTGAAGTAATTACTGAAGCAGTCTACACAAATAATGTTGCGGAATAAATCTAAGTGCTGAAACAAACTGAACAAAATACAATGAAAAACATCCACATTTGACAAAGTTCTTTTTGGACTAAGTCCCCTGAAAAACCCAACTCGGGAAAATCGGTGTAGCAGATCTGAGGGTTTTATATTATTAAGCAGCAGAATCTTGAGTACAACTAGGGTGCCAATATCCGGCTCACCCTTCAGAGAAAATCTCAGCAACAGAAGAAATGTGAGATATACCTCACTCTGTAAGTCCCCAGCTGATCCGGAGCAGCGCTGGTGAAGTCCCTCTTTTCCTCAGCGTGATGCCTACGCTGCTACTGTGTAAGCTTGCGTGGGAAAACTAAGGAATTGTGTCACCTCCTCCTCTTCAACGATCAAGCTGATCTGGAACTGAGTTTTGGCCCTCCTGGCTCAGAAACCCCAGCTTCCAGCTATCTCTGGATTTAATCTAGAAGGCACTGCGTCACTTCTGTGTGATTCCCTTCAGGGACTGCGTCACCCCTCCCGATGATTGTGCTGCCTCTACTGCGTCACTACTGCCTCTCTCTTTGAAATGTACTCCTGGTCCTCCTGACCAGTTACTGCATCTGCCCCTCTCTGGAACTAATCACTAGATTGAAATCACTTAGCCAACCTTGCCCTAGTGATTCGATCTTGATCAAAAGTTGTGTCTCTCTCACAAGCTCGAAAATGCCAAATGCTCAGTGGGTTTTCCATAGGCCCCTCACCCTCCTTCTTATAATCTTTCGTTGACCCTTCAATGACCAAGATTAAAACATAATCAAGAGCTAAGATTAACTTGGAGGTGATCCATGACTTTATCTAGAAGATTCACATAGTTTAATTAATACCCTTTAATTAATCAATTTCCCTAAGTTTAGACTTAGGAAAACATTAAAAAACAATTAATTAATTTAATTAAACCATCTCTATGTGGAATTTTCCAAAATCCTTTGAGTATTATGGAATACATGTGTCCTAGCTTATATACAAAATTACAAGGCTAGAGCACATCCGATGCTACCATAAATCAACATAACATTCACTCAAATTGACCTTTACATGATCCAATGGGTAGAAAGGGTGGACGAGACTTATTTTCTGGGTCCATTTGCCTCCTTTTTGAGTGGTTTAAGGATTTAACTTTCCTGAGCATGAGTTGTCCTTGGACTATGATGTGCCCTCAACTTGCTTTGACATGTTGCTTAATCAACAAAATTTCCATGTTACCTCTTTTAACCTCATGCCTGTGCCAAAAGGAGAAGTCGCCTCATTTTGAAGGTACCTCAAAGATGAAAATATGACATTAAAGGAGGCATTAAGAGTGCCTTGACTTGGAGCTGATTACTCTTGACTTGGAGGTCGCAAGAGATATTTTCACTGCCTTGGAGGATGCGGGTCACTTCATTGGGAAACCCAAATGCATCAGAACTTTGAGACATCCATGAAGAATTATGTTCATGGCCAAAGAGGTGTGAATACATATGGATATGGTTGATTTGGGGAACAAAGAGTGCATTGAGATAATGGGAAAGTGAGGGGAAAAGTACAATAAGCGATCACCTTTATAGGACTACTCAATAAGTGCTCCGATAAATCATCATTCGTAGTAGATCCACCTCCTGATGTTCACATATAACCAAAAGAGATAAGAATGTTTCATGATGCTTTATTTCCCATACTATTCTTCTCTCTTCCTTACCCGTCGAATGTGGAATGAAATCCTTTCCTTCTAGTACTAACCTTTCTTTAATGGCTTGTGGAATATACTAGCCTCATAAGATTTCCATAATTAACATGCTCTACCAAGTTGAGTGATGCTCTATTTTTGGGAGGGACCATTTGTAATATTCCAAATATGAAAAGGAAGTAATACAAAACACAATAAACTGGAAACTACAGCAATATGAAAATTAACCGAAAACACCATAAAAATAGACAGAACAGTTGAGCCATTTTATTAATCTAAGCCAGTTTGAGACTTGGAACACTTTTCGATGCTACAAAAATCAACACTCCCTCTTAGCAAGGAAGGTGTTCCAGCAATATGACTGCTGCATGTTGCTCTTCTTTTGAAGCACTCTCTGCGCTGCTGATCTCTGGATGTTGCCCCTCATCTGCTGCGCTGGTGCCCTTTATACTGCTGCCCTTAACACTGCCACTGTCACTGCTGCATCTGTACTACAGCTCCCTCTAAATCTTGATCCTATCCCCTCCTGCTACTGGAATGGATTCTTGATCATCCCCATCTTCTCTCTGAAGTAGACAAACTTAGTCTTCCCCAAAGCTTTTGTGAGAATTTTTGCCACCTTTTCTCCTATTAGAGTGTACTACAACTGAACAACTCCACGTTGTACACAATCCCTGATAAAGTGACACCTGATGTCAATGTGCTTCGATCGATCATGAAACACTGGATTTTCAAATAGCTTGATGCAACTCTGATTATCCCATAAGACACTGGTCGCTTCCATTTTCTCCTTTAGTAGGTTCGCAAGAAGTTTTCGAAGCCATATGGCCTCATACAAACATGTGATAGCTACCATATATTCTACCTCTACTTAGCTCAGTGCCACGGACTTATGTTTCTTGCTACACCAGGAAGTCATTCTTGATCTTAGACTGAAGCAATACCCACTGGTACTCTTCTAATCTATTGAACTCCCAGCCCAATCTGCGTCGGTGAACCCACTCAACCTAACATCACTGCTACGGGTGTACTTCAATCTAACATCACTGCTACGGGTATACTTCAATCCAACCTCGACTGTTCCTTGAAGGTACCTGAGAACATACTTGGTTGCTGCCCAATTGGAAATGAGCCCTCTTAGGTTCTACCATGAACTGACTGAGGGTATTTATAGCATAACAGATGTTTGGCCTTGTTTTTACCAGATACATAAACGATCCTACGAGCTGCCTATACAGCATAGGATCAACCTCATCATCTTCGGACATGTCGATTTTCTTCCAGTTGGTGATCATTGGAGTCGTCATGGGTCTACAATCCTCCATTTGAAATCTCTTAAGAATCTCTGTAGTATATCTTCCTTGATCAAGAAAGATCTCCCCCTTCTGTTGCCAAAATTCCAACCCCAGAAAATAATGCATCTGCCCTAGATCCTTCATGTCAAATTCCTCAGCCAAATTCTTCTTGCAGTCTGTGATGAGTCTCGATGATCCTGTCCAAAATAGATAATCTAAATATAAAACCAGTATCAGAGGCTCACTCCCTACCCTCAGATAGTAGAGATTGGGATTTGCGTCACTCTTGACGAATCCCATTTCTGCAAGTAGCTGTCAATTCGATCATACCAGGCTCTAGGAGCTTGCTTCAGTCCATACAATGTTTTCTTTAGTTTGCACACATGTGTCTTCTGATCATGTGTCTCGAAGCCTTCTGGTTGTTCTATATACACCTCTTCCTCTAACACCCCATTCAGGAATGTCGTGTTGACGTCCATCTGGTGAAACTCCCATCCCATCTGCGCAGCAAGGGATATCACAGATCTAGGTGTATCTGGCTACTGGGGCGAAGGTTTCTTCATAGTCGATCCCTTCCTTCTGAGCATACCCCTTAGCCACAAACCTAGTTTTAAATTTCTCGATGCTATCATCTGCAACATACTTGACCTTGTGGTTATACCTTGATCCTACAACTGATCTATCCTGGGTCCACGGACCACTTCCTGGACATCATTCGTCATGATGGAACTGTACTCTTCCACCATTGCATCTACCCAAACCTGGTGCTGAGTTGCTTCCCAAAAATTGGAAGGTTCTCCGACTTGAGCAACCAAGGCTTGATAGCTCTCAGGCTGCTTACGCTGTCTCTTCTCATTTCGAGGAACTCTAACAAAGTCTTTTGCATCTTTCAGAATTTGTCATAGCTCCCTTCTCATTCTTCCACTTGTGGTGGGCGGATTTACCAGCTCTCCCTCTTCAAAATCCTCGGGAGACATGTCCCTTAGATCCCCATGCCTTGGAGAGGCAACTGAATTCTCTGTTGTTGGTTGTTGAGGCTGAACTAGCGAATCCTCCTCAGACTGCGTAGTAGAAGGCAACCCACGGGAACTTTTGAAGGCCTTCTCCTCCATGAATTTCACATCCCTCCGCACTATGAATTTCCTTCTCTCAGGAATGTAGATGCGATATGCCTTTTCATTTTCACTGTATCCTACCAGGTACCCCTTTTCCGCAGTCATTTCCAACTTCTTCCTCTTCTCACTGGGCACATGGCAGTAAGCTATACTGCCGAAGATCCTAAAGTGACTCACTTCAGGCTTGTTGCTAATGAAGACACTTTCCGGTGTGATATTTCCCAATGCAGCGTGAGGAGTCCTGTTCTGAACATAGACAGTTGTATTACAAGCTTCAGCCCACAGAAGTTTGGGCATGTCTTGGTCATACAACATCGCCCTTGTCGCTTCGACAATAGTCCTGCTCTTCCTTTCTGCCACACCTTTCTGCTATGGATTGTATGGAGTTGTCCACTCTCTTCTAATACCTTCCCTTGCGCAGAACCTAGTGAATTCCTTATCTATGTATTCACAACAATTTTTTGAACGCATCACCTTGATCCGCTTTCTTGTCAGATTTTCTACCAGAGCCTTGAACTCTTTAAACCGACTGAAGACTTCGTCCTTCGTCTTCAAAAAGTAGATCCAGTTTTTCCTGGAATGGTCATCAATAAAGGTGACGAAGTACTCGGCACCACTAAGAGTTTTATTGGACATTGGTCCACATATATCTGAGTGTATTAAGTCCAATACACCCTTGGCCCTATTGTTGCTTCTCTGATAATAGTCCTGTTCTTCCTTTCTGCCACACCATTCTGCTACGGATTGTATGGAGCTGTCCACTCTCTTCTGATACCTTCCCTTGCACAGAACCCAGTGAATTCATTATCTATGTATTCACCACAATTGTCTAAATGCATCACCTTGATCCGCTTTCTTGTTAGATTTTCTACCAGAGCCTTGAACTCTTTAAACTGACTGAAGACTTCGTCCTTGGTCTTCAAAAAGTAGATCCAGATTTTCCTGGAATGGTCATCAATAAAGGTGACGAAGTACTCGGCACCACTAAGAGCTCTAGTGGACATTGGTCCACATATATCCGAGTTTATTAAGTCCAATACACCCTTGGCCCTATTTTTGCTTCTCTAATACGCTGCCTTGGCATATTTTCCCAATATGCACCCTTTGCAGACATCATCCCGTTTAGTGCTCAATTCTGGAACTCCGGTGATAGTTTTTTGGAGAATTTTTAACGCCCCATGACGCAAATGTCCCATTCTTCTTTGCCATAGCTCATTCAGGTCCGTTTCATCAGTGATGCCAACCAGTGTCATTGGGGATTCAAGTTGCAACTTGTAAAGTTTTTTGCTTCTTACCTTGATTTGTGCCTTCTTCCAACTGGGGTGTTTGATGTAGACCCTATTGATAATAAAGTAAACGTCATAACCTCGGTTTATAAGTTGAGACACTAAGAGCAAGTTCATCCCTAACCTGGGCACATGCAATATGTTAGTGGCTTGGATCTTATTTCCAGCCTTGGTCTGAAATACTACAGTGCCTCTCCCGATAGGGGTACATTTTGCTTTATTACACATGGTTATTTTAAAACTCATCTTCTCCTCTCAGTAGTCGGAAAAAAATTCCTGCAGTCTCGTCATGTGAGCAGAAGCTCCACTGTCAATATACTAGACATCAGAAGAAGCACTAGTGCTTGATATGTAAGCAAATTCTTCTTCAAGTTTGGATGCCAAAACGGAAACATCGTGATCCATCTGTTCTATCGTGCTTCTTTCCCTCCCTGGAGAACTACGTGAACCCTTCTGCGTTGTTGCTGCACTAATCGATTCTTCGTTCCTGTTACTCATCTCTGGCTTTGATACCATGTGAAATTTTCAATCTGAAAAGCCTACAGTTCAAGTGATAGATTTGTTTCTCCTACTTATTATTTCAATAAGTTATTTACAAAAATCTATCGGTAAATATTGAAACAAATACTACTGCAACATTCACAAACATATATGCAGAGAAGTAAACAGTAAAGGACATAAGCACAAGAATCAATCACATGTACATAATTATTTTTGGACAATTGTCCTCGGAAAAACCCAATGCGAGAAAACTAGTGCAACAGATGAGGGTTTTATTAAATTCTTCAGCAAATGATTTATTTACAAGGAATATACTGGCAGATAAAATTTGAAACACCTGAGATAGAATTCTCGGCTCCTCCCGATGAATCCCTGACACCCTGATCAGCCTCTTCTTCTCTCTGTGCCTGTCTGCGTGTTTCTCTACGCAGTCCCTACATTGGACTGCGTAAGTATGCGTAGGCTTTATGTGGGTTCACTGCGCTGCAGCCCTATGCTACCTCTTGTGACCCACTGCGTCCCTATGTCACTGATCTCAGTCATCGCTGACTCCCTCCTCCTTCTGCTTCTGCAAATTTCTACCCTGCAAGTCTCCCACTGAGATTGAATTCTCTTACTTCAGAATTGATCTCCTTCAAGTACTGAGTGTATGCTTGGCTTATTTTCCAAATGACCCTCAAGTTCTCTTTTATAATCTTCTCGTTGGCGAATCAACGGCCTAGATTAGAAGTCTAATCAATGGCTAATATTAAAACTTGACTTGATCTTTGTTTTCTAGAAGATTCACACTCTGACTTATTAATACACTTTAATTATTTCATTTCCCTAAGTTTAGACTTAGGGTCTCCATTAAAATAATTAATTATTTTAACAAGTCATGAACCGAGTGGAATTTCCAAAAACGGTTTGTGGGTTCTTTGGAACACTGATGTCCAAGCCTCCTTACAAAGTTTGAGACTTGGAACACTTTCCGATGCTACAAAAATCAACATTTTGTAATGACCCATTTTGAATTATGAACAAAAGGTATTAGTAAGCATACGATATATGCGTATGATAGCTACATATGCATACATCATATGTCTTACACTAGTATACTTATTAAATAATTATGAAAGATGTGTAAGTAAATGATAAATGGATCAAGTACTTAAAAACATTAAGAAGATAATTATTACTTATTTTGTAATTATTAAGCTATTTAAATAAAATTTACACTACCAACCCTATTAATGTAAATATGTATGAATATACATTTTAATTTAAATGTTATAATTAAAAAAGAAATTAGTTTATATATATATATATATATATATATATATATATAAAGTATTTATTAATTCATTATATTTAAATAATATAAATCAAAGAAATTTAAATTTAAATTCATAAACATAACAATCACCTTCAAGATACGTAATCTCATTTGGAGGTTACACGTATACTCCCGAATAAGAAAAATAAAATCTAGGAAATGATGAGGCGGCAACCACCTAAGAAGGCCTATTTATCCATGTAAACATAAAATTGAAGGGGAGTGGAATTATGAACGAAGGAGTGACGAGCTGTGTGTTGAGATATTGAAGGAAAAGATGTGTTGAGAGATTGGAAAATATAGAGTTCAATGTTCTGAAATTTTGGGCACAGTGGCTGAAGTATCTCAATCTAGAATACTTTAGAACTGAGTACTGAAGTTGTACTCAATTGGTTGGGTGGTTTTTGGTCATTTGGTAATGAGAATGGAAGTTGATTGGAACCACATCAACTTAGGATCAACTTCAAACATGGTAACCAGGTATGTATTGTAGATTTCGTTGGTAACTTCCTATTTTAATTGCAATGGTTGAATTTTGATCAAAATTAAGCGTTTAATGATGTATCTATGCCTCATTTATTTTGATAAATTTTCTTCGATGTTTCTATAACTAGGATTTAATTGGTCAGAGCACCACAACTTTGAGACGCATGAGCAGAAAACTCATGTGCAGGCTCAAGAAGGCCTTGTATGGACTAAAGTAAGCCCCTAGAGCTTGGTATGGTCGAATTGACAGCTACTTGCAGAATATGGGATTTGTCAAGGGTGACGCAGATCCCAATCTCTACTATCTTAGAGTAGGGGATGAGCCTTCGATACTGGTGTTGTATGTAGATGATCTATTTCTGACAGGATCATCTAGACTCATCAAGGACTGCAAGGAGAATTTAGCTGCAGAATTTGACATGAAGGCTCTAGGGTTGATGCATTCTTTTCTGGGCTTGGAGGTTTCGCAATAGAAGAGTAAGATATTCCTTGGTCAAGGAAGGTATAATACATAAATTCTGAAGAGGTTTTAGATGGAGGACTGTAGACCGATGGCTACTCCAATAATTACCAACTGGAAGAAAATTGACATGTCCGAAGATGATGAGGCTGATCCTACCTTGTATAGGTAGCTCATAGAATCTCTGATGTATCTGGTCAACACGAGACCAAACATCTATTATGATGTCAATGCCCTCAGTCAGTTCATGGTGGAACCGAGGAGGGCTCATTAGGCAGCAGCCAAACATGTTCTCAGATATCTACAAGGAACAGTCGAGCTTGGATTGAAATACACCTGAGGCAATGACATCGGGTTGAATGGGTTCACTGACACAGATTGGGCTGGGAGCCCAGTAGATCGGGAAAGTACCAGTGGGTACTGTTTCAATGTTGGATCATGAATGACTTCCTGGTGTAGCAGAAAACAGAAATTCATGGCTCCGAGCTCAACGAAGGCAGAATATATGGCAGCAAGCACGACTTTGTGTGAGGCCATATGGCTTCGGAAATTGCTTGTGAATTTACTTAAGGAAAAGATGGAGGCGACCAACATTCTATGTGATAATCATAGTTGCATCAAGCTCTCTAAAAATCCTGTGTTTCATGATCGGTTAAATCACATTGACATTAGGTGCCACTTCATCAAAGACTGTGTCCAACAGGGAATTGTACAATTGCAGTACACTCCTATAGGAGAACAAGTGGTAGATATCCTCACGAAAGCTCTGGGAAAGACAAAGTTTTTCTATTTCAATGAAAATATGGGGATGATCAAGAATCCATTTCAGTAGCAGGAATGGATAGGCTCAGGATTCAGAGGGAGCTACAGTACAGATGAGGTAGTGACAGTGACAGTGTCATGGGCAGCAGTATAGAGGGAAACATCGTAATAGATGAGGGGCAGCAGCCATGCATCAACAACGCAGAGGATGCTTCAAGACAGAGCAACATGCAACAGGCATATTGCTAGAACACTTTCCTTGCTAAGAGGAAGTGTTGATTTTTGTAGCATCAGAAAGTGTCCCAAGTCTCAAAATTTGTAAGGAGGCTTGGACATCAGTATTCCAAAGAACCCAGAAACTGTTTGTGGAAATTCCACTCGGTTCATGTTTTATTAAAATAATTAATTATTTTAATGGAGACCCTAAGTCTAAACTAAGGGAAATTAAATAATTAATGGGTATTAATAAAACAAAGTGTGAATCTTCTAGATAACGAAGATCAAGTCAAGTTTTAATCTTAGCCATTGATTAGACTTCTAATCTAGGTCATTGATTAGTAAATGAGAATATTATAAAAGAAGGCTTGAGGGTCATTTGGAAAGCAAGTCAGGCATACACTCAGTAACCTGAAGGAAGTCGATTCTGAAGGAATAGAATTTGATTTCAGAGGGAGAGTTGCAGGGCAGAGGAAGCAAAGGGAGCCAGCAGTGACAAAGGTCGAGGAAAGAAGGAAGCAAAAGGCCGAAGAAGGCAACACAGAGCAGCAACGTAGAGAGCTCGCACAGAGTGACACAGTCTCACGCAGGCACTACGTAGAGAGACACACAAAGGAACGCAGAGAGGAGCTATGAGTCTCCCGAGTGTCAGAATTCTCTAGAGGGTTCATGAAAATTTATCTCAGGTGTTTTCTAAAGAATTCTGCCAATCTTTTCCTTGTAAATAATTTCATTGCTGAAGAATAATATATAAACTCTCATTTGCTGCACCATTTTCCCGCATTGGGTTTTTCCGAGGACAATTGTCTAAAAATAATTATGTCTATGTGATTGATTCTTATGCTTGTATTTCTTACTGTTCTATTCTCTGCAGATACTTGAGTGAATGTTGCAGTAGTATTTATTTTGAAATGTACTGGAAGAATTTTGTAAATAACTTATTGGAAATAATAAGTAGGATAAATAAATCTATCACTACAGAAGTATTTTCAGGATTAAAATGTTCACAAACAATAGGAAGGACATCTTATTCAGGGCCAGGGCCGCATAGTGCGAGTTACAAGCTGCGCAGAGGCGTGCATAGGGGTATTCTGGACCAGTTTCAGTGAGCATATTGTTGTTGGATTGCATGATTTTTAATTGATTTGGTTATATATATATATATATATATATATCAGGAATTTAGCGAGAGAGATAAAATCTCTCAACACATAAATCTCTTTTTTGACGATTTGCACTTTTTAAAAAAATTGCAACTCAAACGATATGAACCTTCTCAATAATTACTAGATATATAGCTAAAATGGATCTATACCAGTTATTCTTTAAATAAATAAATATTATATTTTTATTATTATATTTTTTTTTCTAACTTCTTATTATTTAATTATTAATAATAGAATATATGCCGCTCATTGTGTCATAAATTGTTTCCACATCAAAAAATAATGAGTTATTTATACTTCTATTTATATGTAACTACAAATAGATCTTTTATAATACAAAATTATGTATGTATATATATGAAACCAATATTAAGATACATGATATATTGTTCTATTAATTAATAATCATGTTGAGTTATTTGATAGTTTGTATAAAAGAATAATAATATTCTTTTTTATATGTTTTGTTTATTCTAAGTTAGGATTATGTAAAATTGAAAGAATGGGTAATGTCTAAAAATAGATTTGTTTGGGATTTTATTCACCACTAGTACAAATTAACTAGATTTTTTCAACTTTTAAATATGATATGTTGGAGACGAATACTATGGAAAAAACCATAGGTTTTCATAGTCTCCAAAATTGTTTAGTAACTTGATCGAGTCAAATTCACCCGAACCATCCTGATATTATATAATTTAATTTCAATGATAAATATAATAAATGTTATATGATGTCACTCTATCGTATTACACTTTGTCTTAAAATGTAATTAAATATTAAATTTAAAATTTATTTATTTAAAAAAGAGATATAAGATTGGTACTTAAATTATACATATATCAAAGAAAATTTAACTAATTCCATTTTGTATAAATTGTTTTAAGTAATTATATGTAAATTATTTAATTAAATAAAAACAATTTAATGTCCTCAATAATATATGTACATCATAATTTATTATATAATATGGAAATTATTACATAAATGTATAAATTTGTGTTAATTTATAGGAGTTAGATGGATATTGGATAAATTTATAAGTACCTTAATCAAATAATTAGTATCTTATTTAAAATTAAATAAATATACAATCCGTTGAGAGCTATATATATGTGTAAACTCCAACCTATATTACACATGAGTAGTTGCCAATGATGATAATAGAACATTTTTCTTTCACTCAAACACTTTTCTGTCACACAAGCACAATGCTTGTATGCTTCTGCTATGCTCTTCTATGTAGTATAAAAAGGATTTTAAATTCAAGAAAAAACATATTACTATTTCCAGCTATAAATGATTCAATTTCTCACACTTATTTATCATAGCATATATTTAACATTAAATATATATTAAATAAGTAAAATTAAATTAATAAATAAATGAATATCATATCATATATTCAATCTATAATAAATAAATATATAAGGAGAGTGCTAACTTACTACATGCAACCACTACCAAAATTTTAATCCCACAACTTCGCAATAATAAGGTTTCATCAAACATCATGCTACAAGTCTCTTTCTTTTCAACCATCAACATTCTTGCATAACTCTATCCCATGACAAAGTTTCCATGTAGTCCATCTACCTTGCCGTGTAATTACTTTACTACATCCATAGTGGCTCCTGAAATTAGTTCAGATTCATGAGTTAGTAATAGCTTCATCATTTTAGTTGGTCACTTTTATTTCTTTATGAATTATAACATAAACATGCATTTAATATTAGAATAGACATACATTTACTAGCTTTCAAGTTTGCATTGCCAACTTCAACACTCTATCAACTTACCCATGTACACTTAATGAATCCTTGCATTAATTCCAATTTGACAAGTTTTTGTTATCATATATGCCAACGTAATGAATTCGAAGGTTTAGCCAATGTTTTGACACATCATACATCTACCTATGAAACACTTGAATAACCATCTAAACACCATATTTTTTGTCCCATCAAAAGATGAGGGATACACCCTCTTAGTGATCTTCAGTGTTGGGTAGAAGGTTGCAATCTAGGACACTTGTTGTAGTTTAGGGAAAAGTATGCGCCAATTACTAGAATTCTATACACCAAGAAATCTTATACAATAAACATAATGAGAAAAAGAGTAAGAGATAATAGAATTATTGGAGAAACAATAAAAGCACCATTATATTATATTGATATATCGGTAACCAACAACAACTTCATCATGTCGAGTATATACATATTTTATACTACCACTAGATAGATACACCAATTATAGTAACTATATGACTCAGTCAACCGACTTGACTAGGAGTCGACTAACTTACAACATTGACCAAAACTCATTTGGGTATGTCAAATCGATGAGGCTAGTCAACTAAGTTGACTCGATGAGGTTATATGACTAACTTGACATAACGAGGCCTCAATTAAGTCAACTCAATTAGGCTAGTCGAATTAGTGGACTAGCCCCTTCAACATCTGCCACACCCTAAATTTGGGAGATATGGAGATATTACATTTACAAAAATAATCTATAAAATGAGAGTAGAGAAGAAAACAAGTATGATAAGAGTATTCTGAGTGATGGAATAATTAGTGTACCTATGTTGGTGTTGGAATAGATTGAGCTGGTGAAGCAACTAAAGTTGGTTAGTCAATTGATAATGTTTGTTAAGATTCATCCACTTTCTCTAGTTATATGTCTAGGTGCATAATTTAGATCCCCCATATTTCTCTATCTTGAGGAAACAATTTTTTTTCTTGGGCTTATTCTTATGGAGTGGTTGATTGTGTTGGCTGCAAGGAAGGACCATATTTCAACATTGTAGGTGTAAAAAATGGTACTTTGGTGGTGAAGGAGGCAATTGAGGTGAAGGTGAAGGTGGCATAATTTCTTTGAATGTTCTATGATGAATTATTGATGCAAGCCTTTGAAGATGTTGATTGAATGTCAAACTGTCCCTAACTAAGTATTGTGCTTGCAGTTAAAATGCCTTCATTTCGGCTATGTACTTTAGCTTGTCAGATAGTGAGATTTATTTGAAGGATGATAAGTTGGATGGTACCCTGTTGTTCTAGCCTTTTATTTTTGATGTGAATGTTGTGTAGATAATCGACAAAATTTGTAGCTTCTATATTAGCCTTCTTGCCTTCCCCTATTCATTGTCGTTCTTCTTGTGTCAACTTCGTTTCTATCTTATTTTCCTATACAATTTTTTTTTCCAAAACTCACATCGCCCACAGTTGAAAAACACACTATTGTTGATCTGAAAAGTCCTTGATAAGTCCTTGTTATATTCTCAGTCAATTAAATGTACTTGAAAAATAAGTCGACCAATTATTATGGACAACATTAAGAGTGTCCACCGTGTCTATTGTTTCTTCCAACTTATTGTTTATTTCTTTAAATGAATTGAACTTATGCTCGAATATGAAATACCATTATTCCATATTTTTTGTTTTGATTTATTTTGGATGTCCTAAACCCATGATCTCATATGTAAGTTATCATTAATAAGTTGATGAACCAATTGTTTCATGGTATCTAGTCGATCGTCCAGTTGGCTTGGGTAAGCCAACTACAATTTTTACATAACTGATGTCATGCACTCAGTCCATACCACTTCTTTCTTTTCCTTTTTCAATTACAGTATAACAAATTCCTTCCTCGACCTCTTCCATTTAACATTTTATTTCTTTGTAACTTCCTAAAGCATCCTAAAAACTTGGTTGTTCGATGCCTTTGATGTATCCTACAATGTTGTGGTAGGTTTAGGTTGAGAACCCTTTGGTTTCTTTGATTTGTGTTTTCGGGTCTTTTCATGGTACCTTTTGGTTGATGTCAACGTAGGAGTCTATGTCACTGGTCGAGTTGACTGGATTGGTTTTTTCAAATGTTGTTGGATCAGTAATTTGTCCTGGTATTTTTTATTTCTCTTCCTGGGATAGGTCATTAGGTGAATCCATGTCAAGGCACTCCTCCTTGACATTGATATAGATGCCCAAATTTTCTGACTCGGTTTTCTCCAACGAAATATCTTGGGTTTGCACCTCTTCTTCTTTAGGTGGGATTTGGAGAAAAACAACTTATTCTTCTATTATGGTTGGCTCAACAAGTGGAGAGTCTGTTGTTAAGATGACTGGTATTTGAGTTTTTTTTGTCCTTGGATTTTTAACTCAACTTGTTATTGACATTGTAGTAGTAATTGGGGCTACTTCTATTGGATCTATTTGTTGACACATGCACTACTATCACTGGGCATGTTTCCTTTCTATTTCTTCCTCATCCATTATTATTTGCTTGAATGGCTTGACGAATATTTTTTTAGCCTAACCAAGCGATTCGAAAATTTATTGTTGGACAGATGATCCCATGAAATCCCTTTCTCTTATCTATGGTGAGTTAACTTTCTCTTTCTTGTTGTTTTTTCAAGGACTGGTTTATCTGTGGAGTCCAATTTATTCTATATCTTGGAGTCATCCATTGTGATGTCCTATAGTACCTCTTTACAATTCATTCCCAAAGACTGTGGTTGTTAGACTACAAGTTCTATCACCCATATTGATTGCTTATTAATATTTGGCTAGATAGGAGTCAATAAGTCAACCTTGAATGGAATAATATAGTGTTAAACCTCCCTTTCTTCTTCATATTCCCCATCATTTAGTGGTAGATGTAATGCCCCACCCCACATTTACCCGATTTTACAATACCTCCAAATAAATGTGAAATGAAGTGCCACTATGACATGACTTGACCTCCTAGATCCAGTTAAGGAAGTGAGGCCTACAAATGAGACGTACTAACCACACACGGACATCCTACAGGGACTATAGATCACCCGGGAGCTAAGGAAACACCCCAGATGGTAAAACCCTGACCTGGAACTTTTTTTCAGTGACCTAGACTCCCAAACATGCCCTTGACACTTTATGCATGCGGTTGAAGGTCTCCAACCACACTCATAAGTCTTGCTCCATGAGGTTGTGACCTGAATTGCTCAGTTCAGAGCCTGCGGTCTCGAGATATAAGCCATAATTCCAGGTTAGTCTCTAGACCACTTCCCAGAACTTCTTGAGACTTTAGAGAATGATAAGTAACTTAACGACAAGGATAACTATACAAAATTGAATCGAAAACTTGATCTAACCAGGCCTAACCATGAAATTCATTTCTTTAAACATATGGTAAACATGTAATCTATAGGTCATGAATGCATATATGAACATAAGAGTATGAAACTTATCTAAGTATCACTAAGAAGGTCTAATTCCCTCTCATAATAGTTGCAATAACATTTTTATCCCATGCATTCATCAACCATTCATGAACTAATCAAAACATAACAAGAGCCATAGCTAGAACATGTTATCGAACCATGCTTATAATGAACATATAACCAAAATATTAACCATGATAGAACAACCATAAAATATACATAATAACAAGTACAAGTGTTCATATATTACAATAGGAAAATAGCTCTTATTAACGTATCCAAAAGTTGACCAAGTCAAGTACTTCCACGTACCACCCGACCATACATTGGGTTGAACCAAATATTTCTTTTAGCCAGTCACCCTTGTGCCATATTATAAGCATGAATGTGGGATCTCAAGACATAAGAAACCAAGGCTTATCAAATATTAAACCACCTCCAACCTCAAGCTATCATAATCTTTCCAAAACCGGTCAAGAGATCACTGAGCCCAAAACAATCTTGGATTCCTCAAAATTTCTTCACCAATACCTTGAGGAATTTGAATGTCTCCACCCACCTATTGAGGGTTGTTGGCTTGAGGGGTCCTGACCCATGTACAACTTTAAGATTTGCCAACAAACCCCTATACTACTGGCCCTTTCGGCAATGACCTGCTGCGCAGGCCAAGGTCTCACCCGAAGTAGTATGGGAGGGTGATTAAACCAGGTTTCCACACCCAAAGAGAGAGAGGAAGTAATAAAAGGGGTCACCTTCATATCTAACAGGCCTGTGTCGACTAAGCCCTAACCCAGAAACCCTTACCAATATACTTGATAGAATAGCTTTTGCGAAGCCCGTAAGTCATCAGATAACATATAACCAGAGCAATCACTTAAACCAGATCTATGCATTCAGAATATCGCATCCATGTGTGCATCAATAGACTACTAGCAATCATAGTTACAGAGATACCATAAGCTTACCCAATAGTCATAACACATAAATACTTAGATATCACGAAACAATCTTCTCATGTAATTATAACCAGGTTCCACTTACATACTTCTTCTTATCGGCCTGTGCACACAGCCAGTGGGGTCCGCACACAGCAGGACTCAGGGTTTCCGTGCACAAAGTGAGCAGGAGCCCTTACTCGGAAAATAGATACAACAAATCCACAATTCGTAACTCAGTTCTATCTCTATCTTAGCCTACCTCTAGACTTGATTTACCCATCTATTTATATCATGCTAGCCTGCACTATCCTATGGTCCAAAAACTGTGGTTTGTGGACCCTTGGTCTACCATTTTGACCCATTACAATTCATTGGGGGTTTTGACCCACCCCAAACCCCCTTCGCTAGACCAAATATTACAAAATATTATAAAACTGGACAAAATTGAGGCTAGGAAACCCTGTTCCAACAAGGGCTTCTCGGAGATTAAACCACCTCCACCCCCAACCCTTGGGAATTTTCCTAAGATCACCTCACTTGGTTCCAAAACCTTTAGATAATCCAAATATCAAGAAAGAAAAGAATCCCATCACATCATGACTATCCAGAAATGGAAAGGGAAGGTTGAAACAACTATCACACCACGAAAAATCCATGCCACTAACAAAAAAATAACTGAAGACACAAATGCATGTACCCTGCATTTACAAACCAGTTAGGAAATCACACATGCAACCTATTACCTACAAATCCTCCTGTTGAAGTTGTTTGATCCACCTTTCCTTGCTTGTCCTTCCTTTTCTTTCCTTGTTTGCTAGGTTTCTTTCTCCTCTTAGTGCTCTTTTCTCTCTTTCCCACTTCACACAAGCTAAAACTGACAAAAATATGTGAATTGGTCCTTAGAATCCTTTTTATCATTAATACCTCTATTTTATTCATTTTCCTCTATTTTCTTTGAATTTTCCTCTCATGAAAATTTGTTACCCTTCATCGCCCTTTTCTCCTATTTTCCTTTATTTTCAAAATAAATGCCAATTAATGCCTCTTTGCCTTTGCCATAACAAATCAAAAGTGACACCCACTAGGATGTTTTTCCCAATATTCAGCTTGGAATAAGTGTCCCATGACCTTGGTATTATTCTTTTGCATTTATTAACTTTATTACATGAACGTTTAACCGGGGGTTGATACAACAAAGTTATAATTGTTTAGGGATGAAGGAATTCCTCTAGAATTGGGAAGATTCTATTTTTTTGGGGGTTAAGCTCATCAAATATTTCTAGGGATGATGTATGGTATGAAATGTCCTTGGGAGAGAAATCATTAAAATTGACATACTAGACTCGAGTCATATCCAAAACAAGCTAGATGTGAAAATTACCTAGAGCCCAATGGATCTACTATGAGACTCCTCTTGTGAGGCACATTTCAAATTGATTGGCCAACTGTGGAGAATTTCTTCTGGGGTCAAGGACTTTATCCTACTTGACCAATTGCTAGAAAACTCATGAAATTCTTCATTTTTGTTATGAACCTTTTTGTAAACGTAGTCTCCCCGATTAGAGTAACCCGTGACATGGAAAGAAATTTTAATAAAGAGGGAAAAATTTTCATTATCGAAGTTCTAACATTCCTTATAGCTTGTATTGATGATATCTATAACATGTTCAACCCAATTATATTGTTTCCATGTCTTTATGATTTGGAACATGGCTTCCAACATATTTAACTTGGCATTCGATGTTTGGCCTCCAAGAGAGAAGCACAATGGTACAATGATAGACTCACTTAATTTGTAGGTCTGTAAATTGTATAATAATCAGTATTTTATAACTCTTGGCAGCTTTTCATCCTATGAACTCTTGAATCCAACCATTAGAGTCAATATTTATAGATATTTTGTCACCCTTGTGTGATAGACCTGCAATTTTATAAATTGTGTCCATGGTGATCACTAGAGGGATTTCTATCTAGAGGACTCCATCGTGGAATCAACTAATAATCAAGTTTTTGGCCACCATTTTTTGAAATTATACAATGAATGGAGTGCCCAATTAATCTTCAATTCCTATAGTGTATAGGTCCTTTATTTCTATGTGCCATTTTTTGTTGACTAGGGCCCCTATTTTAAATAATTCCTAGTGTGTATCCCAAGAGGTCTCTTCAACCTTGGCTTGTCTAATCTTATTGTGGTGAACCTCAAGCTCTATGGTAGTAGACCTATAAAATCATAAGTTTATCTTTGTTTTATTCGATGATTCTTCAACCTGTTCCTGTGCTCCATATGGTGGAATTTTGAAAAACTCCTTAAATATTTTCCTCTCAAGCAATCAGGCAAGTCAGATTTAGAGATTGTAGGGTTTGATAAATTATATAACTTAGGAATTTTTTCATTTTTAGTGCTCAAGTGATTAGGCATGTAAATGTGTGGAAATGGTAATCGCTTTGGCTTAAGTAAGAATTTTGGGGACAATGTGAGATTAACATAATCTGAAGGTCCATTTGTGCTCATCCCATCAGATTAATTAGCACAAATATTTAATTTTTTCTCATATTGAGTGCATGGGTATTTCGTTGTGCCAATTTTGGCAATTGAGTGCTTTATTGGATTGACCAAGTTACGCACACTAGACCTTTCTTCAGTTTTCAAATTCTCAAGAGGTTTGGGGTGTCGATTGGACTAGGAAATTTTTTCAAATTGACTTATAGATTTGGCTTCAAAATTTTGGTTCTAATTTCTTTTAGTCGAGTTGAAGACACCAGCTTTTTTAGAATATATGTGGAGTCTTTTTCGATGGTATTTTCGACTTCCTTAGTGATACCCTTTTTGTGATTCCTTTGAATTTTGTTATGATTTCTTTTCTAGTATATTTTGTAAATCCTTGACTTGATCCATGATTATTTCTTTTAATTTTAATAATTCTTTGGTTGGTACTTATTTTGTTAAACTAGTTTGTTATCATACTCACTTTAATAATTGAATCTGTTACTGATGAATTCAATATTAATCTTATTTTACATATTTTAGCTTTACATTATTGTATAAATTTTGGATGGTTCGACTACCACAAAGTGGTTTTCAGCCTAACCCATACCACCTCACACCTTAGTGAGGTTTTCACTAGTGGTCATGTTGATGTTGTTATGCTTTACATTTTTTCAATCAGGCAACATTGATGACATATCCGAATAACTTCATTTGAAGTGTTCGTAGTTGGACTACTCTCAATGGTCATATATGCTCAACTATAAAGGGGCCTAGCCATGCAATTTCCATTTAATTTGACTATCATATAGTAATGCAACATCTCTTGTTTTAAGTTTTTCGTTTTAATATTTCAATTTTTTCATACTTTTGTTGTGGTTTTCGCGCTTGTTGATGATGGAGTGCATACAATATGTCTAATTCCAATCTTTGTAGTTGGTAGAGGCATTCTTTCTCGACTTTATTAATTTCAAACTTTACAATAATTAACATCCTTACTTCATTTGTCAAGAAGTGTAGTGGAATTATATTTTTCTCAACCATTTAATAGTTTTAAAGGAGTATGTCTAGTCAATCATTTATAAGCAATTGTGTATGCCCACATGATGACTAATATTTTTTCATATCAGGCATATCTATTGATTTTGCATATTTTTTTGAGTCCTTTATGCAATTTTTTGTTGAATGAATCAACTGCACCACTTTCTTGTGAGTGATAAGTTGTCATCTATCTATGTTTGATCATGAATTTATATAGTAGAATTTTAATTATAGCATTAAAAAATGTACGCCTAGATCACTAATAACAGTTAAGGGGCATCCAAATATTTTCACAATATTTTGGTAGATAAATTTGGATGCTTATTCTTTAGTACATGACCTGACGGATTCGACTTCTAGCCATTTTTTCAAGTATTCAATTGCAGTAATTATGTATTTGGATCCAGTCCTCTTGGCTCTTTTAGAATAAGGTCTAACAAAGTTGATGGACCAAATATAAAAGGAAGAGCAGGAGTGATTGGTTATAGTGGCATTTCATTATTCTAGTGTGGGTGATATGTTCTCTGGAAAATGTCACATTTATGGACTTCTTCTTGATCATCTTGAAATATTGTAGGCCACCATAATCTCGTTTGAAGTATCTTGGAACGCTATTGTATAACTTTGAAAATGTATGCCCATTGGAGCTTTGTGAGATTATTTGATTATATGTTTGTTTTTTTCCTTTAGAATGCACCGACAAAGTACCTTGTCTGCTCACAATCTATATAAATGTCCATTAATTAGTGTGAAGGGGTATCCTTCATGGCTACTATTTTTTTATTTTTCCTTATACATTCCTTCTGGTGTTTTCCCCATATGTGAAAAATGCACAATTTCTAAAAAAAATTGCAGGAACAACCTTGAATCCAAACAAATGTGCATCGGGTAGATCATCATCAATGTTTGTCACTTCTTCTCTAGCTCTAAGTTAGGAACAGTGGTCTATCCTGACATGTTTTTCCCTTTTCAAACTATTATCTAAATTTGAATTCATGAAATAATAATAGCCATCGATATATCCTCGCCTTACATATAGGCTTATCAACAAGGTATTTTAGGGTATGATGATCAATAAAAAATGTGAATCGATTGGCTAAAAGACAATGGAAAAAATTTTGTAAGGAAAAATCATGGCTAATGCTTCAATATTTTTTGTTGAGTAGTTCCTTTCTACCATGATTATTTTTCAACTAGAATATGTGTTCAAATCATTGACAATATCAATTTTGGGTTGTGTTAAAACTACTTCGACAACTACATTAGACATGTAAACTTGTACATAAAACTTTCTTTACCAGACAAGAAACGTCAAAATTGAAGCCTCTACCTATTTCTTCTTTAATAATTCAATTGAATCATTGCACTCTTTGATCCATGTAAATTGTTCGTCATTTTTTTGTAGCTCGTCAATTGGAAATGTTAATATATTAGAGTAAAGTAGGATACATTTTTTTAGTACCCTATGTGCCCTAGAAATCTTTTTATTTGCTTTTGATTGACTAGGAGCTTAAAATTGAAGATCACTTTGGTTTTCGCCATGTTGAATTTGATTCCCTCATTGCATACAACATTCCCAAGCAATATTACAATTAGTGTGGCAAACATATAACTTTTTATATTGAGAGATAGATGAATATGTCTACATATTTCTAACATGAGTCTCAGCCATTGTACATTCTCTTTCAAAATTGTATAAATAGTCCAATAATCAAAATAAATATCCATTATTACCATATATATATATATATATGATTACGATTATGGAGAAAATAGTTGGAGCATTATTTAATCAAAATGGCATGACTTTGTATGCAAAGGAACCAAATTATGGGACAAACTTCATCTTTTATAGATCATCATTTGCAATGGCTACTTGATTATAGCTTAAAATTCCATATATGAATTAATAACATTCGTGACTAGCCACTTCATTTATGATTTCATTTGTGAAGGGAATTAGAAATGGTTATGTGACTATTAATTTGTTTAAATCATGAAAATCAACACAAATTATTAGTTTCTTTGGGTCATTCTTTTTTGGTTGCACTAAAATAGGACTTGTCTTTGTATTTGATATAGATAATGCCAATCACTAGCATCCCTTCTATTTCCTTTGGCACAATGGGTTTGTATTTATGGACTAATTTGTATGGATTATTTTTTATTGGCTTGGTTCCCCGAATAAGGTTGATTTTCATCTCTTCCATTTCTTTTACAAGTCATTTTAAGTCTTTATAATCTCATGCAAATAAATATTGGTATTCCCTAAGGAGGTTGATAAATTTTATGGTTTGTTTGTCTGACTAGTAGTCTCCTAGTCGAACTATTTTTGGTCGATTGTCATTAGAGATGTCTACTTATTTGATTTATAGGTAAGCCTCATAAGTTTTTAGATGGATCATGATATTGTTTATAATCTCTAAGTATGTGAAGGATCTCAAATAAGACACCAATTAATTGTTCACCTTCTAGAAAATTTATAAATTCTTCTATGATATTATCTCTAGTCAATGTTTTATTTCCATATTTGCTCCTTAAAAAGTCAACTGCTTCTCTTATAAGATCATAATGATGCTGAAAATGTGGGTATGGATCAATGAATTCTGTAGGTCATATCATTTCTTCTTTTCTGGGTCTTCCTTCTTGCCCCACCCTCTAGTTGGTGATGACATGCAAGCTTTTGGAATTCAAAACTTCTTGTTTTGAGACAAAGTGGAGTAGATTGAAAGCAACCTTATTCATTAAAATTTCGAGTATTTTAGAGAATTCCTCTAGGGATTGATCACCCAATCCAAAAATGTTATAGCAACGAAGGTCAATTCTATGTTTTAATGGATAGTTGGGTCCCATATGCCCCTCATGCTAGAAAGAGTAATAATCAATTCATCATCGGCCCCAACTTAAGTCACGTCCAAATCATCCATTGAATCCAACCTGGTTGTTCCTTTTGAATTTCTTGAGAGCACCTCACTTGGTTCCAAAACCTTTCGCCAATCCACAGCTCAAGCGAGAAAAGAATCCCATCACATCATGACTATCTAGAAATGGAAAGGAAAGGCTAAAACCACTATCACACCAGGAAAAACCCATGCTACTGACAAAAAAATAACTGAATACACAAATTCATGTACCATGCATTTACAAACCAGTTAGGAAATCACACATGCAACCTATTACCTACAAATCCTCCAGTTAAAGTTGTTTGATCCAAATTTCCTTGCTTTTCATTTTCTTTCCTTGCTTTCTTGATTTATTTCTCCTCTTGGTGCTCTTTTCTCTATTTCCCACTTGACACAAGCTAAAATTGAAAAAAATATGTGAATTGGTCCTTAGAAGCCTTTTTATCATTGAGGCCTCTATTTTATTCATTTTCCTCTATTTTATTTCAATTTTCCTCTCATGCAAATTTGTGACCCTTCATCTCCCTTTTCTCCTATTTTCCTTTATTTTGATAAATAAATGCCAATTAATGCCTCTTTTTCTTTGCCATTTTCCTTAGCCATAATAAATCAAAGTGACACCCACTAGGATGTTTTTCCCAACATTCAACTTGGAATAAGTGTCCATCACCTTGGTCTTATTATTTTGCATTTATTAGCTTTATTACATGAACTTTTAACCAGGGGTTGTTACAACAAAGTTATAATTGTTTAGGGATGAAGAAATTCCTCTAGAATTGGGAAGGTTCTATTTTTTTGGGGCTAAGCTCATCAAATATTTCTAGGGATGATGGATGGTATGAAATGTCCTTGGGATAGAAATCATCAAAATTGACATACTAGACTCGAGTCATATCCAAAAAAAGCTAGATGTGAGACTTACCTAGTAGAGCCCAATGGATCTACTATGAGACTCCACTTTTGAGGCACATTTTCAAATTGATTGGCCAATTGTGGAACATGTCTTCTGGGGTCAAGGACTTTATCCTACTCAACCAATTGCTAGAAAAATACATGAACTTCTTCATTTTTGGTATGAACCTTTTTGTAAATGCGGTCTCCTAGATTAGAGTAACCCGTGACATGGAAATAAAGTTTAATAAAGAGGGAAAAAAAAATTCATTCAACCCAATTATATTGTTTCCATGTCTTTACGATTTGGAAAATGGCTTCCAACATATTTAACTTGGCATTCACAACGTTTGGCCTCCAAGAGTGAAGCACAATGATAAAATGATCGGCTCACTTAATTTCTAGGTTTGTAACTTGTCTAATAATTAGTATGTAGTTTTTCATCCTATGAACTCTTGAATCCAAGCATTAGAGTCAATTGTTCTAGATATTTTGTCACCTTTGTGTGGTAGACTTGCGATTTTATAAATTGTGTCCATGGTGATCACTAGATGGATTTCTATCTAGAGGACTCCATCGTGGAATCAACTAACAGTAAATTTTTTGGCCTCATTAATTTTTTGAAATTATACAATGAATGGAGTGCCCATTTAACCTTGAATTCGTATAGTGTATAGGTCCTTTATTTTTGTGTGCCATTTTTTGTCGACTAGGGCCCATATTTTAAATAATTCCTAGTGTGTATCCCAAGAGGTATCTTCAACCTTGACTTGTCTAAGCTTATTGTGGTGAACCTCAAGCTCTATGGTAGTAGGCCTATAAAATCATAATTTTATCTTTGTTTTAGTCAATGATTCTTCAAGCTCTACCTATGCTCCATAGGGTAGAATTTTGAAAAAATACTTAAATACTTTCCTCTCAACTAATCAAGCAAGTTAGATTTAGAGATTGTAGGGTTTGATAGATTATATAACTTAGGAATTTTTCAATTTTAGTGCTCAAGTTATTAGGCATGTAAATGTGAGGAAATGGTAATGTCTTTGGATTAAATAAGAATTTTGGGGACTATGTGTGATTAACATGATCTAAAGGTCCATTTGTGTTCATCCCATCGGATTAATTGTAGTGAAAATATTTAATTTTTTCTCATATTGAGCGCATGGGTATTTCGTTGTCACAATTCTAGAAATTGAGTTCTTTATTGGATTGACAAAGTTACGCGCACTAGACCTTTTCTCGGTTTTCAAATTCTCAAGAGGTTTGGGGTGTCGATTGGACTAGGAAATTTTGTTGAATTGAATTATAAAATTGGCTTCAAAATTTTGGTTCTAAGTTCTTTTAGTCGAGTTGAAGACATTATCTTTTTTAGAATACATGTGCAATCTTTTTCGATGGTATTTTCGACTTCCTTGGTGATACTCTTTCCGTCGTTCCTTTGAATTTTGTTATGATTTATTTTCTAGTATTTTTTGTAGATCCTTGACTTGATCCATGATTATTACTTGTGCTTTTAATAATTCTTTGGTTGGTACTTATTTTGTTGAACTAGTTAGTTATTGTACTCACTTTAATAATTGAATATCTTACTGATGAATTCAATATTAATCAATCTTTACATATTTTAGTTTTATATTATTGTATAAATGTTGGATGGTTTGACTACCAAAAAGTGGTTTCCAACCTAACCCATACCACCTCACACCTCAGTGAGATTTCCACCAATGGTCATGTTGATGTTGTTATGCTTTACATTTTTTCAATCAGGCAACATTGATGACATATCCGAATAAATTCAATTGAAGTGTCAATAGTTGGACTGTTCTCAATGGTCAAATATGCTCAACTAAAAATGGGCTTAGCCATGAAATTTCCCTTTAATTCGACTATCATATAATAATGCAACATCTCTTGTTTTTAAGGTTTTTCATTTTAATATTTCAATCATGTCATACTTTTGTTGTGGTTTTCACGCTTGTTGATGATGGAGTGCATGCAATCTATATTATTCCAATCTATGTAGTTGGTAGAGGCATTCTTTCTTGAGTTTATTAATTTCAAACTTTACAATAATCAATGCCCTTACTTCATTTGTCAAGAAGTGTAGTGGAATTCTGTTTTTCTCAACCATTTACTAGTTTGAAAGGACTATGTCTAGTCAATAATTTATAAGCACTTGTTTATGCCCATATAATGACTAATATTTTGTCATCTCAGTCATCTCTATTGATTTTTCATATTTTTTTGAGTCCTTTATGCAATGTTTTGTTGAACGTCTCAACTGCACCATTTTTTGTGAGTGATAAGTTGTCATCTATCTATGTTCGATCATGAATTTATATAGTAGAATTTTAATTATAGTATTAAAAAAATGTACTCCTATATAACTGATAAGTGTTAAGGGGCATCCAAATATTTTCACCATATTTGGTAGATAAATTTGGATTCTTATTCATTAGTACATGACTTGACAGATTCGACTTTTAGCAATTTTTTCAAGTATTCAGCTGCAGTAATTATGTGTTTGGATCTAGTCCTCTTGGCTCTTTTAGAATAGGGTCGAACAAAGTTGATGGACCAAATATCAAGGGGAAGATTAGGAGTGATTGTTTGTAGTGTAATTTCATTATTCCAATGTGGGTGATATGCTTTCTAGAAAATGTCACATTTATGGACTTCTTCTTGATCATCTTGAAATATTGCAGGCCACCATAATATTTTCTAAAGTATCTTGGAACGTTATTGAATAACTTTGAAAATGTATGCCCATTGGAGATCTGTGAGATTATTTGATTATATATTTGTTTTTATTATTATTTAGAATTCACTGACCAAGTACCTCATCTTCTCACAATCTATATAAATGTCCATTAATTAGTGTGAAGGGGTTTCTTTCATGGCTACGATTTTTTTCTTTTTTCTTATACATTCCTTCGGGTATTTTCCCCATATGTGAAAAATGCACAATTTATACAACCTTTTGCAGGAACAACCTTGAATCCAAACAAATGTGCATCGGGTAGATCATCATCAATGTTTCTCACTTCTTCTCTAGCATTAAGTCAGAAACGGTGGTCTATCCTGACATGTTTTTCCCTTTTCAAACTATTATCTAAATTTTAATTCCTAAAATAATAATATCCATCGATAGATACTCCCCTTACATATAGGCTTATTAACAAGGTATTTTAGGGCATGATGATCAATAAAAAATGTGAATCGGTTGGCTAAAAGACAATGGCAAAATTTTTGTAAGGAAAAATCATGACTAATGCTTCATGCATTTTTTTTAGCAGTTCCTTTCTACCATGTTTATTTTTCATATGGAATATGTGTTCGAATGGTTGAATATATCATTTTTGGGTTGTGTTAAAACTACTTTGACAACTACATTAGACATGTCAACCTATACATAAAACTTTCTTTACCAGACAAGAAACGTCAAAATTGGAGCCTCTACCTATTTCTTCTTTAATAGTTCAAATGACTCATTGCACGCTTTGATCCATGTAAATTGTTCATCATTTTTTTGTAGCTTATCAATTGGAAAGGTTAATATATTAGAGAAATGTAGGATACATTTTTTGTAGTACCCTATGTGCTCTAGAAATATTTTTATTTTCTTTTGATTGACTAGGAGCTTAAAATTGAGGATCACTTTGGTTTTCTACATGTTGACTTTGATTCCTCATTGCATACAACATTCCCAAGAAATATTCCAATTAATGTGGAAAACATATAACTTTTGATATTGAGAGATAGATGAATATGTCTACATATTTCTAACATGAGTCTGAGTCATTGTACATTCTCTTTCAAAATTGTATAAATAGTTCAATCATCAAAATAAATAGCCTATATATATATATATATATATATATATATATATATATATATATATATATATATATATATATATATATATATATATATATTCCTAGAATGCTTTGACTACGATTATGGAGAAAATAATTGGAGCATTCTTTAATCCAAATGGCATGACTTTGTATGCGAAGGAACCAAATTATGGGACAAAATTTGTCTTTTCTTGATCATCATTTGCAACGGATACTTGATTATAACCTGAAAATCCATATATGAATAAATAAAAGTTGTGAATAGCCACTTCATTTATGATTTAATTTGTGAAGGGAATTATAAATGGATATGTGACTATTAATTTGTTTAAACCATGAAAATCAACACAAATTATTAGTTTCTTTGGGTCATGTTTTTTTGGTTGCACAAAAATAAGACTTGTCTATTCTAATTTTTGTATTTGATATAGATAATGCCAATCACTAGCATCCCTTCTATTTCCTTTGGCACAATGGGTTTGTATTTATGGGCCAATTTGTATGGATTATTTTTTATTGGATTGGCTCCTTGAATGAGGTTGATTTTCATCTCTTCCATTTCTTTTACTAGTCATTTTAAGTGTCTATAATCTCATGCAAATAAATATTGGTATTCACTAAGCAGGTTGATAAATTTTTTGGTTTGTTTTTATGACTAGTAGTCTCCTAGTAGAACTATTTTTGGTCGATTGTCATTAGATATGTTGACTTATTTGATTTCTAGTTAAGCGTCATAATTTTTTAGATGGCCCTTGATCTTGTTTGTAGTCTCTAAGTATGTGAAGGAGCTCAAATAGGAAACCAATTAATTTTTCACCTTCTAGAAAATTTAGAAATTCTTCTATGATATTATCTCTAGTCAACGTTTTATTTCCATATTTTCTCCTTAAAAAGTCAACTACTTCTTGTCTAAGATCATCATGATGCTGACATTTTGGGTATGGATCAATGAATTTTGTTAGTCATATCATTTCTTGTTTTTTGTGTCTTCCTTCTTACCCCACCCCCGATTTGGTGATGACATGCAAGCTTTTTGAATTTAAAACTTCTTGTTTTGGCACAGAGTGGAGCAGATTGAAAGCTCTGTTATTCATTAAATTTTCAATTATTCTAGAGAAATCCTCTAGGGAGTGATCACCCAATCCAAAAATGTTATAGCAACGAAGGTCAATTCTATATTTTAATGGAAAGTTGGGTCACATATGCCCCTCCTGGTAGCAAGTGTAATAATTAGTTCATCATCGGCCCCAACTTCAACCACGTCCAAATAATCCATTGAATCCAACTTGGTTGTTCCAATTCTCTTGATATACTTCAGAACCATAATATCCATTTCCTCTCACCTAATACATGTTTTCTCATTTTGATTGGATTTCTAGTTTAGTCGACTAGTCGAATGATTGTGTGTGGTAAATGATATGATAGTTGAGCTTATTTCAACCATTTAGTTGACATTCATGTGTGGAGTGGGTGGCTTCCTCACATATTACACACCAATTTGGATTCACATTATCTAAGTTATATTCGCATTCTCTTGTAATATGATTCTGTGCGACTTGGAAATGTCACAATATATATATATATATATATATATATATATATATATATATATATATATATATATATATATATATATATATATATATATATATATATATATATATATATCATGAGAGATTATTGTAGTTTCTCAATTTTTTCTTCAATTCACTTTTAAATCAGTGAGGATGTCGACGAACAATTATCATATATTTCAATGAGTTGAGCATTTCCTAAAGAATCTTCACATATTGTGATTTCATGGACTCTTAAGTGCCTTCTAATTATTTGTGATAGTCCAACAATATATCATTGCCTTAGAAGAGCTTTTTTATCACATATGGTGTCATGTTTAACAAGTCTTTGAATATTTTATCATATTATATGTAGAAACTATCCAAAGGGATTCAATATGATATTGTAATGTACTAAAAAAAAATATTGAATCCTTCTACAATTTGTGGAAACCAAATACGATCGCAAAATCACATAACAAGTAAGAGAAAGAAATAAACAATCAAACAACACAAGATGTATCTAGGGAAAGAAACTGCTCAAAACCCCACTATATGTATATTGTATAAAGTCAAGACCATGAAATAATATAATGCTTTTCTGTCACTAAGAAACCTCTGCACTTTGTTGACT
Source organism: Pinus albicaulis (assembly GCA_034641835.2). Lineage (NCBI taxonomy): Eukaryota > Viridiplantae > Streptophyta > Pinopsida > Pinales > Pinaceae > Pinus > Pinus albicaulis. The sequence goes on along the minus strand of CM076578.1, from coordinate 621,930,499 downwards.
GTATCACTCTGATCTAGGAAAAATCATTGAAATACTTAACCAATTCTCAACCTATGTCTCACTAGACTTGCTCATGCATTATTGGAGGAATTTTAGCCATATTAAATATGAAATTCCTAAGAATTGATTGCGCAATTCATCTAAGGCTTCCTGATGACCTCATACATGACCTGTACATTTCTATGATCATACAATTGATTGTTATCTTCCCTTTAACCTCAAACTCAACTGGGCCTTCCTTAGAAATGACATGTAACAACTATTTATAGAGAATTATCAGTTAACTGATTGATCACTACTTTTGAATTAAATCATATTTAATTCACCAGACCTCTCACTAGATCATCTTTAAGTTAGAACTAGTTAAATTTATTTTAACTCAATTAATTGAGTTAACTAATTAAAACTCACAAATAATTGTAACTCGACCCCCTAAAATCATGGGAGAACTCTACATGCATCCTCTCTGACCCTCAACGTGAATTTCCTAATCTATGTATTCCTGGCTTAGTTAACTAATACAAGTTTTCATGAGATGAAATTACAATTTCTCTTCCAATTTAATTAAGGGAAAATTAAATCAGAAGCCCCCTTGGGTGTCATTTCTTGGTGCCATTTCAACACTCCCTCTCAACAAGAAAGGGACTATCTGCTACCCCGATCCTATCTATATGGAGCTCAAATTTTCTTCTTGCTAATGCCTTCGTTAAGATGTCTGCGTCCCAATCCTTCATGGGAATGTACACTAATGAAATAATCCGCCTCTGCACACAATATCTGAGATGGTGATCCCTGATATCAAAATTATTGGACATGTCGTGAGAAAATAGATTACAGAGAGTTTTATGCAACTCTAGTTATCACAATCTATCACTATCGGATCCATCTTTTGACCAAACAAACCAACAAGTACCTCATCCATATGGCCTCACATGTTGCCTGACTGGCCACCATGTACTCTTTCTCTACTGAAATGAGTGTCGGAAATACTAAGAGGGGGGTTGAATCAGTATTTCTTATCAATTAGCACTTTAAAATATTTTCAGAGCATTAGTTAATCTTCAATTACTCTTGATGTTTATCGAGTAGCAACAGTAAACAATAGAACACAATAGGCACATGAATTTTAGGTGGAAAACCCCCTCCGGGTTAAAAACCACTGAACGATTTTCTAATAAATTATTTAATCTTCAGCCCCAACTGAAATGAAAGGTACAACTTCATATAATTCTAGAAAAGCATTTTTCTCCAACTCCCACTGGAAGGACACCCCAATGCCCTGGTTTCTTCAGTAGTCAACTGAATGGATGCCCTGACATCCTAGACCGACCTACCACCCTGAAGTGTTCACAGGCTCCAACCTGTAGGTGACTTCATGCACCAACCTAGCACCTCCCTGCCACCCTATAATGATAATAAATAAGACAAGAGTGTGTACTCCCGTACCAGGGACAATGATCCACGATACAATATGATTCACAATGATTTTCTTGAACTAGACAAATCACCCAGTCACACTATGACCTGCAACCCAACCATAACATTATCCAACAATGACACTTATACCTCCAAACAATGCCTCTCCAACTCTAGGAAAATTGACTCTTTTACAATAATGAATCTTTTACAATTTTACAATGATGATGTTTACAATACTGACTTTTGACATGACCTGTAACTTGACTTGACACTACTTCTTTGAACACTAGAATTTATTGAGGTATTGTTGTGCTTCCTTCAAGTAATGGTACTTTGGCATTGCATTGTCCTTATAGTATGTGTCTAAGATTTCCTATTGTGTCCTCCTTCCTGCACATGCATTAATGAACAAGACCCAAACCAATCTACAAACAAAATACTTACACTGTCCTGCAAACCATATGTCAGAGAAATATTCAAAATTCAAATGTAAATACGTTCAACATTTATAAACAAAACCCATTCAAACATACATAAAAAATACTTACTTTGTCCTACAAAAACACATGTCAGAGATGATATTCAAATTAAAATTCAAACACTAATCATACATACCTGGTTGTAGCAGACTTACCCTTGATTGTTGATATGTTGTCCTTACTGCAGTGATCATTGAATGCATATTTTTTCTTGCCTTCTACAAGTTCGATATTGAAGCTATCGTATATACATAATTTCATATCTCCAAGGTCTGAAATTGTGTCTTGTGGTAGCCCTTTGAGTCCTGTTTCAAACCCCATATGCCTAATCAATATTGGATTCTTCAAAACATAGTTATGCCCAATCTCCTACGATGACCTGATTATAGACTGGTTCAGTAGAGAGAATTTTTATGAAGTGCCACGTCTCACTATTTCAACCTTTGGTCCTGAAAATGATATCCAACAAACTACAGTCTATCCTCTTTCTATCACCTTTTACGAAATTTGAATCTAATGCTCATAGAGAAAGTTATGACGATTTTGCCCAAGGTCACCTGTTTGACATGAAATTCGGGATCCTGCAAAAACCCTAACTTCCTCTGATCATATATCCGAAAATATAGCGAACTAATATCTGAAATTTGGTCATGCACTTCATCAAGATTTTGGCTCAAGTGGGTTTTTTTCAGCATCTGAAGCTTCGTAGAAAAATTCTATACGATAATTCCACGATGAACTGTTTTAAGTAGCGAAATCCTTGCATCAGGAGGATATGAGGGTCACAATTTATATAAATGCTTAGGTTGAGAGGGTATTCAACAAGTGAACGTTGGAGGGATTTTAGGAGTTTAAAAATTATTAATTATTGAATATTCAATGACCACAACCAATGATTAGTGTCATGCTACAACCCCATGGGGTTTTAGCCCAATAACTGGGGTTACTAACTTCAAACACGAATATCTATCAAATCGTGAAGAATTACATGGCGTGCCATATATCAACGGAAACATCTTGACAAGTAGAAACCATCCAAAATATCCTTGACTAGGAATAGAGTATGTTGTCTAGTCAAATTTCCCATGCCATATCAGGGTAGCCCCTAGTGTTGTTTGGGTTGATATCAATGACAACCATTGATAAACAATATCCCCCTTTGGCATTGATGGAAACACAAGTACTCCCCCTGCGATCATGACACCCCTTCCTACAACATTCTATCCCCCTTTTTCATCAATGGCAAAGGGTAACTCACCCTGAAAAACGTCATCCTACGGACCTGTACACACCTCAACTCCCCCTTTTTTTTACTTAGTTAGATAAGAGAAAGAGTATAATGAGAACTTGGGAGAATCCCCAGCTTTAGGCGAAGATACTCAAATGCTTCACGAGGTAATGGTTTGGTAAATATGTCAGCAATTTGTTCCTTTGTGCCAACATATTTAAGCTTGATATTATCTTCGGTGACATTATCTCTAACGAAATGATATTTGATTGGAATGCGCTTTTTTTGGAATGCATCAAAAGATTCTTGGAGATACTGATGGCACTGGTGTTATCGAAAAAGATGGGAATAGGCTCATAATACTTGACTTGAGATCTTGCAAAGTTTGTTTCATCTAGATAACTTGAGTGCAACAAGCTTCTACCGTGATATTTTCTACTTCTGTCATGGATAACGAGATTGAAGACTGCTTTTTACTTAACCATGAAACAAGGCAACCACCTAGATAGAATGTTGCTCCACTGGTACTCTTTTGATCATCAACACTTCCTGCCCAATCTGCATCTGTATAAGCTTGGATAACTAGATTATTTCCTTTGGGATACCATAAAATATATTCTGTTGTGCCCTTAAGATATCGAAGAATTCTTTTGACGACAATAATATGAGATTCTTTTGGTGCTGCTTGGAATCTTGCTACTTGTCCAACTGCCTACATTACGTTTGGCTAAGAAGCTATCACATATAGAAGACTACCAATCATATATATATGCAACCTCTGGTCCATATCGTTTGACGAATCATCTAAACTTAACTTGCAACATGTTACCATTGCGATAAGGACTGGCTTGCAATATTCCATCTTGAATTTCTTAAGCATTTCCTTGATGTACTTGGTCTAATATATAAATATTCCTTTATCCTGCTGAGATATTTGAAGTAAAAATTATGTCATATCGCTAGAGACGTTTCAAACTCACCTTTCATCTTTGTGGAAAATTCTTTACTTAATCTGTCATCATTGCTTCCAAAAATTATATCGTCTGCATATACCTTGATAATTGTTAAGTTATCTTGATCCACTTTCACATAGAGATTATTGTCGGTGCTTCCTTTCTTTAATCCTTGTTGATGTAGATATCCATCAAGACGAGTATACCAAGCTCTAGTAGCTTGTTTGATACCATATAGTGCCTTCTTTAATCTGTAGACATAGTCTTCCTTTTCAGAGAGCAGAAAACCTTCAACTTGTTCAATGTAAACTTGTTTTTCCAATTCACCATTTAGAAAGGCTGACTTAACATCCATTTTGTAGACCTTGATTTTTCTCGAGCATGCATAAGCGAGAAAAAAACTGATAGCTTCCATTTTGGCAATGGGAGAAAATGTTTCTTCAAAATCAATTCCTTCAACTTGTGCATATCCTTTGCAGACTAATCTTGCCTTATTCCTGGTAATCTATCCATCCTCATTCAATTTGTTTCTGAAGACCCATTTAGTTCCAATAACATTTTTATCTTTTGGTCGTGGAACTAATTCCTAAGTATCTTTCTTCTCAATTTGATCCAGTTCTTCATTCATAACTGCCACCCAGTGTTCATCTTTACTAGCTTCCTCAAAATTGCTAGGCTCAAAAGTTGATAAAAAAGAAAGGTGGGCTTGTTGTGATGAATGAAGCTGTCGACTTCTTCTAGTTCAAATTACTTCATTTATGTTGCCGATGATTTGATTTGACAGATGATTATTTTGACACCATTATTTTAAAGCGTTTGGAGAATTTTCTTGTACATCCTACTGATCATTTCTTATCTCCTCTTGGTTGAATATTGTTTCCTTATTTGATTTGTCTTGTTCTGAAGCTTCTTCTTCATCCTTCACAGATTCTCCCCCAGATCCCTCAGAGTTTCTTGAAGGGACAATCTAATCGTCATCCTTTGTAACACAATCTTCATCAAAAGTAACATTTATGCTTTCCACTATTTGTTTTCACCTCAAATTGTAGCATCTATAAGCCTTCCTTTTGCGTGAATAACCAACGAAAATACCTTCATCGACATGGGAATCGAACTTGCCCAATTTTTTATCTTCTCTTTTATGTAGCATTTTCTTCCAAATATTTTGAATTATTTGACGTTAGCTGGTCTTCCTTTTCATAATTCGAATGGAGTCATGTTACAATTATTCCTTAGCGAACCTCTGTTTATAATGAATATAGATGTATTGATTGCTTGAACCCAAAATTTATCATCTAAGTTTGAGTCATGTAACATTGTTCTGGCTATTTCCTATACGATTATGTTTTTTCTTTCAACAACTCCATTTTGCTGCCATGTTTTCGCTATTCAGAATTGCCTTTTTATTCCATTTTCATTAGGGTACTGTTGAAATATCTTCGAAGTGAATTCTCTACCATTATTTGATCTCAAACATTTGATCTTCAAATCAGTTTCATTTTCAACCAATTCCTTGTAGATTCTAAAAGAATCGAATGCCTCAGTGTTTTTATTTAAGAAGCTGACGACTGTCATTCTGGTGTAATAATCTATCATTATCATAAAATATAATTCTCCATCTAAACCTTTTGTTCTCATAGGAACACATAGATCAGTATGTACTAATTCCAATGGACGCGATGAAAAGTTTTATTTTGTCTTGAACTCAACTTTTTTATGCTTTTCGTGCCGACAAGATTCACATATCGTATTGGTAGGTTTTGAAATTTTAGGCATTTCTCTTACTGCTTCCTTCTTGCTAATCCTGAACAAATTGTTGAAATTTATGTGTCCCATTCGTTTGTGCCATAACCAACTTTTGTCTTATTTCGCCAAAAAGCACCCTTTATGTGTCTCATCCAAAATATATATGTCATTTGGAGCTCTTCTTGTTGTAGCCACAATTTTACTGAACTTGCCTTTCCTGATTTCACATTTCTTAGAGTTAAATAGAATCGTGTCTCGTTGATCGCACATTTGTCCAACACTGAGAAGATTGTGATTCATATTTTCAACTAACAACACATCTTTCGCTAATGCATTCTTTTTCCAAGTCTGATTGTACCTACTCCTATGAAGTTTTAAGACCTGTCATTTCCAAAAGACACTGTTCCATTCTTATTTTCCTTCAAGCATATGAATTTATTCCTATCTCCAGTCATATGAGTTGAGCAACCACTATCAACATACCAAATGTTTCTATTGCTTTGAGCCTTGAGATCGATAACACACTTTTCAGTCTTCTTTTTCTATATCTGTTCATTCTGATTTTGCGAGAATTCCTTTGAAGAACTTCCAAGTTTGCAATATTTAGCCAGGTGTCCAAAATTGTTACATTTGTAACATTAAACATCATCTCTCAAATGATCAAATTTTTTAATATTCTTCTGAGTTCCGAAATATCCATTTCTAAAATATCTCCCAAAACTATATTGATTCCAAACACATGTGTGACATTCTATAGCTCTATGTCCAAACCTTCCACATGAATAACAATGACCATATAAGATAGGTTAATCCCTGGGAGGAAAGATTCTTCGAGGAAGTGTCTTCCATGGTTCTTCTTGCGAGTCCTGATAGCTTGAGTTGGCTGGAAGGTCTACCTGCTTGTTATATTTTGCATATCCATCTTCTTTTATTGTAATAGAGGGACTTGGCTCCTTTTCAGATTTTTCTTTGTAAGCAAGACCAATGTTGTCATTGTTTGATCGTTGATTGTTGATGATTTCTTCCAATTCCTTGAAGCTGTTAGTGTAGTTTTGAAGAGTTTTTCCATTTTTTACTTGATTTCGAAGAGGAACTATTTCAACTTCCAATGCTTCTCTTTCCTTGTTGCTTTCCTTTAATTCTTCCCTAAGCGATTCTTCAACTCGTTTGTATTCTTCAACCTTGATTTTAGAATTTAGGACATATTCCCTTTCTATATTTAATTCGTCTTCAAGAGTGTTGACATGCTTCTTCTTGACCTTGAGCTCTTTGATAACCCTGATCACTTCGTTTTGAAATTCAACCTCAGTCATCTCTTCTTCTTCGTCTCCTTCTTCGTCATATGATTCTTGCTTATTATGCTTGGCCATAAACAATACTCTTCCATTGATTTATTCTTCGTTATCATTGTATTCATCAGATGAGGAGATATATTCTTTGGAGAAGAAACTCTTCTTAAACCATTTCTTCTTGCCTTGCTTGTTTAACTTCCTCAAACCTTTCTTTCCTTTCATAGCAGCCTCATTTTTGTGAGGACACTTGGCTGCAAAATTCCCAACCTCACCGCAATAGAAACATATCAATGGAAGTTTACCTTTGAATTTCTCTATACCTATTCTCATTTTTCGCGTGAAGTAGGAAAATTCTTTATCAGAAAATTCTTCTTCATCTTCTTCCTTACAACTACAAGTTTTTGCTTTCGAAGTATGCTTGTCCTTACTAGTTTTCTTGGATGCGGTGAATGTTGTTTCTAGGTGAGACATGTCGTCCTCTTCTTCAATCCTCATTTCACATGCCATAAGCACTCCATGCAATTCATCTTTGCTGAGATTGTCTATATTCCAAGACAGATACCTTTGGGTTGAGTCTTGCCGGCAAGGTTCTAACGATCTTTCAGACAACAATTTTCGTGTCGATAGGTTCTCCCAAACCTTCCAATGCATTTTTTTTTCCATCAACACGTTGTAAGTATGCATCAATATTTTCATCTTCCTTCATTTTGAGTTTCTCAAAATTTTCCCTGTAAATTTGAAGCTATGCTTCTTTCATGTTTGAGTCACTTGCATATATATTCTCAAGCTTGCCCCATACTTCTTTAGCAGTTTTGTAACTCATTACCTTAAGATAGACAGATTCTATAAGCCCACTAATAATGAGATTTTTAGCCTTTGCATCATATACGATATTTTTATTTCATTGTTCATCCTGGGTCGATGTAAAGCCTTTTTCAACGATTTCACATACTTCGTATCCTTGCGCCAGCAAATGAAACTACACTCTTCCACTCCAAAGTGCGTAGTTATTTCCATTTAACATAGGAACTCTATTCTTAGTATACTCCATGACCTCCTTCTAGTTGTTAGACTGCTATTGAAGGAACCATGCTCTGATTCCAATGGTTGGAAATACTGAGAGGGGGGCTGAATCAGTATTTCTTATCAATTATCACTTTTAAGTCTCTTCATAACATTAGTTAATCTTAAATTATTCTCTATGCTTATTCAGTAACAATAGTAAACAATAGAACACCATAGGCACACGAATTTTAGGTGGAAAACCCCCTCCAGGTCAAAAACCACCGAACGATTTTCTAATAAATTCTTTAATATTCAGCCCCAACTAAAATGAAAGGTACAACTTCAAAGAATTCTATAAAATCATTCTTCTCCAGCTCCCACTGGAAGGATTCCCCAATGCCCTGGTTTTTTCAGTAGTCAACTGAATGGATGCCCCGATATCCTAGACCAACCTACCACCCTGAAGTGTTCACAAGCTCCAACCTGTTGGTGACTTCATGCACCAACCTAGCACCTCCATACCACCCTGTAATGATCAGAAATAAGACAAGAGTGTGGACTCCCATACCATGGAAAATTATCCACGATACAATATGATTCACAATGATTTTCTTGAACTAGACCAATCACCCAATCACACTATGACCTGCAACCCAACCATAACAGTGTCCAACAATGACCCTTATACCTCCCAAAATGCCTCTCCAACTCTAGGAAAAATGACTCTTTTACAATTTTACAATGATTATTTTTACAATACTGACTTTTGACACGACCTGATACTTGACTTGACATTGCTTCTTTGAACGCTAGTCGTTGTTGAGGTATTGTTGTGCTTGCTTCAAGTAATTGTACTTTGGCGTTTCATTGTCCTTCTAGTATGTGTCTAAGTTGTCCTATTGTGTCCTCCTTCCTACACATGCATTAATGAACAAGACCCAAACCAAGATACAAACAAAATACTTGCAGTGTCTTGCAAACCATATGTCAAAGAAATATTCAAAATTCAAATGCAAATACGTTCAACATTTATGAACAAAACCCAATCAAACATACATAAAAAAAAACTTAAAACTTACATTGTACTGCAAAAACAAATGTCAGATATGATATTAAAATTAAAATTCCAACACTAATCATGCATACCTTGTTGTAGCAGACTTACCCTTGACTGTTGATATGTTGTCCTTATTGCAGTGATACTTGAATGCAAATTTTTTCTTTCCTTCTAGAATCTCGATATTGAATATGATGTATCTATGTAATTTCAGATCTCCAAGGTCTGAATTTGTGTCTTGTGGTAGCCCTCTGAGTCCTCTTTCCAACCCTGTAGGTCTGATCAATATTGGATTCTTCAAGAAATAGTTATGCCTAATCTCCTACGATAACCCGATTATAGCGGGTTCAATAGAGCGAACATTTACGAAGTGCCACATGTCACTATTTCAACCTTCGGTCATGAAAACCATATCCAAGGTCACTGTTTGACATGAAATTTCGGAGCCTGCAAAAACCATAACTTCCTCAGATCATATCTCTGAAAATATAGCGAATAAATATATGAAATTCGATCATGCACTTCATCAGGATTTTGGCTCAAATGGGTTTTTTTTCTGCATCTGAAACTTTGCAAAAAAAAATTATAGTGATAATTCCACAATGACCTATTTTAAGTAGCGAAATCCTTGCATCAGGAGGATATGAGGGTCACAATTTATATAAATTCTTAGGTTGAGAGGGTCTTTAACAAGTGAACGTTGGAGGGATTTGAGGAGTTTAAAAAATTATTAATTATTAAATATTCAATGACCACAACCAATTATTAGTGTGATGGTACAACCCCATGGGATTTTAGCCCACTAACTGGGGTTATTAAATTCAAACATGAATATCTATCAAACCGTGAAGACTTACGTGGCGTGCCATATATCAACAGAAACATCTCAACAGGTATAAACCATCCAAAATATCCTCGACTCAGAATAGAGTAAGTTTTCAAGTCAAAATTCCCATGCAAGATCGGGGTAGCCCCTGGTGCTGCTTGGGTTGACATCAATGACAACCACTAATAAAATGAAAACAATGAGTGCAACTGATCTCTGTTTCATACTGTACCAGGAAGCTACTCATGATCCTATGTTGAATATTCCCCCTGATGTGCTCTTCTTGTCGGATGGACTCCCTGCCCAATCTGCATCCATGAAGCCTTGAAGCTTCACTCCCTCTGTCCGTCTGTACCATAGCCCATACTCTGTAGTGCCTCTAAGGTATCTCAACACATGCTTGTCTGCCTTCCAAAATATATTCCTAGGTTTAACCATAGCTTGAATAAGTTGGTTAATTGCATAGCATATGTATGGTCATGTGTTCACCAAATACATGAGTGAACTCACAAGTTTCTTATAAATAGTAGCATCCACTACTTCACCCTAAGTATCATCCTCCTTCCTCCAGTTTCCTATTGGAGGGGTCTCCATGTGTTTGCTTCCCTCCATGTGGAAACTCCTGAGGATATCATTGCAATACTTTCCTTGAGATACAAATAACTACCATCTCTTTTCCATATTTCTAATCCCAGGAAATAGTGCAATAGCCCCACGTCCTTAATCTCAAATTCTCTTGCAAGACTTGATGAACTTCTCATCACTTGTTAGTATAAAATCATCGATATAAATTACAATAATCAAAATATTACCATCAATGACAATATGATATAGGTTCACATATGTGTCACTCTTGGTGAAGGTGAAGCCCAACTCAGTGAAATAACTTTCAATCATGGTGTACCAAGCATGAGGTGCTTGTTTCAGCCTATACAATGCTCTCTTGAGTCTATACACATGTGACTCCCTGTCTTGGGTCTCAAAACCTTCTGATGACTCAATGTACACCTTTTCCTCAATAACTCAATTGGGAAAGGTTGTCTTCACATCCATCTTATGTATCTACCATCTCATCTGCGGTGAGAGTACAAGGATGGATTTGATAGATGAGTACCTTGCAATTGGTGCAAAATTCTCATTATAGTCAATCTCCTCCACCTGAGAGAACCCTTTGGCCACAAACCTGGCTTTTTGCTTCTCCACACTCCCATATGCTGCCCGCATCACCTTGTAGACCCATCCTGATCCTACAACTGAATTCCCCAAGGGTCTTCAGAAAACTTCCCATGCATTGTTTTTGGTAATGGAGTCATACTCCTTAACCAAGGCATCAAACCACACTATACGATGCACTAATTCCTCAAAAGAGGATGGTTCTATCTCAATACCTTCGCCAATAAGAGCCATGTATCCAATGTACCCCTTTGGGGACCTTCTCTGCCAACGTTTTGATGTGGGTGCTCCCACATTCTCTCTCGCATCTAGCAACAATCTGCCAGCCTCTATGGTGCACTTCCTTCCATCTCTGGTGGATGGCTTTGCATGAGTGGGTTCAACCACTCTTTTTTCTTATGCTTGTGACTGTTGCACATCTTGAGGTTCTTCTTTTGGAGCTAGGAGCTCCTCAACTGCATGGAACTCAAGCTCCCTCTCAAGGGAATTTCACATGGATTTATCTTCATCGAATTTAACATCTCTTATAACCATTGTCATCCTGTGTTCTAGAAAGTACACCTGATAGTTGTGACACATATCAGTGTACCCCACAAATATCCCCGACTTTTTTTTTGGATCTAGCTTCTTCCTGACATCTTTGGTTACATGGAAATAAATAGATGAACTAAAAATTTTAAAATACGACACATCTGGTCTCTTACTTGAAAAATATTCCTTGAGGATTTCTGTTTTGTATAAATATTTTTGTATTGCATGCTTCCACCCGCACATGCAACGGTAGGCCCTGATCATGAAACATAGATCGTGTTTCTCCCACAATAGTTCTGTTCTTTCTTTCTGCAACCCCATTTTGTAGTGGGTTATGAGGTGCTATCAATTCTCTTCGAATTCATTTTGAGGAACATAAGTTATTGAATTTTTTAGAGATGCATTCTCCACCATTGTCAATCCTCAAGGCCTTCACCTTCTTCCTTGTATATTTCTGGACAAGTGCTTTGAACTCAAAAAACTTGGAGAATGTCTCATATTTCTTCTACATGAAGAAAATCCAACACTTTCTTGAAACATCATAAAAAAAAAATCACATATTACCAGTGCTTTGCTGTGGAAGCTATCGAGAATGGTCCACACACATCTAAGTGAACTATCTCAAGGATCTCTTTTGCTTGGCTTTCCTTCATGAAAGATGGCTTTGATATACTTCCCCAATGTACACCCTTTGCATGTATCTCTCTGTGCAAGTGAACCACTTGGAAGTCCTATAGAAATATGTTGTAGGATCTTAAAAGAGTTGTGGTGGAGATGGCCCAATCTCCTATGCCATAACTCACCGATGTCTTAGCTCTCCACCTTTTCTATTTTCTTTCTCAAGGTAGTACAATATTCTACATCAGATTTTTAGAGGTTCTTTACTTGAACCCCAATATTTTTCACCTATCCTGAGGATTTGTGACGAAGGAACTCCTTTCCTTCACTGAAGATCACATCATAGCCATGATCTTCCAACATAGCAACAAAAACCAAATACTTCTTTAAACTAGGAACATACATGAAATCTTTTAATGTGAGTGGATTACCTAACTCCTTATGAAAGGTAATTGTACCTGCACCAGTAGCGTTATACCTCGGGTCATAACCCATCTCGATGTGAATCTGGAGATCCTTCTCCTCCAAGATACTAAAGAATTTTTTATTTCTGGTCACATGGAACGAAGCTCCACTATCCAAGCATCACACAAAACCCATCACTGATGACACCATGCATGAAATGAGAGTGAAATCCAACTAAAATTGTGAATCAAGTGCTTCACCCACTCATCCTCCTGAGGCCTTCTTTTTGGTCTTATTTTGTGGACAATTTGTGGTATAGTGTCCATGCTCATGACAGTTGAAACATTTTACCTTACACAAGTCTCTCTTCTTGCCTACCTTGTCGGACTTCGATTTGGAATGGGGCACCTTCCCTTTCCCTTTCTTCACCTTTCCTTCGAAGGAACATTTCTCCTCCTCATCATTATTTGATGAGGATCCATCTCTGGTGCTCCGTCGAATCTCTTCTTGTACCAAGTCAGACCATAACTTCTCCCAGTCTAGTAGCTTCTCCCTCCCATTCACAGAGTCCTAGTAACTATGCCAGCTCTTGGGAAGGCCTAGAATAGCCAGGCTCACCAAATCATCCTGGGAAATTGTTATCCCAACACTTCCAAGCTCATATCGACATTGAGTGAACTCCGCCAAGTATTTTCGGATTGTGTCGCCCTTCTCCAACTTGATCTTTCTGAGCTTGTCTTTCAGCACTAGCTTCCTGTGGTCGCTGCTATTTTGAAACGGATATTTCAAGGCCTTCCACATAGCATATGGAGTCTCCTTTCCATGGAGACTCGAGAAAATATGATCTTGAACTCCCTCTAACAAGATCCCTCTTGCCTTTGCTACATTCTTCTTCCATGCATCAAGTTGTTGAGCATCTGCTATTGCGGGCTGGGGAATATCACTGTCTATGAATGCCTTCAGTCTGTTGTCCTCAAGCACTGCCTCCATTTTTTCCTTCCATGCTATGTAATTCAAATTTACCTGAAGGGAATATTCAAGTCTCAAGCCATTGAAAGACATCTTGATCTGTTGGTGGGTCCTGAAGAATAAATCTGCAAATTCGATGTACCTGTTCAAAACAAACTCTAGTTCTTCTCTTCTATTGTGATTCCTGTGCTCTGATAACATGTATAAATTATCCAAAGGTATTCAATCTGATCTTTTAATGTACTAAAAAAAAATACTGAATCCTTCTACAATTTGCAGAAACCAAATACGATCGCACAATCACATAACAAGCAAGAAAAATAAATAATCAATCGCACAACACAAGATGTATCTAGGGAAAGAAACTTATCAAAACCCTGCTATTTGTATATTGTATAAATTCAATACCATGAAACAATAAAATTCTTTTCTCTCACTAAGAAGCCTCTTCACTCTGCTGACTGTCTCACTTTGATCTAGGAAAAGTCAGTCAAATACTTAACCAATTCTCAGCCTTTGTATAACCAACCTTGCTCACGCATTCTTGGAGGAATTGTGGCCCTATTAAATAGGAAATTCCCAAGAATTGATTGTGCAATTAATCCAAGGATTCTTGATGACCTCATACATGAGCTGTACAATTTTCTAATTATACAACTGGTATTTATCTTCCCTTTAACCTCAAACTTCACTGGGCTTCCCATAGAAATGACATGCAACAACTATTTATAGTGAATTATTAGTTCACTGATTTATCGTGACTACTCGTGAATTAAATCATATTTAATTCACTAGACCTCTCACCATATCATCTCTCAGTTAGAACTAGTTAAATTGATTTTAACTCTATTAATTACGTTAACTAATTACTAATCACAAATAACTGTAACTGGGCCCCCTAAAACCATGGGAGAACTCTACATGACTCCTCTCTGACCCTCAACTCGAATTTCCTAAGATAACTAAGTATTCCTGAATTAGTTAACTAATACAAGTTTTCATGAGATGAAATTACAATTTCTCTTCCAATTTAATTAAGGGAAAATTAAATCAGAAGCCCCTTGGGTGCCATTTCAACATTATCAAACTAACTCTCTTATACTTTTTTTAATTTCGTTCATTTTTTCAGCTCAAGATGTTGAACATATTGAGCTTTAATGAATGCAAGGAAACATATATTCATTTCATTCTTGGTTCTAGTTTGATTATCTATTAATTTAATAAACCAAGTGAGGGATATTTTTTTGAGGGAACTAGTGAACTGGGCCATTTGTTTGGCTTCATCATTGACATTGTTGGCATCTAAAAACATTTCACACATAAACTAATTATTCTGGGGTCTTCACTGACCTCATATAGGGGAGTTTTACTTATTCCCATATTATCATTTTTTCGAGGATATTGTATTGATGTATTTGAGACTATAGGTGGTCCAACTGGAGTACTCAATTGTATCAATTCAACTTGTTCTGTTTTTGTGTCAATTTATAATTTTTCAATTGAATTTTGTATATTTTTAACTTTTGTGTGTGGGGGGGCGCACTTTTCACATTCGACTATGACACTCAAAGTTATCAATGGGATGACATTGACTTGACACACTGTTGTCCTCTAAGATAATTGGGGTCGATAAATTATGCCAGAGCATCTATAATATTTTGTTTTGTTTTTTTTAAGTTTGTAATTTTTGGATGGCCAATGCATAAAACAATTTGCAACAATTGTGTATAAAATCTAGATAATATTAATTAATAAGGAAAAGGGTTGTTTCTTTACTTCACACAGTGATTTAATATTTGCAGGTGTTTAAGTAGAAAATGTAAGAAGATATGATTACTTAAGTATTCAAATTGAATGTTTTAAATAACCATAAGTATGAAAACCTTTAAACAATGTTAAAAAGCTTAACAAAACATATTTAATATTATGAAGATGATGATAATGTATTGATGTAGAGGGACTTACTTAAACAGACAGTTCAATAAACCATTCTCTAATATAAAGGATAACCTTATGGGATTTAAGATAAACCGAAACTCATTTATTTCTTACCTAGCTATATTCGTAATAATTAAATACATGCAGAGAACAAGATATAATGAAAAATAAGAAAACTTACAAGAGAACAAAGCTGTATGAAACAAATCCATAATCCTTTATTTATCTTTAATTATCAAAGTTTGTACACTACTTCTTACAAAATTCTTATCCAACGGTGCAACCCTTAATAAATCATAATGAGAGTTATTTATACTAGTTCTAAGACTAAGCAAATACCTAGAAATGATTACAATAATAATATCAAATAATAGGAAAAAAAAAACTGTTGGATGATCTGTCATTGTTTTGAAGGAAACAATTGATGATATGGCCCTGAAAATGTTGATGTGCTGTCATGCTGTTAGGTTTAAAAGTTACTCAATTATTTCACACAATTTATCCCATCTTTCTTCACTTGGGATCTTTAAATTCACCACTTTTCTGAATAATTCATCCACCTCTGTGTACCTTTCAAAAGTTGGCTTGTTGATGAACAGATGTATGATTTCATGTTTGATGAGAAAATCAAACTCTAAGGCTTCCAGAATTGCCTTCCTTGTTATCTGTCCTTTGATTACTGCAAACTTTGCTTTATCTATTGAAATGGTATACAATTTCTTGAAATAATCTTCTAAATCAACCAACTTATCATTTGGAGCTACCAGTGCAAGTAGTCCTTTCTGGATTAAAACATTAAGCTTCGAATGAAACCTTTGGACAACAATTTCCAAGGTCTGACATTTTGTTTCTAGCTGATTAATAAAATTTTTATTTTGTAAGACCTTCTTAATTTCTAAGATGGTGATTGTTCTGTCAGTTATGTTTATCTGTTCCAACTGGGCTATGCTCTTTGAATTTAGTACCTTTATCTTGTCTAAGGCAAGGAAAATTTTAAGGATGGAAGTTTATCTTAAAGTTTAGAAACCTTGGCGAATCTTACTAGTCCACAATATTTAAATTGTAAAAATTTTTATTGTATTTTTGTAAAAATATTTAGGTTTCTAATTATTTATATTATTATATATAAATTTTGGCTATTTTTTGGGTAAAATAATTTTAGAATATATAATTTGGGCAAATCAATTCTAAAAAAATGGAAACTGGTGAATATTTTTTTTCGAAAAAGCATTAAAAATTAGCCTACCTGCGAATATTAGCCCCTGAAATTTTCCTTGGTCTATGGCCTCTGCTGGTTTGGTCTTTAGTGTTGCTTTCTCTTTTTCTATCACTGCTTTGCATCTGGTATTGAGTTCTTGTTGTTTAAAGATGATTTTTAGGGATGACCATACATCTTTCATGGATTGGCTGATCTCTGTCCAAATACTTTCCTTGGCTTGGGCCAAGGTATCTTCCATTAACAACTCACTCTCTAAATTTGAAATCTTGAGTCCCAATCTATGGGACTTCTGCATCTCCTCCATATACAAAGTATCATTCTTGATTTTTTATGTTTCTAAGTTTTGAAACCTTTGCAGTAACTTCTCATTTTCCTGCTTCTGTGTGGTCAATTCTTGTGTTAACTTCGCTAGATCAGATGTTGTTGATGTAGACTCATTTTTTGTTAATAATGAACTGGGCTCTGTACCTCCAACTACTATTGGGACTACTATGACTGGAACCATGGCAAGCTAAGCTACTTCTTTCTCCTTGAGTAATCCTTCAATCTGCTCCTCCATTTTATTTATCTGGATGTTTTTCTCAATGATGAGCTTGAGCATTTCTTCCTTGTTCTGCCCACTCTCTTCAATTTTATTGGTTTGTGGGTCTTTTGTAGAAGGTAGCTTCAACTATTTTAGTAGAGCTACAATGTCTGCATTTTTCTTTTTAATGATTTCTTCTACTGCCTTACAGTCCTTTAGATCACATCCAATTTTAACTACAAGGTCTTCCAAGGACTTGAGTTTGTTATCCTTAGCTAAGGAAGATAAATTTTCAATCTAAAGCTGAGATTGAACATTGGATAAGGCAGTCCTAAGCTTATAAAGAGACATAGCTGTAGTAGTGATGGTTGAAAACAACATCTCACCATATTGTCTGTGCATATCCATTTGGTCAATTGGATGTATCTAATTGATATCAAATGAAATATGGTCTTCTTGTAGTCTGATGGAGATTTTGGAAATGGAACTTGGGCTTGTAAGAAAGCCATATGTATCCTGCCTTTATCACTGTCAAAGGCAGAGAGAAGCCTGTGTTTAGAAGTGGAGGGTTGTTCCAGAACTGGTTGTATACATTAGACTTCAGATCCTCATTCTTCTATTTAATTTCCAGGAACTTTGAGAAGTTATTTTAGTCATCTGTTGAACTTGTTCCTGTAGTCTGAATGATTTCCAGAGGCTCTCTAGAAGGTGAAGCTGTAGGAGGAGTGTTTGGAACAGTGGTCCCTGCTGATGTAGAAACCTCTGGATCTCCAAGGTCAATAATCTCTGGTTTTTTCTCTTCTGTAGATACTATCAAGCCGATATTTGGCTTCTTCTACTGAAAAATGGGTTCTCTGATTAGCTCCATGGCAGATGGAGTTTCTTCTCTTACCCTTTTTTGTTTCTTACTCTGGGCAACTGGAGTCTGTACATTTGAGGAGGATAAAAACTGCTCCTCTACTTCTTGAAGTGTACCATCAACCCACTTCTCTTGATTCATGAAATTTTCTATCTCTGGTCTTGGAGTATGGTTATAGGGAGTTGTTTTTAGTTCAACTCTTAAAGCTGAAATTATACCAAAAGGGTCATAAGACCGGGTAAAACTTGGCTGAAAGTTCATGTTCTTCAACAATGTATCTACCTCAACACCAACTGATCTAGTGTTGCAGATGAATAAGCCAATCTTTGATTTGATTTTGAATTGGGATTTTCTCTTGCCTGATACAAATTGTAGGTCATCCATGTTGATAATTTTCCTAATATATTCTAGAGAAAATATTCTCATAGGAACATACTTAGGTAACTTATATGGTGCAAGTTCACAACCATATATCCTTATTTCTGTATAGTTCTGGTATAAATACTAGTCAGCAGTCTTCACCTAATCACTTAAATGTAAAATTCTTTTAAATTCTTCACCAGTCCGAGGCTTTGTCTGACTACTGAGGAGCTATGCCACTAGGTGTATGAATTCATCTATGAATTCTGAGAAAATGAATTTGGTTGAGACAATTCTAACTATCTCATTCCAATGGATCACTGATGGATTCACTCCTTGTTCATCCTGTGTGTTGAGTGTAATCGGCAGTAAATCTCCCTGTTGAAAAAGAAACATATGGAAAAGTACATATTCATAAATTTTTCATGTATATTATTAGCCAAAAATTGATTGTAATTGTACATGAAATATAGTTTTTGATCTTTGTTAAAAATGGAAAAGAATCCAAGGATGCATTCATCAATAGTTTTTTCATCTGGATAGCCAAACAAGTAAGAAAATAAGGAAATATAATGTTTGGATGCTTTAAGGAATATTGAAGATGGGTAGGGTGGATTTATTTTTGGAAATTCAACATCTTCTGGCAGAAAGGTCTCAAATATCTGGGCTGTTTTGGGAAAGGTTAACTTATGGTACAGATCCGTAAGTGTTGCTGGTGAAAATTGGCTCGTGGAGTCTGATTGAGGAATTAAGAACATTTGGTTAATGGTTTTAGTAGAAATGGTGATCAGAATGTCTCCATTCTGAGCCACAACTGCCCTTTTAACATGGTCATATTTGGATTTGCACCAGAAACCTAGGTCAGGGAATTCATAAGTTTTAGGAAAGTTGAATAAAGGTAAGAGTGATTCCCAGAATTTGATGGGATCTTGTTTGTAGAGGTATTTTGTGTTTAAGACATAAGTGTAGCTCATGGAAATTGAACTCAAAGTCTATGTCAACAATTTTGAAAAAGGAGTTTGCAAGAGGGACATGGTCGAGGTCGACCGAGGTGGCAGTAGCAGGGTTTTCTTCTGCTTCCGGATTCTTAGATTTTCCCTTTGGAGCCATGATGATAGTTAGAAGGGAAATAAATGGTTAATGGGATTATTAGATGTCTGGATGACAAAGGGAAAGTAATTCAATCAGGTGTGAAGGAAATCTGACTCGCTGGGTGACTGTGCGCAATGTATCTATTAACTTACAAAAAACTGTAATTGATAAGTGGAGAATGTGATAAAAAAACTAGGTTAATGTTATTTATAGTATGAAATGTTTATGCTAACATTTTGATATGTGACTGTAGCAACTTTAATGGTATGGGAGTGGAGTTATGACATGGCGGTTAACGGTCTGGGAGTAGAGCTGCAACAGACGAATAGGATGAGCGGGTACTAAACATGTAGGAAATGGGCATGTGAGGTGGCAGTGTTTGGTTCGACGAGGGTTAACGGTCAAAGCGTGAGGTCAAGAACCATTCGTGGAAGGGAAACCACAAGCTGATTTAATGCAAATTAATCACAAATAAGTGAAAATTAGCATTTTAATGGTGCATTTAAACAAGAAGCCTTTCAAATTATCTCTTTTGAAACTAAAGCATCCATTTTTTATTTGCTTTCCTAAAAAAATTTGATGCCTTCATTCTTTAGGGTAGTCTACCTCTAAGATTTTATTGATATGAATATATAAAATGAGTCATAGTCCTAAAAAAATTTATTTCTATTCTTTTTAATTCATATCCTAACTTAGCATTTTGATTTTTATTTTTGTCTAATATGATAACTTATCAAAACCAAATAATGTTACAACATCGGATCCAACTAGGGACTGCTTCCTCCTGTGGGATGCAGAGAACAAGCCGAACCAAGTGCCTTCTCCTCGGGCTAACAGATTCTTTGTTGTGAAAAATAAAACAGACTGAAAATTTTAAACAAAACTCGTAATGTACAATGATGATTTTGAATCTTCTTATTGGATGTAAAGTTTCATAAATCTTCCATTGACAGGAAATGTAGAACCGTCCTTCCAAATTTTGTAGAATGAAGGTGTTGTTACCTTTCACTTCAGTAATGTTGAAAGGTCCAAACCAAATATTACCAAATTTACCATGTTTACCTATGTCTTCCCTCTTGGCATCCCATCTCAATACTAGATCTCCTTCCCGAAAGTCTCTTTCCCTGGCCTTTCTGTCAAAAAGACTTTTCATCCTATTATGATATTTCTTTAGTTTATATTGAATCTCATCTTTGTTATCATTCAATTAAATAATTTGATTTATCCTTCTAAAGAAATCATCAGGTTCTTCAGTAGCCTCTTGCAAAAATTTAAGAACAAGAAATCCAAATTGGTAGGAAAAATAGTCTCTTTACCATATACCAACTGGAATGGGGATTTTCCTGTTGACCTCTTGGGAGATATTATTTTAGCCCAAAATGCATAGATAAGGTGATTGTCCCAATTCTTCTTATGATCTTCTAGAGCCGTTTTAATTACCTTGACCAGGATTTTGTTTGAAGATTATCCAAGACCATTTCCTTGAGGATAGTAAGGGGTTGAATGATGTAGTAAAATATGATATTTTTGACAGAACTCTATCATTTTTACACTAGTGAATGGTGTGGCATTATCAGTCACTATCTGTTGAGGAAAACCAAATCTAGAAATAATTTTTTCTTCAGTGAATTTAATTACTACTGTATCAGTAGCATTTTTGACTAGAATGGCCTCCACCCATTTGGTGAAGTAGTTTGTAGCAGTTAAAATCCATCTGTGCTGATTACTTAAGGTTGGGTAAATTTCTCCTATAAAATCTAGTCCCCATTGTAGGAATGGTGCTGAAATAACCACTGGAACTAGTGGAAGAGTTAGTTTTTTCTTACCAACAAACATCCGACATGGAATGCAGGTTCTAATCTTTTCTCCTACTTGTGAAAACAAAGTAGGCCAATAGAATCATCCCCTTAGTATTTTTTATGTTGTGGCTCTCCAAGCATAGTGTCCTCCACATATCCCTGCATGAAACTGCTCAATGATTCCTTCAGTTTCAATTTCTGTTAAACAAAGTAACATAATGTTGAGAGAATATTTCCAGTACAAGTTGGAATTGATGATACAGTACTTGACAGATTTCAACTTAAGTTTCTTGCACCGATTTCTTGAAAATTGACTAGGACACTCAAAATTAATTAGAAAATGTATAATATTTGCATACCAATCTGATAGTAAAAAAAATTCATCAATGTGAACATGGACTGTTTGATTTGAAGGTGAAGGTTCTTGTGTGTTATTTCCTTCAGAATCCTGGGAAGGTTCTTATGGATTCTCCCCTTTTGCATTCAAGGAAGGTTCTTGTGTATTCTACCTATGAGAATTGGAAGAAGTTTCTTGTGTATTCTTCTCTGAAATCTCAAAAACAGAATTTATTCCTAGGACTTTGCAATTAGATTCAGCTAACAATTTAGCTAAACCTTGACCTTTTACTAGCTTAGTGGTTTTGATACTGAGATAAAACTGAAGGATTTTGGTGATCCACCTTCATCTTCTTCCATCATTGTCTGGTTGGGTAAGAACACTTTTTACAACACTGTTAGGAACATAAGCATTAATGGTTGAGTGAAAGACATACATTCTGAAATATTTTAAGGCTTGAACTAGAGAGTAGGCTTGTTTTTCAATAATATCATACTTGAGTTCAACATCTCGCACGACCTTACTGAAAAATGCTATGGGTTGATCATCACAATCTTCATTTTTTCTGTAAAAGGACAGCAGCTAGAGTGGTTTCAGAGGAAAAAGAAAATATGTTAAAAGGTTCAGAATAATTAGGGCTGGCTAAAGTGGGTGCTTCAGAGATGGCCTTATTAATCTGATCAAAAGCATATCTAGTAGGAATAGTCCTTTTAAATTCATGATTCCTTTTTAGCATAGTTAGGAATGAATCTTCTCAAGAAGTTAATTTTTCCTAGCAAGGCTTGAATTTATGTCTTATTCCTTGGCAACGATAGTGATTGGATGGTTGATACTCTTTTAGGATCGATCACCACTCCCTCCTTTGAAATGATGTGACCCAACAAATTTCCTTCTTTGATGGCAAACAAAGACTTCTTAGGGTTGAGAGATATCCCAAACTTTCTACACCTGCCAAAATCCTTCATCAAGTGTTTTAAATTTTTCTGATATGAATTAGAGAAAATGGTGAGATGATCAAGATATATAAAAAAAAAAAATTATTTGTCTTACCAACAAAATCCAAGTCCATGGCTCTTTGAAATGTTGCTCCTACATTTGATAACCCAAAGGGAATTCTAGCATACATGAATGTGCCCCAAGGTGTGGTAAGGCAACCTTCTCTTTGTCTTCTGGGTTTACCATTATTTGGTTATAACCATAAAAGCCATCATGCATGGAAAGTATATTAGCACCTGAACCCTTTTGGAGTAACTGGTCCATCTTGCGTAGTGGGTAGTTTTCCTTTAGATATGGTTTGTTAAGGTTTCTGAAGTCTACATAGAGTTTGATTTCTCCATTCTTTTTCCTAACAGGGACTAAATTGGCTACCCAGACTGAGTATATTAAAGGAACAATAATTTGAGCATTGAGAAGCTTCTTAAGTTCTTTTTCTATGGTTGGAAGCATAATTGGATTAATTCTTCTTAGTTTTTGTTCGTAAGGTTTTACTTCAGGTTTTAGTGGAATTTTATGCTCTATAAGAGATGTGTCGTAGGCTTTAAAATCAGCATAAGACCAAGAAAAAACATCTTTGTAATTTTTAAGAAGTTTGAGATATTCAGTTTTAACTTCAGGAGCTAAAGATGCATAAATTTTAATGATTTTAATTTATTCATTAGTTCCAATGTTAGTTTCTTCGATGTCATCCTCTGGTGAGATTTAAAGTCAATTTCTAGGGACATCATTCTGATCAAATAATTTTTCTAAAGGAAGAAGGCCTTTGGGAATGAAATTGTTTGACATTTGGATAATATTATGATCAACTACTTTTGAATTTAGATCAGAGTTTTCATTTTCTTTAGTAGCTTCATTCATGTCTGATTATCCTCTTCAATTTGTAAAACAGAAAATTCATCAATGACTTGAAGAAAAGATTTGAGTTGTTCATCATCTTCAAATATTTTCTGATATTTTAGATTATCTGGAATGGATGGCCTATATTTGACTTGGATTTGGTATTGAACCTGCATTTGATCTGTAGTTTGAAAAAACTTGCAGAAACAACTAAAGAGTCTGCATGAATGTTTTCATTTCTAGGTATGGTAGTTATATTGAAAGCATAAAATGAGTTTTCAATTGAATCCCAAACTTCATTCCTGTAAGACCTAAGCCTAGGATGCTTTGTTGAAAAACATTCCTAACCTGTCTCACTATGAGATCGGAATCACTAAACACACTCAATTTTTGCACCTTTAAGCTTCTAGCTAATTCTAAATCTAGAAGGAAAGCTTCATATTCTACAACATTATTTGTGACATCAAAATCTAGTTTGCGGGATTGGGTTATATTCTCTTTCTCAGGTGAAATTAAAACAACACCAACTCCAACTCCATGTTTAGTACAAGATCCATCAAAGTAAATTTCCAGATATCAGTTTGAACATATTTAGGAGTTTCAACCACATATTCAATCTTAAGTTGGGAATTCTATGAAATATTTGAAGATAATTGGAAGCAACCAAAATCCTGGTCAATTGCATAAATGGGATGATTTCTGGCTTGGTCTACTTTACAAATAGTATGTATAAATCTGACCTCTCTATACAACCTAATATTTTCTCCTCCATACACAAGAATTGTGGCAAAATACATATCCATCTGTAGGCTCCCTCCTAGTTTTTCACAACAAGATCTTGAAAGAAACATTCCAAACTTGGTAGGAATATCAATGAAAAAAATATCTAGAACTACACTTTTCACTGGTATTTGGGCTAGATTTACCACTAAATCTTTTATAAGTCCTAAACAAGGTACTCTTTTAGAATCAAAGGTGTATAGGTCATGATAAGATCTAGTGATTTCTAGGTTTAATTCATCCATGATAACCTTAGGCATAAGTTTATGTGAGGCTCCATAATCTAACATACAATTGTATAACAATGAATCACGGGCTTTCAAAGTTACATAAAATGGTGGTACAGTTCCATCTATCATATCAGAACTTGGGCCAAAAACAACTGATGGTTTTTAATCTTGAAGGCTAATGACATCTCCTTCAGCATCTACACTGTAGTTTTGGATCCATTTAGTGACTTGACCCTTATATCCAGGATTCTTTGAAAGTTCTGAAAGTGGAATCAGAATTTTAACTCTTTCTAACTCTCTTTCAACATTAAAAGCAGTAAAAAATGTTCTATCAATTTGTGTAGTATCATTTGGCTAATTCAAAGGTTGAATAGTAGTAATTTGAGATTCAGTAGATTTCACTTGAGATTCAATTATGATAGGATATTTAGGAGGTCTACCAGGACCTGCTCTTAGTCTTAAATCATACCTTCTATTAAGCTCAACAATTAAAAATTCAAAGAATTCTTGATATTTGGAGACCTAATAATTTTCTTGATCCTTTTGGGACATTTGACTCTGATGGATAGGGACAATAGTAGTCTGAACATATGTATTATCTAAATTATTAGTATCCTCTATGATTGAGAGAGTATTATCATCAGGTTGTTGATCATCAATCAACAAATGTGTAGGAACTTTCTAGTCATTATTTGGTCTCTGAAGAATCTGCAATTGAGGATTTTTCTTGAATCAACCTTGAGTTTGTGTTTGGGGTCTATCAACAGTTTGCTGGATTGCTCCAAGTTGTGTTTCAATTTTATAAATTCTATTTGAAAGGTTTCTAAGTAGTGATATGATTTCATCTATATTTTTATCTTCATTTTTGGATTTAGAGGAGGAAGAGGCTTATTGATTGGATTGTAATTTTCTTTTGGCTTTTTCAGCTTTGGCTTTTAGCTTAGCTGAAGCAGACCTATTGGCTTCAACCTCAATAGAATTTTTTTGCATGTCTTCTAAGGTACGAATCGTTCTCTCCCTTAACATGACAATAAGATCATCCTCAAAGGCTTTGGAGAACCTAACCTTTACTGATGGTACTGGTGGTTTACAATCAGGGGGCATCTTATGATAAAGTTTATTAAACATCTTGATGGAATCAACTATTGGTTCAACATAATTTCTCTTAAGCTCTTCAAATTCTGTCAAGAAATAAACAAGATCATTTTTCACACCCCATTGATTCTTAAATATAGTTGTTAATTCTTCCAAAGATATAATAGAATTTACTAGTAATTGTCTAAACCATATCCTAACATTTCCTTCTAAAGACTGTACAAACAATCTGATATAAAAATTTTCATGTTATGTGTTGATGTTATCAGGAAAATATAGAAATGATGCTAGATGATCTTCAGCTGACAAACCAGTTTCCCCATTAAATCTAGGGATATGTTTCAAATATCAGGCGGGAAAATCATTAAGTATTTTTGGGAGTAATAGGGAAACATATCTTGCTTGAACAATAGGCCTAAAACCAGCCATACCTAGTGATGAATATGAAGAAGATTCAGTGGTGGTAGTTGTAGAAGTAGAATATGAAGTAGGGGAAGAAGGAGGTGTAGATGGAGGGGTAAAAGAAGGTGGTGGATGAAGTGGAGTTGAAAATATTTTTATGGATCTCAAGGGTGTTCGAATGACCAAATTTTGGGCCTCTTATTCTCCTTCTTTGTGTTCAATTAAAATATTTGAATAAAGAGAAAATATGTCTTCTGGTTGTGCAAAAGTAGATGGAATAGAATACAAGGTAGGGGATATGAAATCAGTAGGTTTGAATCCAAGTTGATGTAGATCCAACTCTTGTTCTAATGTAGGGGATTCAGAAGGTGCCTTGGGTAATTTATAAGACTCCAAGGAATAAACTAACAAAGCAGATTGAAAATCCACTCCTTTGGATACTAATTCGTGCACTATAGGAGGTAAATCTTCAGAATCTATGGGAATATGTCCATATCTAAAAGGATCAGGAACTGTGGTGGTCTCCTATTGAGGAATGTAAGAAGGGGTTTGATGGCTTCTTCTAGAAGAATCTTGCCTTACCAGTCTCTCTGGATTTGATAAAGGGAAGACAATTTCAGAATCACAATGACACCTAGTATGCCTTGAAGGAGCCAGCTTGGGTTCAGTGAAGTCGCCACGTGAAATTTTTTTACCTAACTAGACCTTTAATCACCTTTAAAGGAATAGGATTTATCATTGTCCCATGGAAAACAAATAAATATGTTCCCCAGCAACGACGCCAGTCTGATGTTTTCCTCTCAGATAATTTGGGTCAATAAACTATGCTAGAGCATCTATAATATTTTGTTTTGTTTGTTTTAAGTTTGGAATTTTTGGATGACCAATGCATAAAACAATTTGCAACAACTGTGTATAAAATCTAGATAATATTAATTAATAAGGAAAAGGGTTGTTTCTTTGCTTCACACAGTGATTTAAGATTTGCAGGTGTTTAAGCAGAAAATGTAAGAAGATATGATTACTTAAGTATTCAAATTAAATGTTTTAAATAACGATAAGTATGAAAACCTTTAAACAGTGTGAAAAAGCTTAACAAAACATATTTAATATTATGAAGATGCTGATAATTTATTGATGTAGAGGGACTTACTTAAACAGATAGTTTAGTAAAAAATTCTCTAATATAAATGATAACCTCAGGGGATTTAAGATAAACTGAAACTCATTTATTTCTTACCTAGTTATCTTCATAATAATTAAATATATATAGAGAACAAGATGTAATGAAAAACAGAAAAACTTATAGGAGAACAAAGTTGTATGAAACAAATCCAGAATCCTTTATTTATCATTAATGATCAAATTTTGTACACTGCTGCTTACAAAATTCCTATCCAAGGGTGAAACCACTAATAACTCATAATTAGAGTTATTTATACTTGTTCTAAGACTAAGAAAATATCTAAAACTGATTACAATAATAGTATCAAATAATAGGAAAAAGGAAAATGTTGGATGCTCTGTCACTGTTTTGAAGGAAACAATTGATGATATGGCCCTCAAAATGTTGTTGTGATGTCATGATGTTAGTATTAAAAGTTACTCAATTGTTTCACACAATTTATCCCATCTTTATTCACTTGGGATCTCTAAATTCACTACTTTTCTGAATACTTCATCCACCTCTGTGTACCTTTCAAAATTTGGCTTGTTGATGAACAAATGTCTGATTTCATGTTTGATGACCAGATCAAACTCTAAGGCTTACAGAAATGCCTTCCTTGTTATTTTTCCTTTGATTCCTACAAATTTTTCTTTATCTATTGCAATGGTATACAATTTCTTGAAATAATCTTCTAAAATAACCAACTTATCATTTAGAGCTACCACTCCAGGTAGTCCTTTCTGGTTTAAAACATTAAACTTCGAATGAAACCTTTGGAAAACAATGTCCAAGGTCTGACATTTTGTTTCTAGCTGATTAATCAAAATTTTCTTCTATAGGACCTTATTAATTTCTAAGATGGCGGTTTCTCTGTCAGTTATGTTTATCAGTTCCAAATCTTCTTTTTCCTTTGAATTTAATACCTTTATCATGCCTGTGGCTTCTGTTGGTTTGGTCTTCAGTGCTGCTTTCCCTTTTTCTATCACTTCTTTTCATCTGGTAATGAGTTCTTGTTGTTCAAAGATGATTTGTATGGATGGCTATACATCTGTCATGGATTGGTTGATCTATGTCTAAATACTTTCCTTGGCTTGGGCCAAGGTATCTTCCATTAACAACTCACTCTATAACTTTGAAATCTTGACTCCCAATCTATTGGACATCTGCATCTCCTCCTTATACAGAGTATCATTCTTGATTTTCTGTGTTTCTAAGTTTTGAAACCTTTGCAGTAACTTCTCGTTTTCCCGCTTCTGTGTGGCCAATTCTTGTGCTAACTTTTCTGGATTAGCTGTTGTTGATGTAGACTCAATTGTTGTTGATGATGAACTAGGCTCTGTACCTGCAACTGCTATTGGGACTGTTGTGACTAGAACCATGGCAAGTTGAGCTGCTTCTTTCTCCTTGAGTAATCCTTCAATCTGATCCTCTGTTTTATTTATTTGGATGTTTTGATCAATGATAAGCTTGAGAATTTCTTCTCTGTTTTTCTCACTCTCTTCAATTTCCTTAGTTTGTGGGTCCTATGTAGAAGGCAGCTTCAACTGTTTTCGCAGAGCTGCAATGTCTGCATTTTTCTTTTTAATAATTTCTTCTACTACCTTATAGTCCTTTGGATCATATCCAATTTTAACTACAAGGCCTTCCAAGGACTTGAGTTTGTTATATTTAGCTAAGGAAGATAATTTTTCAATCTTAAGATGAGATTGAACATTGGATAAGGAAGTCCTAAGCTTAAAAAGAGACATAGTTGTGGTAGTCATGGTGGAAAACAACATCTCAGTAGCTGGTCTCTGCATATCCATTTGGTCAATTGGATGTATCTGATTGGTATCAAATGAAAATATGGTCTTCTTGTAGTCTGATGGAGATTTTGGAAATGGAACTTGGGCTTGTAAGAAAGCCATTTGCATCCTGTCTTTCTCACTGTCAAAGGCAGAGAGAAGACTGTGTTGAGAAGTGGAGGTTTTTTTTCCAAAATTGGATGTATACATTAGAATTTAGAGCCTCATTCTTCTGTTTAATTTACAGGAACTTTGAGAAGATATTTTGGTCATATGTTGAACTGGTTAATGTAGTCTGAATGATTTCCAGAGGGTTTCTGGAAGGTGAAGTTGTAGGAGTGTTTGGAAGACTGCTACCTAGAAATGTAGAAACCTCTGGATCTCCAAGGTCAATAATCTCTGGTTGTTTCTCTTCTGTAGATACTGTCGAGCTAATCTTTGGATTCTTCTGTTGAACAATTAATTCTCTGATTAGCTTCATGGAAAATGGAGTTTCTTCTCTCACCCTTTTATGTTGCTTACTCTGAGCAACTGGAATATGTACATTTGAGGATGATAAAACCTGCTCCTCTGCTTCTTGAAGTGTACCATCAGCCCACTACTCTTGATTCATGAAATTTTATGTCTTTCATCTTGGAGTATGGTTATAGGGAGTGGTTTTTAGTTCAACTCTTAAAGCTTAAATTATACCAAAAGGGTCATAAGACCAAGTAAAACTTCGTTGAAAGTTCATGTTCTTCAACAATGTATCTGCCTCAACACTAGCTGATCTAGTGTTGCAGATGAATGGGCCAATATTTTATTTGATTTTGAATTGGGATTTTCTCTTGCCTGATACAAAGTGTAGGCCATCCATGTTGATCATCTGCCTAATATATTCTAGAGAAAATATTCTCATAGGAACATACTTAGGTAGCTTATATGGTACAATTTCACAACCATATATCCTTATTTCTATATAATTCTATTTTAAATACTCGTGAGCCCTAATATTGCACCAAGAGTGCTACAAATCCCAGGGGCTGCCCTACTTTACTTTATCAACCCGGGGTCCTACAAACTTGGAGGTGACAGTGCTATATACACATCAGATGCATTCTGTTCATGTCATCCTCTTTTTCTTTACGAAATGGTTCTATTTCTAAGGGTTCTCAGTGAAATCTATCACAGTTCAATGAAACTAAACTAATTCACAGAAAGGAAATGATAGAAAATAAAATAAACTAAATTTCATTGAGTTGGCCAAATGGCTAAACACACTCTACTTATCCTATGATCTATCTACCATGCTTCTAACCATGCAGCTATTCATGATCTAATTCTAACTAAAAAAGTGTTGATTTGCAGCGTGGAGGAAAGAAAAGGGCTAAAGAGGCTAATGGAGGGCTTAACACATGAAATGAGGCTTAGAAGTGGAAAGCGGTTGTTTAAATTGGATTAAAACTTTGTTGTAGTGCAAAGAGGCCTTGGAGCGGAATAATTCGGAATGTGCGATGGCAGAGTGCGATGGAGGACGGAAGTGCGATATGCGATATGCAAAATCGCAATCACAATATCGCAAAGTTAAAGCGGTAAAGGTTAACAGGAACACAATAAACATTTCAATTTGCGATGTGCGATGCGTGATGTGGCGGTAGGACCGGTGGTGGAGCATGATCGCAATATCACAATGGACGTCGGGAGCAGTAAGTGTTGCAGGAACCAGATAGAAAGTGTGAAGTGCGATGTGTGATGTGGCAATGGAACTTGTGGCAGAGCGCGATTGCGGTATCTCAATTGGCAGACAGGAGTGGTAAGTGTTACATGAACCAGATAGAAAGTGTGAAGTGCAATGTGTGACATGGCGGTGGGACTGGTGGCAGAGCACGATCGCGGTATCACAATCGACAAATAGGAGTGGTAAGTGATAATGGGAATAAGCTAAATAATGTGAAGTGCGAAGTGTGACGGGGATAAAAACTGTGAAGTGCGAAATGCGATATTGTAATTCGCAATAACGCAAATCTGGAGGAATAGCGAAAGTGTTGTTTAGAAAACACTGCGAAATGCGATAGCGGAAAGGGATTGCGGTAAGTCTTAAGGAAAAGGAAAAAAGTCATGATTTGTGATCTGCGAGGTATGCTAGTGGGGATTTCGAGGAGGAAAGGCGGAGGTCGCATTACAATGGGTTTTGAATGGTTTTTTTACGTGTTTTGCGTTAAAAAGGGTAACGTAACCATGAATGAAAAAAACAAAGTAATAAGGCGGGTTGAAGGGCTTAAGTGTGTTTAGGGAAAAAGGTAGGGGCAACAGCCAGAATGAGCTGAAAACAGGAGGAATGGAGGTGTAACAGAATCAGTTTTTGGGTCTGTGGAAAGGTTCGCCCTCCTTGAGATCTATTGACAGAGATGAAGAGGGGGGTATTGATCCACAACTTTTTTGTTTTTCTCCTCTACTCTATTACTCACAAGAAAATAAAAACTACGGCAGCACACCGAAAGCAAGAACTAAGTAGCAATGAAACTAACAGAAGCAAAACTAATTGAATGAAAGAAAGAAAACTTAGCTAAATGGCAGAAAGGAGAGAATGGTAACAAGAAGAGAAGCTGAGGCACATGGATTGGGCCCTAACTGACGAGCCTATATCTTTGAAAATTAAATCAGTGAAACAACATCTACCTACTCATTTCATTACAAAAAAATACAGTCTTATTACATCCCGAAGGTCTTAAACAACAAAAGCCTAATAGAATGGAAAATGAATGGAATGGGATGGAATGGAATGAAAATGGAATGGAATGGACTACATCGAATGGACCAGCATCCACTGGAATCAACGAATGGAATGGAAGAAGAAGCAACTAGAATCAACTAACCCTTCCTAGCTCTAGCTCTGCTCTATTAATTCTACAGGGCAGCTGCCAACAACTCCCTAGAAAATAGTGACTGAGTCGACTTTGACTCCAAGTAAACATAGATTGAGTGTCCTCTATCTTTAGTTGCTTGGCTGCCTCTTGGAATTCGAATTGCTGGAGGGGATCTCATGAGGATCCTTTGGCTGCCTTTGAGAGTTAAGGAGGGTGGACAAACCCCTTGAATCTCTCCAATATTTCTCCCTAATTTCCTGATATTGTGCTCATTTATTATTCAGTATTGATCTTCCATTGGCAGGGAGAAAGTCATTAAATCATCTCCTTCTCCAAATATGTATAATTTGCCAAAAATTCTCATAATATTCTACAAAAATATCCAATATTAGGCAAAAATATGCAATTACCTTTAAACCTTCCTAAGAAAATATTGAAGCATAAGAAAACATTATTAAGTGCAGAAGGAGAGATTTAATATATCCTTTTTATGTGAATAAGGAAGGTAGATGGGCTTAAGAAAGGTTAGATGGGCCTTATTTTATGTCTAATTTAGAGGCCCGCCATCAATCCCCCTACTGAAACAGTTGTTCATCCTCTGAGCAACCTATTCATCCTCCCTGCCTTATGATTTTTCCTGCATGCTGGCATATTTCATTTTCTGTTTATTGGCCCATGTGTTGCTCCTCCTGCTAATATTATTTCTATGCTTCTTGCATTTCTTCTTGTAGGTGCTTCATGGTGGTCCTCAGATGCCTTAATCAAATCTGTTTTGCATGCCAAGAGGTGGTGGATCCACCTTTTATTTGATTTTTTCTTTTTTTTGTTCTCTTTTTTTGTTTTTTTTATTATTGCATGCAAAGTAAACTCACAGTGATATTTTTCTGAACTGAGTTCACCCTTGGTTATCCCTTGGCACTCCTTGTCTTCCATTACAATGAACTGCTTACTACCCACTTTCTCAAGTCATTTTTACTTTTGTCTTGTTCCTCTTCTTGGTGGAAAAAGTGAGGCTAGTCACTAGATAAGGATGAGGTTGATCTAATACTGATTTTGACTATATAAGAAAACTTTCCTTCTCACACTTTTTAATGTTTTATTAAGCTAAAATAGATTCGAAGAAAGGGTTAGATGATTACATACCTGAGCCTTTCCATTGATTTGTTTTTGCAGGTGATATTGAAGTTGTTGATATGGTTGTTGAAGCTATCTTTGGTGGTTCTGAAGATACTGATATGGCTGTTGAAGCTATCTTCGGTGGTTCTGAGGTTGCTGATATGGTTGTTGAAGTTGTCTTTGGTGGTTCTGAAGCTACTCTAAAGCTGCATGTGATAATATTCTTGAGGTCCTTTTGGAGCTTCTGAGCACAGGAGGAGGAAGTCCAAGTTTGACTGCCTTTGACTAGGGTGTTGACCAAATTTTATTTTTGTGCCAACTTGCTATTTTTTTTCTTGCAAAGGTTGGAAAGCACCTACATTCATTAGAGAGAGATACATGGAGAAATACAATTTTTTTTTAAGGCCTACTAGCCACCTCAATGAGGTTTTCCACTAGTATGTCTGCCTAGGCGCCTCAAGGGAGGTTTTCACCTAGGATATATATATATATATATATATATATATATATATATATATATATATATATATATATATATATATATATATATATATATATATATATATATATATATATATATATATTTCAACCCAATGACTGCCTCATGGAGGTTTTCAATCAGTGAGCCAATCTCAGACGCCTCAAAGAGGATTTCACCTCAGATTTTATTCTTTCCCTTTTTTTTCACTTTCCTACTCTACTTGAAAAAACAAAGCCTTTTTCAAGTATAGGAATAATTCCAATGGAGCCATGTACACATCAATATGACAGATAAAATCATGTGCACACTTGGAATACATGCTCTGACATGTACCTGAATATGAGAGATGAATTTCTTTGACTGGTATTGTATCAAGTACTGTTGGAGAAGAGTGTGTTGCTACAAATTAATGATTGTTTGGAACAATATGTCAATATAGTTGTGATGTCCCTGGTTCACTTACTGAGTTGGACCACCTTGGATGTCCTCTTCTATTATGACATTCAAATCTTCCTCTTTGTGTTGATTTTTCTCTTGAACACATGGACGAAATGTTGGTAAACATGAGGAAAATTTCTCAACATCTCATTATGATGTCGTCTCTTCATTGGGTGCAACCCTTGATCTTTTGATCTCCTCATTTGGATATTCTTCTTCTTGATTTTTTCCTTCAATGACATTAAGAAAATTTCTTCTTTGCAATACCATTCTTGAACCAAGACGCAAACCATTTAGATCAAGAGGATATGTTTGGTAGTGTTGTACCTCAGCATTGTAAGTGGGCTGAGATACTTCATGGTGTGGGTTTGGAAATTGTGGTACAGGTAGTTGAGTGGGGTTTGATATATGAGATGGATGTGGTTGAGGTTGTGGTTGTAGTGGAGGTGGATGGTAGGGATAGCATGGAGTCGGGTATGGAGGATATTGAGGGAAATATTAAGAATGTTGAGGATTTTCCCAATAAGGACCTTACCAACCATGTTGCCAAGATTGGTTTTGGGGTTGAGATGGCCAAGGTTGCTAAGGAGGGAGTGTGTCCCAATTAGTTTGAGATGGATGTGAATAAGCTTGAAATTGTGAAGTGAGTCCTTCAATCATATCAGGTTGACTAGGCTTCCAGGGTCTTCTTAGAGCTACATAACATAGCTTCTTTGGTGATTTCATTGCTCCATTGTCTTCCTAGGAAACTTCTTTAAACCTAGGAAATGATGAACAAAATTTAGTAGCAGATGATTCAGCATGGATAACAAAAATATCAACATCTTATTTTTACTCATTTTGCATTCTTAACATTTCTACTTGTTCACTTAGATTGCTAAGAATTTATGTTTTAAAGTTGTTAAGAAAATTTCCAAGTTCATCTTGCCTTACCAATGTTGATGCTGACTTACTTACTCTTTCCCTTCCTCTTGATATGTGCTTGCATGTTTCACAAATTTCTTCAAATGACAATTGATATACATCTCCTTTACTCATGAGATTAAGGAGATCAATCCACTCATCCCTAATTTTTCTAATCAAGAGGGTTTTTAGTGTGTCAAATCCCAAATGATGCAATTTTTCCCTCTTAAAATTATACATGAAGCTCTCTATTAGATCCTCAAGGCTCTCATCTTGTTCCTGGTTCATTCTAAAAATTTATTCTCTAAGATCACGATCTTTGTATTTTTCTAGAAATATATTTTGCATATCATTCCATGATATTATTGAATTAGTACCTAGACTCATGAACCATTTAAGAGCTCTATCCTTCAATGTTGTAGGAAAAAATCTCAGTTTTGGGGTGTGTGATAAGTAACCATAAGACCTACGAGGTATCTCAAATTCAAAGAGATGTTTCTAGATCCTCTGCCCTCATCTCATGGAAGTTGGGAAGGAAAGATGGAGGGGTGTTATTCATAGGTACACTAATGTCCATATCTTGAATGGGAAACCCAATAAGATCTTCTTCATTGTCATCATATCCTTCCATCTCTTCTTCCTTCAAAAGTGTGTGGTGATGTGGTTCTTACTGCAACACGTGGTCAAGTGGGGGGGGGGGGGGGTTGGTATTGGAAAAGTATTTAAAAAAAATTCTTAGTATCCCTACTCCTATGAGGCATGAAAATCAGTTTTTTTTTTGTATTTTTTAATATTTCAGAAACAACATGAAAAAGGAAAGCTGAAAAGAATGATAAAACATAATCAAAGCATCTACTAGACACCTCCCTGACAACGGCAGCAAAAAGTAGTGAGCCCTGGTATTGCACCAAGAGTGCTACAACTCCTAGGGGCTTCCCTACTTTACTTTATCAACCTGGGGTTCGTACAAACTTGGAGGTGATAGTGCTATATACATAGAAGATGCATTCTATTTATGTCATCCTCTTCTACTTTACGAAAGGGTGCTATTTCTAAGGGTTCTCAATGAAGTTTGTCACACTTCAATGAAACTAAACTAAGTTGCAGAAAGGAAATGACAAAAAAGAAACTAAAATAGATTGCATTGATCATGCCAAACAGCTAAACACACTCTACTTATCCTATGATCTATCTACCATGCTTCTAACCATGTAGTTATTCATGATCTAATTCTAGCTGAGAAAGTGTTGATTTGTAGCTTGGAGGAAAGAAAAGGGCTAAAGAGGCTAATGGAGGGCTTAAAACATGAAATGAGGTTTAGAAGTGGAAAGCGAGGGTTTAAACCGGATTAAAACTTTGTTGTAGCGCAAAGAGGCCTTGGAGCAGAATAATTCAAAAAGTGTGATGGTAGAGTGCGATGGAGGACGGAAGTGCGATATGCGATATGCGAAATCGTAAACGCAATATCGCAAAGTTAAAGCGATAAAGGTTAACAGGAACACAACAAACAGTGCAATTTGCGATGTGTGATGCATGACGTGGCGGTAGGACCGGCGGCGGAGCATGATTGCAATATCCCAATCAGCGTCGGGAGCGGTAAGTGTTACAGGAACCAGATAGAAAGTGCGAAGTGCGATGTGCGATGCGTGACGTGGTTGTGGGACTGGTGGTGGAGCGTGATCGCGGTATCTCAATCGACAGACAGGAGCGGTAAGTGTTATAGGAACCAGATAGAAAGTGTGAAGTGCGATGTGCGATGCGTGACGTGGCAGTGGGACCAGTGGTGGAGAGCGATCGTGGTATCGCAATCAGTAGACAGGAGCGATAAGTGTTAACGGGAACAAGCTAAATAATGTGAAGTGTGAAATGCGAAAGGGATAAAAATTGCGAAGTGCGAAATGCGATATCGCAATTCGCAATAATGAAAATATGGAGGAATATTGGAAGTGTTGTTTAGAAAATACTGCTAAGTGCCATTGCGGTAAGTCTTAAGGAAAAGGAAAAAAGTCGCGATTTGCGATCTGTGAGGTATGGTAGCGGGGATTTCAAGGAGGAAAGGCGGAGTTCACATTTCAATGGGTTTTGAATGGTTTTTTTTATGTGTTTTGTGTTAAAAAGGGTAAGGTAATAGTGAATGAAAAAAACAAAGGAATAAGGCAGGCTTAAGGGCTTAAGTGCATTTAGGGAAAAAGGTAGGGGCATCAGCCAGAATGCGCGGAAAACAGGAGGGAATGGAGGTGTAATAAATTAGTTTTTGGGTATGTGGGAAGGTGTGCCCTCCTCGAGCTCTATTGAAAGAGATGAGGATGGGGGTCTTGATCCACAAATTTTTGGTTTTTATCCTCTACTCTATTACTCACAAGCAAATAAAAACTACAACAGCACACTGAAAGCAAGAACTAAGAACCAATGAAACTAACAGAAGCAAAACTAATTGCATAATAGAAAGAAAACTTAGCTAAATGGAAAAAAGGAAAAATGGTGATAGGCAGAGAAGCTGAGGCACATGGATTAGGCCCTAACCTACGAGCCTAGCTCTCTGAAAATTAAATCAGTAAAACAACATTTTCCTACTCATGGCATTACAAAAAAATACAACCTTATTACAGCCTGAAGGTCTTAAATAGAAAAAGCCTAATAGAATGGAAAATGAATGGCATGGGATGGAATGGAATGAAAATGGAACGGAATGGACTACATCGAATGGACCAGCATCCACCGGAATCGACGAATGGAATGGAAGAAGAAGCGACTAGAATCAACTAACCCTTCCTCGCTCTAGCTCTGCTCTATTAATTCTACAGGGCAGCTGGCAACAACTCCCTAGAAAATAGTGACTGAGTCCACTTTGACTCCAAGTAAACATAGATTGAGTGTCCTCTATATTTAGTTGCTTGCCTGCCTCTTGGAATTCGAATTGCTGGAGGGGATCTCATGAGGATCCTTTGGCTGCCTTTGAGAGTTAAGGAGGGTGGACAATCCCCCTGAATCTCTCCAATATTTCTCCCTAATTTCCTGATATTGTGCTCATTTATTCTTCAATATCGATCTTCCAGTGGTGGGGATAAAGTCCCTAAATCATCTCCTTCTCCAAATCTATATAATCTGCCAAATATTCTCACAATATTCTACAAAAATAACCAATATTAGAAAAAAATATGCAATTACCTTTAAACCTTCCTAAGAAAATATTGAGGCATAAGAAAACATTATTAAGTGCATAAGGAGCGATTTAATATATCCTTTTTATGTGTATAAGGAAGGTAGATGGGCTTATGAAAGGTTATATGGGCCTTATTTTATGTATAATTTAGAGGCCCATCAAATACTAGTCACCACTCTTCACTTGACCACTTAAATGTAAAATCCTTTTAACTTATTCACCAATCCAAGGCTTTGTCTGACTGCAGAGGAGTTGTGCCATTGGGTGTATGAATTCATCTATGAAGTTCGAGAAAGTGAATTTGGTTGAGACAGTTTTGACTATCTCAGTCCAATGGATCACTGATTGATTCACTCCTTGTTCATCATTTCTACTGAGTGTAATGGGTAGTAAATCTCCCAGCTAAAAAAGAAACATATGGAAAAGTACAGAGTTGCACTTGAACACTCCCTGTGTAGTCAAATTCATAAATTTTTTATGTATATTATTAGCCAAAAATTTATTGTAATTGTACATGAAAGCTGGTTGTTGATCTTTGTTAAAAATGGAAAAGAATCCAAGGATGGATTCATCAACAGGTTTGTCATTTGGATAGCCTAATAGGTAAGAAACTAAGGAAATATAATGTCTGGATGCTTCAGGAAATATTGAATATGGGTAGGGTGGATTTCTTTTTGGAAATTCAGCATCTTCTGGCAAAAGGGTCTCAAAGATTTGGGCTCTTTGGGGAAAGGTTAACTTATGGTACAAATCCATTAGTGCTGCTGGTGAAAACTGGATCATGGAGTCTGATTGAGGAATTAAGGGAATTTGGTTAATGGTTTCAGCAGAAATGGTGATCAAAATGTCTCCATTGTGAGCCACAACTCCCCTTTTAACAGGGTCATATCTAGCTTGGCACTAGATAACCAAGTCAGGGAATTTATAGGTTTTAGGAAAGCTGAAGAAAGGTAAGAGTGATTCCAAGAATATGATAGGATCTTGTTTTTCGAGTTATTTCTATTTAACCCACAGGTGTAGTTCATGGAAATCGAACTCAGACTCTGTGTTAGCAATTTTGAAAAAGGAGTTTGTAAAAGTGACATGGTCGAGGTCGCCCGAGGTGGCAGTAGGAGGGTTTTCTTTGTCTTCCGACTTCTTAGATTTTCCCTTTGGAGCCATGCTGATAGTCAGAAGGGAAAGAAATGGCTAATGGGATGATTAGATGACTGGATGACAAAGGGAAATAAATTCAATCAGGTGTGAAGGCAATCTGACTCACTGGGTGACTGTGCGCAATGTAACTATTAACCTGCAACAAGCAGTAATTGATTAGTGGAAAAAGTGAAAAACAGGAGAGGTTCATTTTATTTATAGCATGAAAGTTTTATGCTAACAGTTTGATATGTGACCATAGAAGCTTTAACGGTCTAGGAGCAGAGATATGACATGGCAGTTAACAGTTAGGGAGCAGAGTTTCCACAGACGAATAGGAACAGCTAGGCAACAAGCATGTGAGGTGGCAGTGTTTGGTTGGACGAGGATTAACAGTCAAAGCGTGGGGTCAAGAACTGTTGATGGAAGGGAAACCACAAGCGGATTTCTGAGGGGGTAGCAGATTGTTTGTGGTATTACGCGGGGTGCGGGGGGTGGGAAATCATGAGAGAGCGCCACGTAAGGGTGGCCCACGCACCATTAAAACAACTTTTTGCACCCCCGCTGCGTTAACAAGAAATGGATGATGGGGGTGCGAAGTCTCTCCCCACCGTTTATCTGGGCAAGGAGAAGATCTATCGTTGAAAATTGAACACCCTTTATTCAAAGCCGACAATATGTTTTTTCATTTAGCGACCTTGGCTCAAAACATATGCGCCATATTTACAATAAGGTTTTTATGCTTAATTTTTTAAACAAGGATTAATTCTTTTAAAAGGAAAATTAATCACAAATAAGTGAAAATTAACATTTTAATGGCGTAGTTAAACAAGCAGCCTTTCAAATTATCTCTTTTGAAACTAAAGCATCCATTTTTCATTTGCTTTCCTAACATTTTTTGATGCCTTCATTCTTTAAGGCAGTGTACATCTAACATTTTATTGGTATGAATATATAAAATGAGTCATAGTCCTAACATTTTTTATTTCTTTTCTTTTTCATTCATATCCTAACTTAGAATTTTTATTTTTATTTTTGTCTAATATGATAACTTATCAAAAGAAAATAATGTTACAACCCACACTTTGTCTAAATAATCAACAAGATGGCTTTTCTCTGGATGCAACAATTCATCATCTCTCCTTGAATCATCTTCTCCAATAGATACTAAGTTTAGTAGGGAGGTATATTCATGATATCTTTGATATCGAGAAGTATGTTGTCATTTTCTTCATTATTTACCCAGGTCTGCTTAACAGTTGGTATTTCTATTAGGATACAATATTTTAGATTTCCTTAGTTATCGATCCTTTACCAAACATAGAAAGGTTCTAAGTCAGTATGGAGCATCTGGTTTAGGAAATCTCTTATGTTGGGGCTTGTTATATTCACTATGGGAGATTGTGATATCGTTGGTCCAAAGTCATCCACTTCCACATTGTCTACATGCCTTTTTGACAAAGGCTTAACTGTATAATCTCACTTCATAGGTACTCCTTATCAACCTCAGACGAGTCTTGTGAATCCTCAATTTTCCCCTCTACAGTTTTCTTTTGGTGTGACTACTAGAGGATCATTTCCTCATTCATATCCTATCATTTGTGTTTTCTTTTATCCTGTTCAATTTCTTTTAAATGTTAGTTCGTCGTTTGTACTACTGCATTGGCACTATTGGGTTATTCTCTTTGACTCTTCATCAAGAGATTACCCTCGTAATATCTATTATCTCTAAATTAGTACTGATGGGCTACTCCACCAGACAATTTAGGGTAACTCTTTCAAACCAGCTTTTGACTGAAGATTAGCCTCTATAGCCTGAGAGGGCTCTCTCAAATTTACTTATGATTTTCTCAATTAGGACTCAATCAGGGGGCTAACTCTCTGATATGTATTTTAATGTATTTGATTTTAGGTGAAAAATGAAATATGTTTCACTACCATTGGGCTTGTGGAGTCAATGAGAGGGAATTCAATGACAAATGAATCTCCTTGTAGAAGTTGAGGCTTTTACTGTTTCAATGAAAGGACAATATTAACACACATAAATATTCAATAACTTAATGTTAAAAGGAATTAAGAGCATGCATCACATGAATTCTGAGTAATTCAACATCAAGATATTGGAAATAAGATATTAAGAGACATAAAACATAAGCTCATTGAAACACTCAAAGAATCTTAGGTGGAGCAGAAACACAGTCACTGTATATTACTCATGATAAAAATTTACAATAGTGGTAGTGTCAAATAGTTGGCGAAGAAGTAGGTCTCGCAGGGCAAGACCCGTAGGTTGGGGCCCAACACAACCTCCGGGCATGTTCGACGATACTTGTCTCTCGGCACATCAAGTAGCACTCGAGTATAGTGAGCCTCTACGCACGTCATAACTTCCGAAAACACCATGAAAACTTGTTCTATCTCGCCCTTGCAAATTGCCCCCGTGCGGTTGTGAGCCGGTCGCGTGTTCGCAAGCGCGCAATCTTCTCGCCGCGTTCGTCGTACCTTGTCATAGCTGTCCGAATGAAGTCTTTCGGCGGCCGGGCCGCCTCCTCTCGGATAAATAAGTACAATTGAGGCCGTACCCCATGTTTCTAAATCGGGGCGACCTCCAAGTGCCTTGATCCGGCTTCCTTTCTTGCAAATACAAGGGTTTCCCATTGGCAAATGACCGATTGGAATGCTTTGGAGGGGATGGCGGCGAGGTCGGTCGGGGCACCGAGTCGGCCATATTCAAGTGCGGCCGCTCCTACTGATCATGTATTGCCAACTTGTGCCATTTGGTTGATTATATCGTAAAAGAAACTTTGGGTTCGCCAAATGGGCTCACCGTGTACTACCGCTATAGTACCGGAGTCAACTTTGGCTCCGTGGTCCCCACCAAGCGAAAATCGATGATTGGCCTGGACATAGTAGCTTGGGATGAATTGGATGGAGCGGATGAAGTGGTAGGTGGAGGTGGAACGGTGCGTGGT
This sequence comes from Pinus albicaulis, assembly GCA_034641835.2. Classification (NCBI taxonomy): domain Eukaryota; kingdom Viridiplantae; phylum Streptophyta; class Pinopsida; order Pinales; family Pinaceae; genus Pinus; species Pinus albicaulis. Next base: position 621,888,326 of record CM076578.1, on the reverse strand, counting down.
GGTGGAGGTCGAATGTTAATAAACTCTAAGGGGTCAATGAGTGGTTCTTCCTGTATCTGCACCCCTGTACTCAGTGGCAGTGGTGGATCCTCCTTAGTGAGGTCCACCATCGGACTCGCTTCAATGATGCGGGCCCGCTTGGCCTGAGGAGCTTATAATTGATCTGGAGACTTGCTCTTCTCCCCCATCAGGGTTATGATCAGGCTTGAAGAGGTAAATAAAACATTAGGGATGGGGGAGGTGAGAGGAGTTGTGTGGGGGTGCGATGTAGAGCGAGAAATCTGGAACTCAGAAAGTAAAGGAAAAGGAGCGGCACCACTTGAAATGACCTTGGTCACCGCATTAAAACTGCATACCTAAGTGTTTTAAGTGGCGGATGAGGGGATGAGCGGCACAGGGAATTCCTATGGTGTCGCCTCCACGTCCGTCTCAGCAGGCTGTTGCTATGGTAACATTCGATCGAAGTTGTACTTGGGTACCCCGTTGCGGATTTCCATCGCGACCCCCGGCCACGAACAGACTTCATTGTGGAAGGCGGTATCTTTAAGATGGAATTTCAGCGGCTTCATATGAAAGGTGTCCTCCGGCACGCAAGTAGGTCAGAGGTAAGTATGCCTCTGACTGACCCCGAACCATACTTGCTCGTTGTACTCATCTAAGAGGTTCCTGGGCACCCTTTGCTGGTTGGTTACCACGTCCGTCATTAAACCATACCAGGACCGAAATGCCTCTGCATTAACTTCTTTGGTGCTGGGATCACCCGACACCTTCCACAGAACAAACTTCATGGCTAGAGGTTGGCCCTCTGTTATTTCCACTGGGAACCTGACAAGGGGAGTGTGCCACTTCCACATGGAAAATGCAACTATCAGATATCCATAAATGAAACTTGTAGCCCTCTTGTAGTTTTCTTCGCACGCGTCAAACTCCTTCAAGAGGAAGGAGCAGCAGTTGAGCTTGGCGCCTTGAACGCAATGCTATGCTATGGACATGGTGTCCAAGGTGCATTCTCCCTTTGTGTAGTGCCTCATTGTCTTACTGGCAATGAGGTAGCAGGCGAATTTGATTTCGGGCTTGTTGATGAGCTCGATCTTTGCTCCCTTCCCTCCCCATCGCGTGCCGTATTTGACATAATGATCGCCGTCTCTCGACTTCCTTGCGCGTTTGGAGATATTCTGACATGCAGTCAAGACATCTGCGCCATTCTACGAAAGCCCTGTAAGACGATGGATATCCTCAACATGAATGGGAATTTCCTTATTCAGCCACAAGGACCCATTCTGGACGTGGCTGAGTAAGAACCTAGTGTACTGCATAGCCAATCCTGTGGTCCCGAAGACCGGAAGATTTCTTAAGTTCAGAAGAGAATATTGCTGGAGGCCCCGAAACTGTGGTAAAATCCTATTAGCTGAGTGCCCGGCTGCTGTGATGTAATGTTCCATATATACCTACCATTTGAGTGCCGGGAATTCGGAAGAGTCTGAAAGGTTGGCATCTATCAGGGCTGCATTGTCGTATTTCCCGACAAGGGACTATATCTTATGAATTCTGATGTCGAGCTCTGGTTCTAGGATGGCTGGGAGGGATTTCGGCATTTTTGCTTGGCGCTGATAGACTTGCAGAACTCGTCTCGGTGTCCTCTCTTTATGTTGTGCATCTGGATACTTTTGCTGCTTTGGTTCTACTTCAATTTCTAATTCGAACTGCTCCGGCATTATCGTGCTTTTTTCCATGCAAGTTATGTAATTACCTGGCACGAGTGAAATTGATGAGACCCCATAACGAGTTAATTCCTACTGGCATTCTTCTCGGCGATAATCGTGCGATCAATCGTGTGCTAATGTGTATTCTGACAGTTGCTGATGGTGGCATGGGGAAATGGGCGGACGTGATGGCTGAGGTTACTGCGGATTATGGCAAAACGATTATTGCGAGGTTACTTCCAATTATGGTAATTTATGGTGCAAATATAGACGATCCTACGGACTGACACAAGTACTGACTGAAATGACCTGGACTGACATTGACATGTTTATTAATACTACGGGGATGACACGCTGGACACGCCCCTCCCCGACCACATTCGGTTGCGGTGCGGTCCCCGCAACAGAGCAGTTATTGACAAGCTATGCATGAACAAAAAATACTACCTATGCTCATCCCGGTTGCGGGAGAGTTATTCAACGACGCTACTCTACGGGTGCTCTCGGTTGTGAGAGTTATTGATGAAGAGTGGAAGAAAATTCCTCCTGGTAGGGTTTCAGGCGTGCGCCATTCACCCACCCAGGTAAAACAGTACCATCCAGCTGAGCCAACCGAACGGCTCCGGATTCTCTAATCTCGATGACGAAATAAGGTCCCAACCAGTGCATCTGCAATTTTCCTGGAAACTTCTAGAACTTGCTGTCATATAAGAGGACCTTTCCTCCAACCTGGAACGTTTTGTTCTTGATGTGGCGGTCATGCCACGCCTTCTGCTTGTCCTTATGAACCTTCTGGTGAAATTTGGTTAGAAACCAAGCCTCGTCCAGTTCTTGTAATTCGTGGAGGCGCTCCTGTAGCGACTCCTCTTCCGAAAACTTGAGGGATGTGGCAGTTAAAAGACTCGGTACGATGAACTCGACAGGAATTACAGCTTCCCAGCCATACACAAGCTAGAACGGTGTCTGATTAGTCAAGCGCTTCACCATAGTCTGGTAAGCCCATAGTGCAGCTGGTAGCTGCTCATCCCAGTCATCTCGCTGGGCATTGCAGATCTTTGTCAAGCCCTTTTCAAGGATTTTATTGAACGCTTCAACAGTACCATTGGCATGCGGGTGATACGGGCTGCTTTTTGTGATGTTGGATCATGAATGTGTCCAGCAGCGATTTGATCGTGTCATTAATGAAATGTGTACCCTGATCACTGGTTAAACTTCACGGGCAGCCAAACCGAATAATCATGTGTTCAAATATGAACCGTGATGTTGTATCCATCGTGCAGTCCTGTACCGCCACTGCCTCAGCCCACCGGGTGAGGTAGTTGGTTGCGGTAATGATGTACCGGGCCTTGGAATGTCGGGCTATCAGGGCTATGCGACCTACGAAGTCCACAGTTCACTTCTCGAATGGCCGCAACACATGCACCGAGTGTAGCGGGAGCTCGTCCCTATGAGATGGCCTCCCCGTTCGCTGACAGACATCACATTTATTCACAAAAGTCTTGCAATCGGCGTGGACCATCGGCCACCATAGGCCAGCTTGAAGCACCTTCCTGGCAGTGGGTTTCGCCCCCGCATGCCTGCCTACAACGTCGCTATGGAATTCCCACATTACAGCTTCACGCTCGTGGTCAAGTATACATCTGCGCAAAACCTCATCGAGACCCAATTTGTATAGTTGCCCCACGATTAGTTGATATTCGGCAGCGTGAACGACCAAGTGCCGCCTCTGGAGCGAGGTGTAGTGTTGAGGGCACTGCCCTATGGTCAAATAAGTTGCGATATCGGCCAAATAATTGGGTACGGCTTCGACGCGGAAAAGATCAGCATCCGGTAGCTAATCATCGAGAGAGCCATCATTCTCCCCTGTTTCCAACTGGGATAAATGATTGGGTCCAACGTTCAACCTCTCGGGCTTGATGATCACTTCGAATGTAAATTCTTGGAAGAGTAGGAGCCACCGATAGATCCGTCCTTCCAAGATAGGCTTATTGACCGAGTAATTTAACGCCGAATGATCCGTAAAGAACTTGAACTTTCCTCCTAAAAGATAGTGGCGGAATGTTTGAAGCGAATACACCATTGCAAGGGCCTCCCGCTCGGCAGTGGTGTAATTCCGCTCTACGTTAGACAGTTTGCGGCTGGCAAAGTAAACTGGGTGGTCAACTGTCGTCTCCCCTGGTTGCGCCAAGACAGCCCCAAGCGCAATACTGGAAGCGTCAATATGCACGATGGGCCTTATCACCTTTGATGCCCTTCAAATCTGCAACTGATGAAGGAAATAGGTCTTCGTATTCTTGGAGGAGGCAAAAAATTTCCTTTTTCGTCTTCTCGTCCCATTAATCCCCAACCGTAGCCAGTTTGGGTTTCTCCTCCGTACCGATGTTCAACTTCTTTGTCTTCAGCGGGAGCAGATGGATGCCCTCAGTGGTTGGCTCGTCTTTGATGCTTCGCTCGCCTTCCTTCTCTTCGAAGTATAGGTGCCTTAGGTCCTCCAGACCATCATCGTCTGGATCGCCATCGATCCGCTGGCAAGCCAACTCATGCCTGCCCTCAGGATGTAATGTTAAGGTGCTCCTGTCAGTCCCCGAATCCCAGACAACCAGTACCCCCTTGATAGCGTGTAATGCCTGGGACACCAGCTCAGTCTCTCCTTCGTAGGAAAAGCACCGCACAAATTTGCTCGCGACTTCCTGCTAGGAGTTGGTCCCTCTTTTCTGCTCTTCTTCTAAGTACCACGCATGGGCAATGGTATCTAAAGAGTGGATGAACTGATGTACCCATAGCTCTTCTGGGTAGCCTATACTTAGCCACTGCTCCTCACGGGTTTTCAGGTGGTCTTTTGGATCAGAAGTCCCGCGGTACTTGTGCCTACTGCGAGGTCCTTCGTATTCTTTGAACCGTGCCCTCAAAGCCTTCGCCACAAAACTCCACCACGATAGGGAGTTGTGGTGATTTTTCCACCACCTTGCTGATATGGACTACAGCGCTACGTCCAAAAGTGGTATCCTACTTCCTTCTGGTACCATGTCTTCTACTTTTGCAATAAAGGTATTGACGGCTTGCTTGTGCGATAGGGTGGGGTATCCTCGGATCTCCACGCCAATCCAAAAAACTCGGGCAATATTGGCACATCTCTGCGTGTTGGTCTCATACCCACCTTGCTGCCAGTCTTCCCATGCCAGTTCTGATCTCAGCTCCGAGCTCTGGACACTGCACCAACTGACGGAGCTGGTCGCGGTTGGATTAATATAATCCTCTTGCTTTCCTGCTGTCATCTGATAAAGGTTGTCCAACATCTGAGCATCCTCCCGATTATCCACCATTTCGGTATATCTCGGGCCTTGATACGGGTCGAGAGGCTAAGTGACCCAGACCTTTCCATCTTCGAAGATCATCATCTCCTTTTTGAGGTTGATGATAGCGTAATTCTCAAAAGCCCAATCGATGCCCAACAGGGCAGGGTAAGGATCCTTGTCTCCCATAATATCAATAACTTCAAAATCCGTGTAATTCTTCATCCCTGCAATGTCGACCTTGACACCTTTGAGTCGACCGATCGACACAATGCAGTACTGGTTTGCCATTCTAAGCTAGATTGGCGAGTAGGTCAGCCATGGCCAGCCAAGAGCCTCCCATGTCTTTTGCAGCAGGATATTGACATCAGAGCCTAAGTCAAGCATAGTGTCGCTGATCTGGAATCCCGCAACCTGCGTATTAAGCCAAAACTCTTTTCTCGTTCGTCGCTTGTTCCACTTGACCTGCTGGACGTACTGGGGTGCTGTGGTCACAAGTTCCTCTGGTCCTATTTTCCTCTGCAGTACATCTTCCAAAGTACGTTTGAGCTACTGCCGCATCACAGCATTGTCAACAATCTTGAGGAATAACTGGAGCCATTCCTCAATCAGGGTTCCCGTGGCGCTCTGCTCGCCGGGATCTATCGGCAGGGGCACCTCTAGGCCTTTGGCTCCTCTCAGCTGAGAAAATGTCTCTACCGCCTCCTGGAAGTACTTCTTCTATGCATCTGGCCTGATTAGCTCGTTCGGGGAGGCTGGCCGGATAGCCCGTGTCAGCTCCTTTCTGCGAGCGTCCTCCCCCGTCTTCTTACCACCTCTCATCACAATAGCTACGTTTTGCATGGCCTGAGTCACGGTCCCCCGCGGTTTGGAGTTGACCAGATTCGTGGCCCTCTATCATGCCCGTTCCTCCCACTTCTTGATAAATTCTGGGTAGTCCTCTATTGCATGGACATTCACGCAGCACTGGGAACACCATGGGTGCCGGGGAAGGGGACATTCCTGGGGCACGTGACCCTCCTGGTCACAGTTGTAGCATTTCAGCGGACCCCGCCCCCCTATGCGGCCACCGCACATACCGCCTCCTCGGCCCCTAGGAGCCTCATTCACCCGGTAGGAGGGTCGGTTCAACCGATCCGCTAGAGCATCGAGAGCCCTGCGCTGCTCGGTGTTCTGAGTTGTGGAAGCACAAAACTCACAGTATGCATTGTTTGGGACGTTGGAGTACTTCTGCAGACTTGGGCACAACCGAGGTTGATGGCCCATCATCCGCCAAATTTCACAGTATTCCATGGCGGTTGGGTTTGGTTGAGGTGGGAAACCCGCATAAGGCTGTTGCGGCTGGTATACCCCCTGCGGGTTCATTGCTGCACCACCCCCCGTAGGTGGACCCCCCTGGATTGCCGCGATAGAGGGTCCCACACCTGTGTCATGCAACCGAGGACACTCGGTTGTGACGTGGCCTTCAACCAGGCAATGAGTGCACCAAACGTTTGGCTTGGCTGGTCTTATCGGCTGCATCTCCTAGAGATTTTCAGTCAGATTGGCGATCTGATGTTGCAATCCTACCAAGGAAGGATCTTGCGAGGCCGGCCCTCCCCGATATTCCTGAGGGTAGCCAGCCATGGCCTCTATCTTCATGGCCTGCTCCAAAGCATCCTGCAAGTTGTCAATCTTCTGCTGGGTGAGGGGGCTTTGTGTCAAGGGAAGCAGAGCCTTGATGAACCAATCCCTCTGATGGTTTGGGTCGATCGGGTAGCTGAGTTTCCCGATCGCGTCCTTGAATCAGCGCATCAGCTCCCATGCAGTCTCCCCTTCTTTTTGCTTAATCTCCCAAAGCTCGGATAGACCCTGCTGGTCTGTTAGGGGAAGCTTAAATTCGCGGACAAAGTCCCGCTTAACGTCAGCGATTACTGGATTCGGATGGGCCTCGGACCACTTGATGAACCATCGCAGAGCCCTTTCCCTAAGCATGGTTTAGAACTCTATTAACTTCCCTGCGTCTGGCATCTGCTGAGCCCTCCATATGGCTTCGCAGAGATACCACTGTTGCTCTATATGATCGTTCCCTCGGCCAGAGAATTCTGGATACTGGGTGAATGACCCGGCCATATTTTCTTGCAAAGGGGTGACCAAAATAAACCCTCCGAGTCCTGGTTGTGTGGCTATACCACTAGGAACTGTAATACTACTAGTAACACTGCTACTAACATGTGACACTGAACGCTGTGCAATCGACTTAATGCTTGTAACTTAACAAAAATATTACTCAAAGGTTTATAGAGTACCAGGGGAAGGTAGGGATCCTTGCCGTGCAAATTCTGGGAAGTAGGGCTGCCTGAAGAGATGAATGCCGACCACTATTGAAACAACCACTGCATCACAATGTACCATTCACCATCGAAACCTTCTTCGGGCTGCACACCTGTATCGTCTTCGTCAGTCGTCGTCTCCCTTTCTCTCCTAGTTGGGCTCCCATGCACCCGTCACACACCCACAGTGGTCCCTTCCCCCTTCCGGGTATCCAGCTAGGTGTCCATACTTCCTATCCTCTGAGGTGCCTCCTTCTGATTCTTCCTATTGTCTTCTCGTCACTTCAACTCCCGCATCACCCTTTCTCGCCACCTGTCGGCGATCTGCGCCCTCAAATTTGCACGTAGCTCCCTCAAATTACTTGTGGCCTCAGCATCCATTCCCCACTCCCCCCGCTTCACACTTCATGTAGCATCTATCCCTTCATCCCTTCCCCCAACATTGGGGGTTTATGCCTCCATGCTCGATTCTTGGAATTCCATCAGCCCTTCGTCCTCCATCAGGGCCTTAATCCACAACGAAATCTCCTTGAGCAGTTTCCCTCTCAGCCTAGAGAGGAAGATGGCCTTAGCCTTCGAGAAGGATTGGTAGCACTCTGCGGTGAACTCCACAATATATCCGTCCAAAGTGGTCTCTACCCAAAAATCCACTGCGCGGGTCAACTCAGTATCCAACCGATACAGGGCCACCAGATCCCCGTGCACCCACTTGCGGTTTATCCTCCGTGAGCTATCCCTAGGTACCCTGGTCTGCAATCTCTGCAACCAATTGTAGAGGTTGCTAGGGAAATTTCCCCAGTGGATCTCGTAGGTATCACTGGTGAAATCTGAGAAAAGGACGAGATCCTTGAGCACCCCCTTTTTATTTTTCAACTCCGCTTGCTGAGCAACAAACTGGTCTAAATGGTTATCCCACCATCACCGTATTTCTCCTTCGAAGATCCTCGATACCATGATCTAGTTCCCCTCATAACGTGTAGTGTCCCGACAACGGAACCATTTGTTGGCGAAGAAACATGTCTTGCAGGCAAGACCCAGGTTCAGAGGTTGGAGCCAACAAGGGTATCCGCTATAGTCTAGAACCACGCCGGCATTGTCACCCTACTCCGGAGAGTAGAGAGTCTCACTCGAGGCATGCTGCGACCTCATGCAGAAGGGGAATAGATCAAAGGGGATGGAGGGATCTGCAACTCATAATTAACATAGAATGGATTGCATAAGCATCATTAAATCCGCAAGAACATTCAGATGATCGAACAGGTATTAAGCAAATAAAATTTTAAAGCATCATAGACATAATGCATGCATGTAACTCATAAAATTAGACAGTAACCTACAAGTATATTAATAATCTTCAACCAAATCCATAGTTACATCGCTTCCACAACAAGATCTTTACAAGTCTGTCACAGACATCTTATGGGACAGAAAGGTAGATAAGAGAAGCCTAGGAACTACAAAGATATCATGCTCGGAATGGATTCCCTCTGCAGCATCTGCTCAATCCTCCTCAGTCGCTCTGCATTCGTCTTGTCTGTCACATGCTCTCTTCTTTCGGCCAGGTGACTGCTATTTATTCACCCGCCATCGCAACTGCTAGTTCCTCATGTGTTCTTCTTCAGCGGCTTCTGGCTTCTCTCTTGTTAACTATGAGTTTTGCTTTCTGTCTTCCACTGCATCTTTCCTCCGTCTACGCTTATGCTTCTACCTTTCTTGACTATCTCTTGCTTCTTCGCCACCTTGGTAGCTCACGCTACTCATACTTTAGTTGCGACAGATTTTACGCTGCTTGTGTGTCGTTAAAACCAATCTGTCCTTTATTCAAAATTAAAAATATTCAAAACAAGGGCCCCAACAAGCAGCTTTGGTCACCATTATGTTAACTGGTTTTTTCTTTGTTTTGATTAGGAGTTTTAGCCATGGTGTTGGTATTTTCTGCTGTCTTTTTGAGAATGTTTTCAAGGGTATTTCTAACAACAGTTTCTAGTTTGTTTTTCTTGGAAGCATCTTGGGTTTTCTTACTCCTAAGGTCATACTACATATGAACCTCCATGATAGCATTTTCAAATCCTAGCTTGTACTCTTCAGTATCCTCATAGTTTCTTTCAGTTTGTTTGGGGAAAACAAACCTTGTTCTTCTTCTTTAAGAAAAAAAACATCTCCACTATTAGAGCCTATTAGATTTACATGGTTTTCTTTCGTCTCTTCAGCCTCTCTTGCCTCTTCATCTACATAGTTTTCCATGAAAGGAGGTCTGATTTGATGGTAATTATCTTTCAGGGAGGCTTTGTTCAAGTTTCTAAAGTCTCTTTTGTGTGTTTGTTCTTCAGCAAAATAGTCCTCTTGATGGTTTAAGTCTGACTTTTTCATTTCAAACTTGGTTTTGGGCTGCAAGAAGTCTTCAATTTGTTTTCCATTTTCAAATACTTTCCAATAATCTATGTTATTAGGGACTGCTGGTCTGTATTTGACCTGTACTGTATATCGTTCATTTGCATGAGGTAGTTATCATGTGCTGGCAACAAAGGCTAGTTCATTAGAAAGGCTGTTTTGAGCTCTTGGGATAAAGGTAAGTTCATATTTCTCAAATGTATTCAGAAGGTCTAAGGAAACATTCCTATATTCTCTTAGTCTAGGATTCTTGGATGAATATTCTCCTTTGATTTGTCTAATTATTAGCTCGGAATCTCCTTGAACAGAAATCCTTTTAGCTCCTATAGTTTTCAGCATTTGTAACCCTAAGAGAAGAGCTTCATACTCTACAATATTGTTTGTACATTGAAAATCTAGTTTGTAAGAGTGACCTTCATTAGTGTTGTGTATCCAAACACCCGCTCCTGAACCAGCGTTGCCACAAGAGCCATCAAAGCTCATGTTCCAAAGTGTCTCAAGTTCAGATTCGCCATTATGTTGTTGTTCATGGTTGTAAGGGTTTTTACTGTTATGTTCTCCATTTGGTGTTTGGTTTGACTGTTTTGATAGGTCTAACTCTTCCTCATTTTCATTTACTTGTTCATTAATGTCATCTTCATTGTACAAGATAGATGAGTCAAGGTTTGAATGGATAGAATAAAGGGGGGTGTTGTTTGGCCTATCTTGGCTACTTACCATGTATTTCATGTGATATTCTCTGTACAATCTTCTTGTTTGGTTAAAAACCAGAATGGTAGCATATGCCATGTACATTTGGAGGTTTCCTTGGAGTTTGGCTCCCCATGATCTAGATAAAAGCATGCCATACTTTGGGGGAATGTCAGCCACTACAATGTCCATGACTAGGCTCTTAGCGGGTATTTGTGCCAGATTGACACACAGATCTTTGATTAGGCCTAGACGCTTAACTCTACCTGAATCAAAAGAGTATAAGTCTTTTTAAGTTTTGGTTATTTTGAGGCCTAATCTCTCCATCACTACCTTTGGCATAAGATTGTGTGAAGCACTAGAGTATAGCATAACATTGTGTAGGATTTTGTCATGGATGGTTAAACTGACATATAATGGAGGGACAACTACTTCTTGATATTTTACCTCTACCTCAGGTCCAAAAAACAACTCTGGCTTGTCATCAATCAAATTTAGAGTGTTGGTGTCATTTCCTATATTCAAAGCCTTCAAAACTTGGGACCTATACACATCTTGAGTTACCAGTTCAGTAAGGGGTATGGCTATTTTGATCTTGGAAATTTCTCCCTCAAAACTGAATGATGTTTGTGTTCTTTCCATATTTACATCAGTTTTATCACACATGGTCTTTTCAGCAACTTTAGTTTGCTGAGTTTTATTTGGAATGTCAGTTAGAGAAGTTTTTCCAGAGCCACTGGTTGATGTACTAGGGCAGCTATGGTCACCATTATGTTAGCTGGTTTTGTCTTTGTTTTGATTAGGAGTTTTAGCCATGGTGTTGTTATTTTATGTTGTATTTTTGAGAATGTTTTCAGGGGTATTTCTAACAACAGTTTCTAGTTTGTTTTTCTTGGAAGCATCTTGGGTTTTCTTACTCCTAAGGTCATACTGCCTATGAACCTCCATGATAGAATTTTAAAATCCTAACTTGTACTCTTCAGTATCCTCATATTTTCTTTCAGTTTGGGTTGGGGAAAACAGATCTTGTTCTTCTTCTTTAAGAAAAACAACATCTCCACTATCAGAGCCTATTAGATTTACATGGTTTTCTTCCGGCTCTTCAGCCTCTCTTGCCTCTTCATCTACATAGTTTTCTTAGAAAGGAGGTCTGATTTGCTGGTCATTGTATTTCAGGGAGGCTTTGTTCAAGTTTCTAAAGTCTCTTTTGTGTGTTTGTTCTTCAGCAAAATAGTCCTCTTGATGTTTTAAGTCTGACTTTGTCATTTAAAACTTGGTTTTGGGCTGCAAGAAGTCTTCAATTTGTTTGCCATTTTCAAATACCTGCCAATAATCTATGTTATCAGGGACTGCTGGTCTGTACTTGACCTTTACTGTATATCTTTCATTTGCATGAGGTAGTTAGCATGTGCTGG